>CM022470.1:8479380-8514577 GCA_011952105.1 Coreoperca whiteheadi | reverse complement strand
GAGAGAGCGCCACCGGGGTTGGGGGGGGGGGGGGGTTCGTGTGTGAGGGGGGTGTGGGGGGTGTTTTTTTTTTCTTTTTTTTTTTTTTTTGTGGAAAAGAGGGGGGGGGGGGGGGGGGGGGGGGGGGGGGGGGGGGGGGGGCTCTCGCTGCCGTGGGGGCTGGGCGCTCAAACAATAGTGCCGATCTAGGAATTGAAAGCCTTCGATGAACAGAAAGGCAAGGAAGCAGGCAGGGAAGGTGCATACAGAAGGATAAAGCAGGCATGGGTTCAGCCCACTTATAGTAGGTGGGTTTTCCAAGTATACAAGGACGCTGCAATGTCACACAAACAACAATATATCAGCTCAGTTTACTGAATTCATGTTGAAATGTTCATGGTAAATATTTAGAAATATATGTATTGTATTCTATATATGAATGCCCGGTGAAGAACAATAACATATTTCAGTAATAAAAAAAGCAGTTATGGAAAGCACCATTGCACAATAAATTAGAATTTGCTGAACCTTATAGCCGCAGGGAAAGAAATATGAGTTTTGGCATTGTGATGGAAGCGTGTCTGTATAGGGGAGAGGTGGAGAGCGTGAGCTTCATTTATTTTCATTAGCAGTGTCTGTGGGCCAGACTCATGCCTGCTGCGAGCTCTTATGCTGCTCCATGCATAAACATACATCCCCGAGACGTCTGTCCTTGCTCAACTACAGCCAACCCTCTGTCACGCAAGGTTAATTTTACCTCTCTCCATTTTTTCACATCTCCTATACAATTCATGCCATTCATCAGCCATCTTACAGAGGACAGCCTGAGTACCTGCAGCAGCTCTCCGGGGTGCTGAATAGGGACGACTGTGGGGTAGAAGCAGTGAGCAGTGGGGAGGGGGGGGGCTGCAGCAGAGAGCTTTGCTATATTAATTCTTCATAGTAGGCATGGGGGTATGGAGTGATTGCAGGCAGGGAGGAGGGAGATGTAGACCTGCCATTACAATAAACTGACAAGTCCTCTATTAGTGGGAAGAGTCACAGACAATATCATCCCTCATTTGTTCAAACAGACAAAGCAAGGGCCCTGTCAAATATACAGTTTGACATATTTGTTTCACCCACCTAGAAGAATCCTACATAATTTTTTCTATCACTTGACTCACTAATGTGTTTCTCAGTCACTGTTATGCAGTAGGTCAGTAAACGAAGCTGCAGCCATTCCTCATTTCCATGTAGAGGTCAAATTTGAGGACTGAATCTTTAAACAATCACTCATGAGGCAAGGCTTGCTTTCTTTTCCAAACTTGGTGAACAGCCCCACCTGCTGGTGTAGTCTCGATACAACACAGTCTGTTTGCTAATAGAGGCATGATGCAGTGCAAGTAGTCCTCTAGATGCTACTGTGCATGCTTTCTTCCAATGAGATTAAAGTTGACATCAACAATAGGATCGTCGTTGTGAACTGACGGTAACGGAAGGAAACGTGGAATATCAAATCCCGACATTTCATGCCGTTTGGTTTTATGAGTGTCAAAGTCGTGTTGCCGATGTAAAGAAATCATCTCTAAGGTCGGCCACTGTGAGAGTAACGTCGGAATTGAATTTGCTTTGTTCTGCTTCCTAAATTGTATACAGAAATGAAACCAGTGAAACCTTAAACTGAGGATATGGGTAAGCGCCATTACCAGGTCACTCTAAACCGGTCAGGTGAGATTTCTGCGTGAACAGAGGGTGGATATAGCCACCTTGTACAAGCTGGTCAAATTAGTGTGGAAGAATAGTAACACCGGAAGTAGGCTACGGACATCCACGGCGCTGTGACATTGAAATACAGTCAATACGCCCATTTTAAATCGCCACATTTCTATAAAAAGAGAATATGAAATAGAGGCTACAAAACTAGTGTTCTTTTATTGCGGGTAACTTACAAGAGAATTTTTAATACGAGCAAATCGGGTTTATATTTTGAAGATTTACCGGATGTAGTACGCGTACCATGGCTGACTTGACACTAGCGGCCACGGTTCAGCTCCCATCCGCTAGGAGGAACAAGGAGGGATCCGTGTCCAGTCCCGGCGTGGAGAAGGAAGCGGTCTAGAGTCCGCATCCACACACAAGACGGGACATAGCCGAAGCTGGGGAGGAGGAGGAGGAGGAGGAGGAGGAGAAGAAGAGTAGTTTCAGTTTGACTTCGAAGAGCCTCTTTACATGGGGACAAGAAATGACATCTACACCGAGCGACAGGAGGGCGTTTGCTCATAAAATCAATCGGTGAGACAGTAACAGAAGTTGTTGTTTAACAGCTAATTACAGCTGTGCCCCTCGCTGTTCGTGAGCGTGACCCGCTGGACAGGCGGCGCATATAGCCTGTATGCTAGGATTTGTAAGGGATCAACTGATCGTAAACTGGTCAGTATTAACACAACTGCACCTTCCTGGAGTAAACCACATGTTTACTGAAGCAGTTTGCGCTCTTCGTGAATGGTCTCTGACACTTTGAAGAGTTTAAAATGCGGTTTTATGTACGTTATCCTAGCAGCGTCATCAACAAAGGTTGAGCCACTTAAGGGATAACATTGTCAAGCCAAGGGCTAGTCTAATGACTGTGATTTGTCATTTGGGAGCATTGAAACGTAGTAACACCGAGGGAAATGCTTTACACTTTTTAAAAAAAAAATGGTCCAAAGTGACATTCATCAAGATGTTTTGTTCTTTTGTCCTGTGAACGCCTCGCAGCAGTGTTGTAGCGACCTGTTTCCACATGTTGTAAACTGGTTTTCCCTCTTCATAAAAAGGTTTAGTACTGTATGGACTGTAAATATAGCAAGTCTTATTATGCAAAATCAGTTATTATATCAGATTTCAGGATAAATTGTGAAGGTCTGTCATATCTGTCAGGTGGCTCTTTGAATAACATGCGTTAACAACACTGGTGTGTGTGTATTTGTGTGTGTGTGGGGAAGTATTTACAGCCAAGTGCCTCCCTGTTTGCCACAATAGATCTTCTTAAAAATGGGGCTGTGCTTTTCTTCTGCTTTACGCCAAATCACCCTGTCTTCACAGTTCATTTTATTGTCTATTTCGTCAAGACACAGCGTAACTGAGCAATACTAGATAGCTTCTCCAGAAGCCTGCGAGAAAACAAACAGGATGACAGATTCTTATCGTTGGCCTGCAAGTCAGTATTTTCTCATCCCAGTGAAAACGAAGTGGTCATTATAATCTTTGGCCCACGCTCCATCACAACTCGTTTTATTTTGATTAGTGTATTGCACTACTAGCAGCCTGTCACTTTGTTTATATGCCTCTTGATCGTCAATAAGAAATCCTGTAGAGACATTGCGCTCACGAACAGTCTCCCACTGCATTCCCCAAGTCCTGTATGTCTTCCTTATTGGGACCCAGGCCATTGTTTAGTGCCGGATGCAGGAAAGGGTGGGAAGGGGTGTTCTGGCTACTGCCCTTGCAGCTGATCGCTTTCCTTTTTCCTGTTTCAAATTAAGGTGTACAGAGCTGCAGAAACGGTTTTCCGCATCTTTTGAGGGTCGAACGATCATAAAATGTAATCACGCAAAAAAAGGGCTGATTTCCGAGAAGGCTATGTCATCAGCAGGAAGTTAAAAAGTCTAGCTAGATCTTGGAGATGGGAGTAGAGGTCATAGGTCTTCTTCTCTGCCTTACAGTCCACGTGTATTGATGAAATGAAGGCATGAACCATAGCTATGTAATCATGAGGACCATGGTGTGGGAATTGTTGAAGATTTGGCAGCTGTGTACGAGAGAAACAGACGTTTTGTGGCTCTAGAGGAGCAGCTGCGAGGACTGTTTTTTCTCCGGCTTTGTCTCTCTTTAAGCCTCCCATTTGCCGTTAGTCCATAAAGGCCAGGGCCAGAGCTCTGGCTCTGTGCCTGCTCCCTGGAGCCTGCTCGCCACCTCTCTGTGAGATCTGCTTGAGTCTCTTATTCAGAACAGCTGCTGGCCTTCAGCATGGCTACTAGTACCAGAAGCTCAAATTCTGTGAAGAGGGAAGAGGGCTTTGCAGAACGTATAGGACATGTCTCTGAAACTTAGAGGTTGAGCCATGCAAGTGCAGATGTACTTGGAACTTCCCCTAACAGAGTTTTAACACAGAATCAGAAATAATTTAAATGAGCGTCACTGTGTTTTGTTTTTTAATGGACATTTCTCTAATATTGTAATATCATTCAATTAGGCCTCGTTTCTTTGACAGTGGTTTTATTTCTTTGATCTTTACTTTAGCGGAGTATGCAAACATTGACATGATAATATGAGATTTATACGCCCACCCAAATCAGTTACTTTATATTTTATTTATCTTGTACACCACACATCTTGACCATTAACGGGATTGTTACAGCTAGTTTTCATGTCTGTAAATGTGTGCTTTTGTTCTCAGTTTGACTCGCTGACAGATCTTTTATATCTTTCTCTTGCTCAGGACTGTAGCTGCAGAGGTCAGAAAACAAGTGTCCAGAGACTATGGCTCTCCTCAGCTGACCAAGAAACGAGGAGGCACACACCACCCTGTGAGTCACCCTGCGTTTAACATGCCCGAGTTTAAAGCTGCAATTAGCGAGGTCAGAGGTTGATGGGTGTAACATTGTGTATGAGGTTTAAGTTTAGATGCAAGGAATACAGACAGGTGTAGTTTTAATTAGTGTCGACAGCAGGCGTGAAGGGAGGTGGTTTTGAAACATGATATTTCACAGAAACTGTCGTACATGCTTTTCTCCCCTCACGCCTTGATTTGTTGTCTTAATCAAAACACTTTGAAACAACTGCTGACTGGACAGAACTTAGCTGTTAGGCTTTTAACCAGGACCAAGAGGAACGATCATATCACACCTGTTTTAGCGTCTTTACAATGGCTCCGTATTTGTTTTAGGATTGATTTTAAGATCTTATTGATATTGACTTTTAAGGCTCTAAATGGCCTAGCTCCAGATTATATTTTAGACCTTTTAATCCCTTATGAACCTTTATATATGTTGAGATCTTCAGGCAGCGGTCTTCTGGCTTTTACCATAACGGCCCCAAGGCTCTTGAACGACCTGCTCGAAGAAATTAGGTTGTCTAAGTCAGTGTCTTCTTTTAAGTCTCTTCTCAAAGCTAATTTTTATCGGCAAGCATGTCCTGATCTTACCTGAGCCATCTGGTTTTTTTATTTTTTTTATTGGTTTATAATTTTATTGTTATTATCTCTTATTTTGCTTTTGCCCTTCATAAATGTTATCATTCACTGTGGTATTTAATTTCTGTCTCTGTGAAGCACTTTGTACTTTGTTTTAATAAGTTCTCTATAATTAAAGTTTATTATTTATCGTTATTATTTTTATTATTATTGTTATTTTTATTATTATATACCTGCTCTCATTCACCTGTGTTGTTTGTGTCAGGCAAAGTTTCTGCATGGATGCAATCTGTTGTCACGTTACAAGGATGACAGTGGACATTTTAATTAGTCCAGCAGAAATGTACAAATCCTCTGTGGACGTCGCTGTGAATCAGAAACCCCTGAGAAAGCAGACATAGGTTGTGAAATAGAGACTCTTCACTCCGTCTAGAGGTGCTCTATAAGAGCAAATGAGATGAGCAAAAATGGGTTTCCAATTCAATGACATTTTCTTTGTATAGCACTAATTCATAGAGCAGGTCTAGTCCGTACCCTTTATAATATTATTTATAGAGACCCAAGAAATCAACCCAAAGGTGAGTATTGCTGAGACAGTGTATTTAACTGTAATTCATGTAAACGCCTAGTGGTTTTACATACAGTGCATCAAGAAAAATTGAGAACTGAAAACGAAATGTTGATCTAGCCTACTCTACTGCACCTCCTGTCCTTCTGTCCAGCTCGTACATTATAGTCTAATGTTGATTGACAGTTGCCCCTGACGGAGGTGGTTGAGCCAGTGGACTATGAGGAGTATGTGAGCAGTCACGCTCCTGGGGTGGAGCCCGGCCCCCTCAGACAGCTGATAGAGTTCCCCCAGGATGACCTGGAGCTCCTCCACCTGGACAAAGACTGCATTACACTGGAACCCCCACTGCCTGAGGAGGAGTGAGTCCGACTGCTAAAGGGCAACACAACCCTCATACTGTAACACACACATCCTCCACGGTCTTTGCATTATCACACACACAGAGGATTAATATTACTGTAATAGAGGACAAAGAACACTACTGATAGGAGCAAAGCCTTTGCCTCTGTTACACTGAATGAACACACCTATTAAAAGCATGCTTTGCTCAATTATTAATGTGTTTTTCTATGTAGCTCAGTGGATGCCAGAGTGAGAGATGCCTTGGCAGTTTACACAGACAACTGGCTCGTCATTCAACGAAAGTAAGTGGTGTTAGTTGTAGCACTGGTTGAATTAACCTACAGTACTTGTTTCATCTACTGTTTAATAACGTGCACCGCTTTTCCCTGTTCCCTATTCACATGATGGACAGTTACATTATTGCTGGAAAAATGTTTTCTTTTTTTTCTTTTTTTTTTTATAGATATCAGCGCTACAGCACCACATACACCCCTCAAAACTCTGAGCGGCAGAGGGAGAGGCAGCGAGGGCTGGTCAAACAGACCTTTGAACTGGACGAGGCTGCTGCTGCTGAGCGCCAGGACGACCAGGTAGCGGATGGTGACGTTCAAAGGACTCGTTATCTTAAACTCTGAGTGACCTTTTAGTCATTTTAGGTTAATTCAACACATTTTATTGATCTACTGTACATAAAGTGTTGCCAGGAGTCGAAGGTTTATCATGCTTCTGAGACTCCCATGATCCCATGATATACAGTAGCACCAGGACAAAGACCTGGAGAGAAAAGCCAGCCAATGAAGCTTATGTCTAATTATGACAGGCAGTATGAGTTGTATTCTGCTCAGCTGTTATCCATTACACAGTCTACATATGAATCATTAAATGGGTAACAGTAATAAGGTAATGGGATCTCCTTTTCTTTCTCAAACATCTGCAGTAAGCATTTAAAGGTCACATCTTTCCCTGGAAGGAAGAAAACACATGATCTCACCTCTTTGTCTCACTCTTGTCTGCTTCAGGATGACGCAAAGCGGCGTTCAGTCAGCCTTGATGAGACTCCTCGGGGCAGCTGGGCCTCCAGTATCTTTGACCTGAAGAACTCCTCCCCAGATGCTCTCCTGCCGTCTGTGCTGGAACATACAGCTGCAGAGGACATGGATCACCGCAACACTGAGGCACGCCAGCATGGGCGTCACAGTGACCTGCTGGGCCTGTACCCTCCTCCTGATGAGGTTCGTAGTAAACCATCCTGTATCTGCCTCTGTGGTGGAACAGGTTATGTTATGGTAAAAAAAACTGTGACTTTATCATATAAATAAGTATTCTTCATTACTCTTGATTGGTAGTTTATCTTAAATAATAGAGTTTCTTAAGGTTGAGCCACATAATGCAGGGTTTCCCCTTCCCTTTTTGGGCTTGACCAAAGTCAATAGAAATTCTTCTGAAGTATAATAGGTAAATGAGCAGCGGCGCTACAGCATGCAGCAAAGGCGAGTGAAGTTATAAACTTTTGGCTGGTAACTAACTACATTGATAATGAACGCTTGCCACCTCTGCTCGCCAGTCTTCCAGCACACAGGCAGTAATGTATTTAGAAGCATCAATGGTTTGTTTTAAACCAGTAAAATAAACAATTTAGTAGTTTGCGTTTGCAGCAATTACCGCCATGGCTGAAATAGAGGTGCTCAGTACATGTAGGAATGAGTCTTTATCAATAAATCTACAAAGGGAATTGACTATTCTGAATCACCATTGTCACTAACCCGAATCAGTAGCTTGTAGCAGTGGAGCTCCCCTCACTCGTGACTGAGAGCGCCGTTGTCAGCTCAGTTGTGATACAGAGTACATTACTTCCTTGAGACAGCGAGAGCATCAGAAACAATCATAATGTGATAATAAATAATAGGCTGAGCTATTATCCTTATGAACAGCGCTTATATGAGCTAGTTATGTATTGAAGTGAACGTGACAGCTTGATTAGCAACAGCACAGAACATCACGGCCATATGAACAATGATGCGTTCAGTGACTGATGTAGATACTTAAGTACATTTGAACGTTGATGCGACCTCTTAGTTTAGGTAAAAAAGTCAACCACACTGACTACATAGTCAGTGACTACGAATCTTAGAACATAATTGAATGAAGTGAGTCGTGATTTTCACCTCTAAGCTGAACAAAGTAAGTTCACAGACTTTACAGCAACTTAATCACTACTACTTAAAACTGCAACCAGCATAACACTCGGTTGGAAATGTTGGTAAATATAGTTGCCATTTGTTCAGAATACCATGACTGAATGTTCCCATAATGTCTGCAAAACCCAGCCACTTCTAGAGAACTGTTTGCTTTACTTTCCTCGTATGTTCTCCTTTTCTAACTCCATCCTTGTTGCTACGTTGCCATGACATCTGTGTAAATGTTATGCTGGTGTGTGTGTGTGTGTGTGTGTGTGTGTGTGTTGTACATGGCTTTGTTGTCTGTGTGGCAGGATGAAGCAGTAGAGAGATGCCCTGTCATCGAAGTCCCCAAGGAACACTGTGGTCAAAGGATCATGGTCAAGTGTCTGTCTCTGAAGTGGGTAACATTTGGTATATAACTGACATTTGTGTCTTCACGCTTTGATTCATTATTAGAAATACCTGTGATGCTCTCCATATTTAACAACTATATTTTGTATCTTTTTTCAGGTTTGAAATAGAAATTGAGCCAATATTTGGAACACTTGCCCTGTATGATGTCAAGGAAAAGAAAAAGGTATTTTTGTGTTCCAGTAGATCTCTTGTTTTGGTACAAGGAGTATTCTTCCACTGACTTTCACTAAAACCACTTACGTAATGCTGAGCTCATGCTTAACTAATTGAATTTCCCTTGTCTCAAAAAGGTCTAAGTGGTCTTGCGGTTTAGATCATTGAGTCAAAACTGAATTAAAATCCTTTGACGTGAATTTCCATTATCATCTGTCCTTCCCCTCCCTCTGCTGTTTCCCGCTTATCTCAATCTTCCCTCCAATAGATCTCTGAGAATTTCTACTTCGACCTGAACTCGGATCAGATGAAAGGGCTGCTTAAACCCCACACACCTCACATAGCCATTTCCACACTGGCCCGTTCGGCCATTTTCTCCATCACATACCCTTCCGCCGATATCTTCTTGGTCATTAAGGTACTAAGAGAACCCACTTTTACACAGAAGAATCTTACTTCATTCTAATAGTGTAAAATAATAATTTCTTATTGGCTAATACAGAAGTTCACTTTCCCTTTTATTTGGCATTTTAAGTGCTACTTAAACTTAAACTTAATTTGAATACAAAATATAAATCAAGTTCAGATATTAGTATGAGATAAAAAATTGACTTTAATGTGTTAACAATAGTGTGCATGTATTTCAGCTTGAGAAAGTCCTTCAACAAGGAGACATTGGAGAATGCTGTGAACCCTACATGGTCATGAAAGAATCCGATTCCTCTAAGGTAATGGAGCCAAAAATGTGTTTTTAAACTGTTGCAATGCTCAGGGCCAGCAGCCAGCATGCATGTGGGACCCTTTTACTGTCTAGTCACAAGAATTACTCAATTCTGTCTGGGTAGCAGCAATATTTACCATGCTCTTTGGCAGGTCAACTCTGCTGGCCATTGCAGAAATTTTGCTTTCTTCTAACAAATCTTGTCTCCTCTTTGTCCTGCTTCAGCACAAGGAGAAGCTGGAGAAACTGCGTCTGCAGGCAGAGCAATCATGTAGTCGTCTTGGCCGTTTTCGCATGCCTTTTGCCTGGACGGCCATTCACCTTCTCAACATCGTCAGCAGTGTGGGAGGTCTGGATCGGTCGGACCCCGACTCTGACTCTGGTACTGCTGACTTCAAACACATCCTCAATATTATACAGTGAAACACATGCACGTTCACACACCAGTCAACTATTTGCCGAAGTATTGCATAAGTCACATTCATGCACATGCCGCTTAATATTAAATGATTTTCCTTCCTGCCAGAGAGAAAAGGTCATGGAACATGGAATGAGAGAAAGAAAAAGGGGTTTGAGCGGATGAGTGTTGGGGATGACATGTGCAACTTTGCCACTTTCCGTCCAGCAACATTGACCGTCACCAACTTCTTCAAACAGGTCAGACTCTGTGTAGTGGTAATGCTTGTGAATCATTTAGTTGTTAATGTTGTTACCGTTATCCTAACTCTGACATGTGATGTAACGTGGCCAAATTACTAACCATTTCACTAATAAAGCTGACTATTGTCACTGTAAGGGCAAAAAGTGAGGAGCCAACTAGTACTCATATTTTTCATAACAAAAATATTTCAAATTTGAGTTTTGACTTACACCACATGTTACTGCAGAGGCAGGAAATGACACAAGTTAAGTTGCATTAAAATTACGTCGGCCATTAACCTGGGAACAAAAATGAAACTTTGCAAAAGGCCTCCTATATCTTTAGGGTGGATATCTATAACTATATGCTGTATATAGTGTATCCCAATACAAACGCTGCTTTTCTGTTTGTGTACATAAAGGAGGGGGACAGACTGAGTGATGAGGACCTCTACAAATTTCTGGCAGATATGCGCAGACCGTCCTCTGTTCTGCGACGACTGAGGCCTGTCACAGGTAAACGTGATGAGGATATTTTGTGTGAAATTGTCTGAATTCATTTATAAAGGTTTATGGATGATTTGTGATTAACAGGTTTTCGGTCTTGTTGTGTATCCATGACTTATTTTGTCCCTCAGCCCAGCTGAAGATTGACATCTCTCCAGCTCCAGACTCGCCTCATTACTGTCTGTCACCAGAGCTGCTTCATGTGAAGCCTTACCCGGACCTGCGTGTTCGCCCAACCAAAGAGGTGCTGGAGTTCCCTGCTCGCCATGTATACACACCGCACACCACCTACAGGTGAGTGTTCACCTATCACACACACACACACACACACACACACACACAACTGCAATTTGACCTATAGAACAAATATACATTCACCCGTTTATTCTGTCGTTTGGATATTGATTTTCTGCTACCTTAACTTTCGTGTTTGTTTGGATATTGATTTTCTGCTACCTTAACTTTAGTCTGTAGTTTTAAGCAAAGAGACAGCAGGTTCTGAAGTTCAAATTGAACCACATCTTTATTGATATCGTTGTTTTCAAAAATATATAAATAAAAAAAACAAGCTTTTTTAAAAACTTTTTTTAAGATACTGTTTGGTGAAACAAAATCTTGAATAAGTTAACTTAATTTGAATGGCTCTTTTTAAGTTTACAAAGTGCATCAAAGTCAAGACAAACAAAAGACACAAACAAATGTTACATGAGGCATAGATGAGAGCTGCAACAACAAGGACATAATGACAGGAGTACTAACGAAAAATATTTTCTGGCCATACGGTAGATCTATAGCAGACAAAGCAGGGTTGGAAGGGAGTGCAATGACGTTGTAGTGAGTTTAGATCCGGATGGACTTGGAGACCTCAGTGATGGCTCTTAAAACGACTATGACACAGGTTTACTCTGGAAGAAGGAAATAAAATGGTAAATTGAATTAAATGGAAACATTAAAAGTTAAAATGTTTTGAACAAGTGACTTACCATCTTCTGCAGTTTGGAGAGCTGCTCATTCTGAGCCTCAATAGTCTCTTTTTGGAATTGGGTCAAATGCTGTAAACCTTTCAAGATGTTGGAGTGCTCATCTGCTCTCTCCTGAAAACAGGAATATAGTTATTGTAACGTACTTACTGTACAATATGATGATAAATCAATGACTGGTATTTAAATATGTAAAATTGCCTAGTGCCTTTGCAAAAATGCATTTAAAATCAAACGTGACTGTTGGGCAGGCTGGTGTGACACTCTAAGTAAGGGCAGTTTCTTCTATCTGTAAGTTGTAACTATAGAGAGGTTTTCCTCTTTACCTGCAACTCTTTGATGTTGGTGGGTACGGCATTGTTGAGATGCATCTCCAACCTCTTCACTTTTGTTTTCAGCTCCACCTCTTCCTGCTCCATGCTGGCCAGCCAGTCTTTAGTCAGCTTGGTCTGAGCCTGTTGCATGGCCATCTGGGCCTGTCAAAAGAGCATCTGCCCATATTGTCCTTTTCCCCAACAACAATCCCAGTGCAGCTGGCAGCTGCCTGCCCCACAGTGTAACATGCAGTTGTCTGATGACACTAACTCTCTTATCTCAAATATAAGAGTTAGATTTATCCATAAACATCAGGAAAATAAATAAAAGAATCATATAGTGATAATGGGTCTTACAAAAGTAAGAGTGAGGTGCCCGAGCATGAACAGTTACTTAGGGGTTAATGTAGACATTTTTGCAGATCAGCAAAGCGCTGCTTTGTTATGTCTCTTAAGCAGTTTTTTCTCTCGAGAGCTTAGAATCACATAAGTTTTATCTGATGGGGATTTTAGATACTTGACACACTTCCTCGAGCTTCCTCTGCTTCTGCATGTTTTGCCTTTTTAGATCTGCAGTTTAATTGTAATTCTCAGTGGTTATCTCTCTTGTAATAACACAACCATTCAACAGCACATAGGGAATCCGCTGTTTACATATTTCTGTGTTTTCTTACCTGTAGCAACTGTATCACTTCTTTCATCTGTTTCTCCACCTCTGCAGCCTGCTCGGTCTGCCTCCCCAGCTTTTGGAGAGTCCCCTCATAGCTCTTCAAAGCCTGGCTTATTTTAGCTATCTTTGCCTCAGTGGTTTCATAAACATAGTTGAGGGATTCGCTGAACTGTATGACACCAAACATGAGCACATTGACTTCTTCCTGTGGCGCAGCCTTGTCCTCCAGCTTGCCGGTCTTCCTGACTGGACCTGAATGGACTGCTCTTAAACCCCCAGCCAAACAAAGCAGGCAGAGGCCCCAGATCATCTTCATAATGCCAGTCACTTACAAACTTGCTGTAGTCTAGTTGTCTGTTTCACGCAGTTGTTCAAAGGTTTGTGATTTCTTTTCTAACAATTCAGCAAGGTGAGGAGAAAGTTTGTTAGATGTAAAATCTCACAAATGAGGAAAGTAGGCTATAAAGTACGTATTTGTCTATCACAGCTGTGCAGAAGTTAGCATAATCAGAACCAACCCAGTGGATGATGAATTTGGAGAGTGGTCAGTGTGCCTTATATTGGATGTGTACATGCAATACCATGGTAAAACATTAGCTCAGCTGTGGTTCGATCACAGGTCTTTTCTGTGGCCTTAGTCTCAGTGACCTTACCTTGAAGTTTAACCCCTGAGCTGCTAATTTTGTCATTTAGGTCACGAACACATTTGACATACGTAACAATGTATGCAGTTTCACACAGAAAATGTATGAGCATTCTGCTCAGTAAATGTTATTTGATGTAAGTTTAGAGATATGTGATCTTGTGGTGCGTCGCTCCCTCTTGGATAAAATCAGCTATTTCAAAATATGAACAACAGTTCAACCTCTAATGTTTGCCTTGGATAGGAGTTAAGGTGACTTTCGCCAAGCAAATCCAGTATAGGATCACACTCTGTGCACACTTGAAACTCTGTATCTTTTTCTTTGCTGAGAATAAGAATATTATATACTTTTGTGGGTTTCAGGTATGATTGATGCAGAGTGATGTGTAATGTTCTTGACAAAATTGACAACCTAACAAGCTAAAACCAGGGTGTGAAACCACCTCCCTCAGACTAGTGTATTATCATTGTGATTTTCATTTAAGTACAATTAACCAACAAACAATGTTCCTTTAACTCCTTCATGGCTTACCAGTTTTTTCATCTTTCTCTCTTTCTCATTCTCTGCCTTGCATCATTTTGCCTTTCAGGAACTTGCTCTATGTTTATCCACAAAGTCTGAACTTCAGCAGTCGTCAGGGCTCAGTGAGGAACATTGCTGTGAAGGTTCAGTTCATGGCAGCAGAGGACCCCAGTCAAGCACTGCCGGTGAGTCACAGTCAAAGATTATCAAGTGACATGACTGTGATTTTCTCAGAAAAATGAAATTTCAGTCACAAAGAACAGCTTGAGGCAGTGAAATACTATATGATGCCTTCTTGTAAGAGTGAATTTCATCAAAGGGGCTTCCTTCCTTTTTTTTGGAAGGAAAGTCTAGTTATATTTGGTGAGCTACAGAAAATCTTTTGTGTTATAACTCTGATTTAGTTTTGTTTATTGAATATCAGTTGGTTGGTATGCAGTACTTGTCTAAAGTGTTACTCCAACCCAAATCTACCCTTTGATACCCCTTTGTGTACTTGCAAGGCTAACATTTTTAGTTTATACTTTTATGGATAGTAAGGCTGTGGCGGAAAGTCAAGGCAGAAAAGGTGTCAAAACATTCATATATTTTGACGTCTTTTCGCAGCCAACTTTCAAATCTACAGGTTTATCTACATACTCAAAATGTTGAAATCAATAAAAAAGTATTGCCCTATGTAAACTCATGTCTTAATTTGAACATAAGAAGTTAAAAATAGGCCTATTAATATTGCCTATTAGGTTACTTGGATGATTTTGATTAGGTAAGAATTATATCAGTGATTGCTAACTTTAAATAAAGTCCCCTCCACTCAAAAATGTTTTTCGTTAATTCTTACTTCTCTTGGACGTTTGACCTTCACTATACAGAGTTTAACACTAGAAGGCTGTCTTTCCAGTAGTAAAACATTTTAAATGGACAATATTTCCACACTCATTGATTCATAGAATGAAGGTGTAGATGTAGTTTTAAGAGTTTTTGAAGAAAACTAGTTTTTGTGGGAAAACCAGATCAGACACAAATCACTATTCCGAGCGTATTATTATATGTCTTAACACATGTCTGGAGGGGATGTTTAAGGTTTCGTTTTTGTGGCTTTCAGAGCTTTTGTAACTCAAATAGATACAAACACTGCGGTTCATTTGCAAAGAACCAGGGTTGTATATGGACCTGAAAATAAATCATATATTGTAATTCTTTAAACGATAGACAAGACTGCATTTATGATGATTATGTGAAAAGAGTTCCTCCTATTGGTCAAGGAACAACTATATTTATACTGTGCCGTTTGACCAGGTCATCTTTGGGAAGTCAAGTTGTGCTGAGTTCATGAAAGAGGCGTACACTCCTATCATCTATCATAACAAGTAAGGCTCAGTCACCTGTTGACCCTCGCTATTGACCTTCCACTGGAGTCTGTCCAACTTTTCTTCTTTCACTAGGTCTTCCCTAAACCTTGTGTTTGACTCTTGCTCAAAAGGTCTCCTGAGTTCTATGAGGAGATAAAGATGAAGATTCCTGCCAATCTGACAGACAACCACCATCTACTGTTCACCTTCCACCACATCAGCTGCCAGCCCAAACAGAACACTCCTCTGGAGACCCCTGTGGGATACACTGTGAGTACACTCCTTTAGCTGGCCCACAGTTAATACTTCCACCCACACACTTGTTTGATAGCTCTTTCTGTTGCCTTGCCATCGGTGAAAGATCACATGTCTCCTTCTGCCTGCAGTGGATCCCTCTGATGCAGCATGGCCGTCTACGCACTGGCTCCTTCAGTTTGCCTGTCTCAGTGGAAAAGCCTCCGCCTAGCTACTCTGTACTCACCCCTGACGTGAGTGTGTTTAAAGAGATTGCGTGAATATTAGTTTGCCTGCCACTACCTACTCGTTTGTGATGTGACCGAGTGTTAAATGAGTTGGATGACATTCTGTGGCAGGTTCAGCTCCCGGGCATGAAGTGGGTGGATAATCACAAAGGAGTGTTCAACGTTGAGGTGACCGCGGCCTCCTCGGTTCACACTCAGGTACACAAATATGCTTTTTGTACTATAGTTTCTGCCTTTACTTTTTCCTTTCCCCTTTTAAAAACCCTATAGGAATTAGTTTAGTGTTAATTGGGGAGGTTCTGAAATTGTAATTAATTATTACTAATAGCATCAATAGTTTTAAACTATTGTTAATGTAAATGGTCATAGTTTTCTCTGGAAAGAAAATATACCTAAATGGAGCATATTCTTGACAATTGAGATACCAACAACCCAGAGGTTTGGAGATTTTTTAACTGTCTGTCTGTCTGTACTCTCAGCAGTGTATGCATGTAATGAATGAACACTTTATATTCAGAAAATCAAAGAGACCCTCAATTTTTCAAAAGACAATTGGCTTTTCAACCAAAATTGTATTGCTGCTAAATTAAAATTCACCTAGCTCAAGTGATACTTAATAATCATTCTGTTGGTAACTCTAGGACCCCCATCTGGATAAGTTCTTCACTCTAGTGTATGTTCTGGAGGAGTACTTCTTCCCCTTCCGCCTGAAGGACGTCATCATTACCGAGGCAAACATGGAGGGGGAGCTGAAGGCCAGCATGGCTGCACTGAAAGGGGCTCTGCTGGATACCTGTGTCAGGTTCCTGCACCAGCTGCTCAACAAGCTCATTCAGCTCATCGTCTACCCACCTGTCATTGCGGGCCTAATTGGTGAGTGAATTCTGCAGGACAACTATTTTGCACATTACTGCAAAAACTGCACAGCTCTTTCATTCTAAAAACAGATATATTGTGCATACCTTATATAATGTCTCAAGTTGTCTGTTATATGTTTATACTTCTTGACTATTTTTTTCTTCTTTTTTTTTCTCTTGTTTATTGCTATGCACCAAAATACCAAAGCAAATTCCTTATGTTAAAACCTACTTGGCAAAAAACCCTATTCTGATTCTGACCTATCATATCTAATGTCCTGTCTTGTGTGTCACTGAAGTTGGAAATAATAAAGATTTGGATGTACAGTAAGATGCATAAAGTAAATGAAACAGTTTTATTCCCCAAATCATCAAGAACAGTAATTTTTAATCACCATCTCATTATCTACTCAAAGGTTTATCAAATGATGGTTTTAGCCTTGTTCTGAAAAGTGCAATTCCAATCTCCAGAAGTAGAATTGATGTAAAATAGCGACCAAGCAGTGTGCAAAAATTCACAGTATGAAGTAAAAGGAATAAGAAATATGTGCAATGTACAGAGATAATAGCCAAAAGATGTGTGTTAATGTAACACAATGAGACAGATGAGGAGACTCAACATTAATGTAACATGCAATATCTATGGGAGCGGATAAAGGCCCCAGGCCTTCACTGACGCTTACTCTGATGAGGCCAGCTGTAGATGGGAAGAAACTGTTTTTGTGGTTTGAGGTCTTGGTCCTGATGGACCGGAGCCTGCCGCTGGAGGGGAGTGACTCAAAACGTTTGTGTCCGGGGTGGGAGAGGTCAGCCACAATATTTCCTGCTCGCCTCAGAGTCCTGAAAGCGTACAGGTCCTGGAGGGAAGGTAGATTGCAGCCAATCACCTTCTCAGCAGAGCGAATGATACCCTGCAGTCTGCCCTTGTGGTCACAGGGTGATAGGGACCGGTGGGGGCTGGGTTCTTTGCTTTAAGAGCGTTGCACTCCAAGTTGTTCCAAATGAGCCCAGTGGTGCCAATATAATACCTATTTATAAATGCAACAATTTATATGAATTTTTGTTTAATGTTTTTTAATTTGTGACGCGTAAATCATGCCAATTTAAAATGAATCTACAATTATTCTTTTTCCCCCCCAGCCATAGTGTTAAGCTCAGCTTCTTGCTACTCTCACTCTTAATTTATTTACAGTGAACCTGGGCCGGACTGTCTTCGAAGCTATGGCTTTATTGGTCAACCAGATCCACAAGAACCTGGAAGGGAACCAGGACCAGCACGGCCGCAACAATCTGCTGGCATCCTACATCCACTACTGCTTCCGCCTGCCAACCGCTGAACCGGCACTGCCCCCTACAGGTGAGTCACCAGTCTGTAATGTATAGTATGTATCTAAGAAGCAGAAAGACAGCCTTTCAGTGGACCACTGGCAGTCATTTTTTATTGGTATTGCTAACATCCCCCATGTGACATCTCTATTCGTCCATCTCCATGAGTAGCTGGCACACAGTCCTACGAGATGCCTATGCAGTACGCCACCTTATCGAGAGCAACAGCCCGCCCAAGCAGCCTGAACCTGTCCCGCTCCAAGAGTATCAGCAACTCCAACCCGGACCTGGCCAGCACACCAGTTTCTCCTGACGAAGAGGTGCAGAGGATCATAGGGAGCAAGGTGAGTTGCGCCTGTCTTTTTAAATGTATTATTTTTATTAGAGCTATGCAACTATTGCTGTAGTTACTGTGTGTGGAAGTTCTGGAAAAGCCTTTAACTCATTTTAAAAGTCATGAAAGCATACTTTATATTCAGTTTCAAATGATGCAACAATGTATTGGCTTGACTTGTGTGATCGCATAGGCATTTGTTGTAGTATTTGCACATTTATTTAATTAGCAAATTGTGTTTATTTTGTCTAGAGTTAAATGTCTTGTTAAATAATGAATCCCCATCTTGTTATGCCCCATTTCTCTCTCCAGTACATAAAAAAGAAAAAGCTGCACAAAATGATCACGTTTGTGTTTTTATGGTACCCCCTTGTGCCATATTCCCACTTTCTGTTCATCCATCGTCAGTCAGTTATCTTGTTGTCATGACAGTGTCTCGACTCTTCACAGCAGATTGATTGGAGCTCAGGTTGACTGAGAACTCTGTGCCAACAGTTAATGATGCTGCTTCTCTCAACAATGCAATTATGCTATGTGCCTCTGTCCCTTGTGTTTTATACGGTACCTCCAGCCCATCCTTTGTTCTCCCCTCTCCTGCTTTCTTTGTTGATTGAAGCTTCACTTTTCTCCATGTCCCTTACTGTTGTTTCTTCCCAGTTGTATCCTTCAAATAATCTCTTGTATGGTAATTACCTTCCCTTTACTTACTGTGCCCTTGCCTCTTGCCACACTATGTGTGTTTGTGTGTGTCTGGTGGCTTATGGCAGGGCATTGACCGCTCCCACTCCTGGGTAAACTCTGCTTATGCCCCTGGGGGCTCCAGATCTGTGCTACGCCGGAACCCCAACTCCAGCTGTGAGCTCAAGCAGGTGCCAAATCCCTCCTCCTCCTTCTCCTCCTCCTCACCTTCACCTCTTCACCACCTCCATCCTGAACCGTCTCTGATCAAGTCTCTTGGGTCATTTCCTACCTCAAATCTTAAGGGTTGTATCTGTATCTGCTTCTGTCTGCCTCTCACTCTGCTAGCCATGTCCTACCTGTCACACCTTTTTATCCATGACTACACCTCATCCATCGTTTACAATTCATCCTCTCACCGCCGCATAACAGACCATATCTGTTGTGTTTGAGAAAAATAATCTCGTCATAAGCTGGTGCTCGTCACCAGCTTTACACTCATCAGAGTTCATAGAGAGAGAGTTTTCTGCCCACCCATCCGTTTCCATTCATCCATTTTCACATCACTTTGTCCTCATCTCTGTGTGTTTGCCTCACGGTCACTCCATGTCAGGCAAACGACCGCAGCGGCAATCGCATGTCTGCCTTCCTGGACAGCGTGGCCTTGTTTTCAGTTCCCACAAGGCAGATTACCAAGAAGGTAAAACTGACACCTACTATAACAAACTGTAAAAGTGACATTCTTCTAGGCATGGGCTGGTTTCCGGTTTCACGGTATACCTCAGTTTGAAAAAGTAACAGTTCCAGAACCACTAATGTTTCCTGTCATTGCGATGGTATCAGCTGTTTTTTCCCCTAAGTTAAAATGACACAAGGTTTACTGATATCTGCAATGGAACCAAAAAGTGCAGGGGTATCCCCCATGTGTGAGGAGAAACTCTCTCCAACTTGGGTTCCGTATGGAGCAGTCAAACTATCATGGCCGAAGGAGGTGAACCCCCAAGCTTTCCCCCCCGGCACCGGGCTAAATTATTAAAGACCAAAGTATTGATAAGCTCCGACATTACTGGTTCTTTTATCGGTACTTTTTGACATTTTGGTGGTGTCATTTCTTTACACTTTGCAGCCTTTCGTCCAGACAAATAAACAACAGTGGCGTAGAGGCTCTCTGTGTGCAATAAAACCTTTGAGTAAAAAGCCAATACTTCATCAGTACACCTGTTCAATCTGCTCTGTCCGTAGTCTCTGCTCCACTGCTGCTAGGTTTTATGGCTCTGTGCTGATTTGCTTTGAATTCATTCCAATATATTTCAATGGTTAGCTCTGAATGTCACTGAAATGTAATCATCAGTGCAAAAAATAAATAAAAACGATGATTTACATTAGAAGCACAAACAGTGGCTATGTAGAGAGAGAATATCAGTATTATGTGTCCACCCTATTTTACAAAAGATAAGCATTTATTTGATATTATTATTATTATTATTATTATTATTTGGGTACTCAGTTCCAATGGGCACATTCTCTCACCTCACCACTCCAAACTTAACCCAGGAAAGGTGAACATGCTCACATTTCTGCATCACAATCTGGACTGAAAGGGAAAAAATGTGTAGAAAGTGAGCACGTCTCCAAAAACCAACTAGGCTTGTTGAGCAGCAGGTTTACACTCACTTAAGAGACTGCATTTATTTTAATATTGTAATACTATAACTCCTAATACTGTTAACATACAATGTTTACTAATGTTCCAAAATTCTGTGTTGTTTAAAAATAAAATACATTTTGTTCAATTGCAAAAAATGCGTGATTATTATTATTTTTTACCCAGCGATCTTACAATAACCCTTTTTAGAGGTGTGCAATACCGCTACACTGTGGTATTTTTGCCAAAGGTTATCATACCGTCAAAATCTCATACCGGCCCATGCCTACACTCTTCATAACTAACTAACACATTTCGATGCCCTAACATTCATCAACTTTCAGTGTCATTAGCATTCATCACCATTCATAACATTTTAACAATTGTGTTTTTTGTAAGTTGGTGTGAAAATGGGTTTATTATGTTTGCTGACATTTAATAGTCTACTGTCTCGGTTTTTAAGAAGATTTCAGGACTAAATTTATGGCAGAGGTACCGATTAATATGTTAAATTAATTTGATCTGTCTTTTTAACTTAAATCATCACGATAATTTAACAAAGCTTACTTTATTTCAGTTGTTTAACCTGATTTATGGACTGAATAACTCAAACGTTTGTACGGTTATCTTTACAAACACACCACTTTAATCTTAATAGCTCATCTAGTTTCGAAAATGGTTTCCTCATTTAAGCTACAATGTGTTTGTGTTGGTTCATATGTAGCTGCTCCATGAGGAGCTGGCATTGCAGTGGGTGGTCAGCAACAACACAGTGAAGGAAGCCGCGCTGCAGCAGGCCTGGTTTTTCTTCCAGCTAATGGTGAGTATGCCTTTCTATATTTGTATAAATTTTCCACCACTTTCTAAACAGTCTAAATCTTAAAGAGTATAAAGAATACTACAAACAACCCTCACCAAGCACGTGTAGGAACCATTATTATAGCAGGAAAGACAACATTTTCATTAAGTGACTATTGCTTCTGATTTGCCCTCTCCAGACAAAGAGCATGGCCCATCACTTATTCCTGACATCGAAATTGGACGTTCCTAGGCGTCAGCGGTTCCCAGACCGCTTTGTGGACGACATCGCTGCACTTGTGTGTGCCATCAGCGCAGAAATTGCCAGTCGATACCACAAGGTACACAGCCCACAAAAGCTACGCATTTGTTTTTAATGAATAAAGAATTGACTAATAAGGCGTAGGTTTAGTTTAGTTTATTTATTTATTTATTTAACAGGGCCCATACACGACACAAATGTTGTGCCAGAGTTAGCTAAATAGCTAATTTGCATCAGGTGACGGTGGTTTAAAAGTTTTTGTCAAATAGAAAGTTGCCTTATCTTGTACCCAATGCTTGGCCATTATTGGCATCGTTGATTTACGCCCCCCCTCTCAGGATGTGGAGCTTGTGGAGAGGTTAAATAGCAGTCTGGCCTTCTTCCTGAATGACCTGCTGTCTCTCATGGACCGGGGCTTTGTGTTCAACCTCATCCGCTCCTACTACAAACAGGTGCCGGTTGCTCCCCTCCCCGTTTTCCTTTTAATATCAAACACTTTAAATCCCAATGCTCCCTCGCATATTTTAAAACAACTTTTATTGTTTCAAACCAACGTTTGTGTTAAACAGATTGCCAACAAGCTTCACACAGCGCAGAACCCTAGCTCTCTGAATGCCCTGAGGATGGACTTCACTCGTATTGTCTGCAGCCACGAGCACTACGTCATCCTCAACCTGCCGTGCTCCACTCTCAGCCCTCCAGCATCCCCTTCCCCCTCCACGTCCTCCACCACTTCACAGGTACTGGGGCAGGCGGGAAAATAAGTGACTTTAATTTGCTCATGTATTATTTTCATATTCTTCTATCCTTCTATCTCATCTTCACCCTCCCATCTTTTGTTGTATCCACAGAGTTCAGCGTTTTCTAGTATGGTGCAAGACCAGGGCGTGGCCACCATGTTTGAGCTCTCTGTCCCTTTTCGCCAGCAGCACTTCCTGTCTGGCCTGCTGCTTACTGAGCTCTCTCTCATCCTTGATCCTGATGGAGAAGGGTATGCTCTTAATAGGTGCATTTATACAAATCATTGTCAGTTTCCTTATAGGGACCATCAAAGTTTGAACATTAAAATGAAATACAATATAGCATAAAGTACATATGCGTAGTGCGAAACACAACAATTGTACTGATATACTTTTTTCCCCCCACAGGGTTTTCTTCCTTCATAAAAAGGCCATTAGTGCTGTTCACTCCCTGCTGTGCAGCCATGATGACGACCCTCGCTACACTGACCCACAGGTCAGAGCCCACGTCGCTCAGCTCTACCTGCCCCTCATTCCCATCGTCATGGAGTCGTTGCATCAGCTCCACGACTTCTCTGGTCAGCAGAATATATTTGCAACCCACTAATATTGTTATAGCTATCCACCTCCTACGCACATTTATTTCATTTGCAGAATGGTTTTATTTCCAGTAAAAATTTGCACCTGAGAGTGCCTTCCTTATTTCTTTGTAGACTCCTCGCCTGCTCGGGCCCGCCATACCTCAGCCCACGCCGACGATGCTGACCCAGACAGCGGCAACACTATCAGTCAGTCTGTTGCCATGGCGATTGCCGGTTCCCCTTTGCCACATGTCAAAGCCAACCCGTTCGCACTGCCCACAGTGGTGAGTTATAGCGGCAGGGGTCAGGCTGTTCCCCCGGGCCCTACAGACTGACCAGTCACAGATCTGCCAGTGTGTGGGAGGCTGTGACCTCAGTTTGACAAACGATCACTCTGCCCTTTCTCTAACTCCACACGAACACATTCAAAAAGCATTTGCATTCTTCTCATGTTGTTCTCTTTTCTGCCCCTCTTAGCCTGTAGGTGGCTCTCTGTCCTTTTCTTTGTGACTCTCTGTAAACAGCCATTTTGTACTGAAGTAGATTGAAAGACTAGCACCGAGTTTGTGTGTTTGTCTTCCCCAGACTGGGCGCCAGTCCAGCTCTCTGTCTGCCGAGTGCAGCAGGACTCTGCTGGTGTGTTTCCTGTGGGTGCTGAAGAATGCAGATGCAGCTCTCCTGGAGCACTGGGTGTCTGATTTGTCTGTACTGCAAATCAACCGCCTGCTGGATCTGCTGCATCTCTGTGTCTCCTGCTTTGAATACAAGGTACAATAACCAGGCGCTGTCACTACTATGAGAGACTTTCATCACTCATACACCTGATAGGAGTCTAAACCAATTTACAGATGCTTAATTTGGACATGCCAGAGAGGCAGTACATCATTACAGATATGTCAGTAGTTGTTTCAAGAAAGTTACCTGTCTTGATTATCAGTAGTGCGGAATGCTGTAGTCTTGTAGTGTTTGTGTTTCTAATGTGATGTTACTGACCAGCTATCTTTGTATATCACTTTTTACGCTGTTCAGTATTAGTACATTTTGGAGTTTTTAACTGTTGTACATATATTTAGCCTAATTTAAGTAAATACACAGGTAGCTCCCTCTCACTTTTACTGGAGGTTTTTGATAAATTGACATTTGTTGATCAAATACTTTTTTTTTGATAATCTTGTTTTTCCCTGATTTCTTTTGTTGTTGTTTGTTGGCGGCTGTTTTAGGGGAAGAAGTCTCTGGAGAGGATCAACAGCATGACTTTTAAAAAGTCTCAGGACATGAAGGCCCGACTGGAGGAGGCCATACTTGGCACCATCGGGGCTCGTCAGGAGATGGTCCGCCGCTGCAGAGGTAAGCAGCGCGAGAGCACTGAAATCTGTTTGTCAGTAACTGTTTTTGCTTGAGGTGTTTAGAAGTTTTTGCTCATGAAAATTGCAATTTGTTTACTATTCCAGAAAGGAGTCCCTATGGCAGCCAGGAGAATGTTAGGTGGAGGAAGAACATCACTCATTGGAGACAAAATACAGACAGAGTCGACAAGTGTGTTCTTTACATTAATTACATCAGTGCCAGCTAAAAGCAGTCTTTCTTTATGTGTGCACATTGTATGGAAAAATGACTCATAGATTTGTGTATTAGAATTTATATCATATTATATTATACCAGGTATATGAACATGGTATAATATGATGTCTCTGCATCTAAATTGTTCTTAAATGTGATACTGATGGTTGTGAAATAACACCTCTTACAGGACTAAAGCTGAGGTGGAGCAGGAGTCTGTGGTGGATGGAAACTTAGCTACTGAGGCCTCTCTGATAGTACTGGACACACTGGAGATTATAGTCAAGGTGAAGCAATGGGGGAAAGAATGACCGTATTAGATGGCATGCCTTTTGCCAGCTGTTCACACACAGTACTGTCCATTTTATGTAGAATTACCTTGCTGTAATTTGTTGTGGTTCTCTGTCTGTCCTCTGTCAGACTGTGGTGGCATCAGAGCTGAAGGAAAGTGTTCTGGGTGGAGTTCTGAGAGTCCTCCTCCACAGCATGGCAGGCAACCAGAGCGCCCTCTTCCTGCAGCACTGCTTCACTACACAAAGGGCTCTGGTCTTCAAGGTACATAAGTGAAATGATTCTATTATATATTTTTTTCATGTAATTTTTCCCCCTACTTGTAAACACTGTCTCACACATTAACCTTGTGACAAATAACTAATACATTCATATTAACTTATCTTGACTTTGCATCCGTGTTTTATCATTGTACAGAGAACTTGAATTTAAAAGAAACAAATATTAAATCAGATTTAATATATTTGTCTATAGAGTATACAAAGTGAGAGAGCTTGTTTGTGTGTGTAGTTCCCAGAGATGCTGTTTGAAGAGGACACAGAGCTTTGTGCAGACCTGTGCCTGCGTCTCCTGCGTCACTGCAGCAGTAGTGTCGGCTCTGTTAGAAGTCACGCCTCCGCCTCTCTTTACCTGCTCATGAGGCAGAACTTTGAGATTGGAAATGTAAGTCTACACACTGTCTTTTCATTGTAGGTCATTTGTAATGTGATGTTCTTGTTACAACCAGAAACATTCCAGTAAAACAAAATGGATCTACAAGACACGTACAGGATGCTAGACGCAATGTTAATATTGTGAGTCACAATCTGTCCTAATTTTGCCTTTGGACCAGAACTTTGCTCGAGTAAAGATGCAGGTCACCATGTCCCTGTCGTCACTGGTGGGAACGTCACAAAACTTCAATGAGGAGCATCTTCGTCACTCACTGAAGACGATCCTGACATATGCTGAAGAGGACCTGGAGCTGCGTGACACGCCTTTCCCAGAGCAGGTACATAACAGCCTCTGTACAAAGCCCCGTCTGGAGCTGCTAGAATGGATAAGACTTGTCTAATGTGCTGTGTTGCACTTTTGAACCTGCAGGTCCAGGATCTGGTGTTCAACTTGCACATGATTCTTACAGACACTGTTAAGATGAAAGAGCATCAGCAGGATCCAGAGATGCTCATTGACCTAATGTACAGGTACTGTGATGCACAATAATAAGGCCTGCATACGACAATTAAGTGTCAAAAGCTAAAATCTCCGATGTATATTTTTTCTTTTCAGGATTGCAAAGGGCTACCAGAACTCCCCTGACCTGCGTCTGACGTGGCTCCAGAACATGGCAGGAAAACACTGTGAGAGAGGGAACCATGCTGAAGCTGCCCACTGTCTGGTCCACAGCGCAGCACTGGTGGCCGAATACCTCAACATGCTGGAGGACTGCCGCTACCTGCCAATTGGTTGTGTCACGTTTCAGGTCAGTGCATGCTTTTCATTCTACTTACGAACAATAAGTGTGGGCAGCAGTATGGTAGAAGGATATAGGAGGTCGACCCAAAACTGGAGCACCAAGACTCAAGCCCGCGACTGTTGAAACGTGCAAATATGATTTTATGTTTCTTCTGACTTCTCTGTTTTTTCCCTCAGAATGTTTCATCCAACGTATTAGAGGAGTCAGCCGTATCCGATGACGTCCTGTCTCCAGAGGAGGAAGGGATTTGTGCTGGGAAGTACTTCAGCGAGTCTGGCCTGGTCGGCCTCCTGGAGCAAGCAGCTGCCTCTTTTAACATGGTACGACTCATATTCTCCAACCACATGGTGACAGACTGCATGTTAACACAGCACAAGGTTACAGCATTAAAGTGGCTGAAGGAGTGTCATGTGATGGGGTGGTATGTGTAAAACTGGCTTTCCATTGTGCTGTAACTCCAGGCTGCCATGTACGAAGCCATAAATGAAGTGTACAAGATTCTGCTGCCGATCCATGAAGCCAGCAGGGACTTCAAAAAGCTGGCTACTGTCCACGGGAAGCTGCAGGATGCCTTCAACAAAGTCTACAACCAAGTGAGTTGACAGTCTGATCCTGAAATCACCAGATTTTAACTGGAATGTTAGTTTTGATGAGAACATTTGCTTTATCCTGAATTTCTCCTTATATGTGTGTTTTCTTTTTCTTTTTTTTTTTACTTTTCCAGAGTTCAGGATGGGAGGTAACACAAGTTCATTTGTCATATTGAGAATATTAAATTTAAGGTAACGTATTCAGCAATTCCTTTTATTTTGTATTGACAATGTTTTCTTTCTTCCCCATTGCTTGTTCTCTTCTCCCCTACTGTGTGAATGACATGTTACTGGTGAGTGATATAAAACTTGCTTTCACACTTTGACATAGTTGAGTCGAACCACTGTTACAAAACAGTTTCTATTCCAGCCTAAATATAGATTTTCCCTTTTGTCCTTCAACAGCTGCTCTTCTATTACTTAATATTCTGTCATCTTTATACAGTAACTAGAGACCCGTCTTTTTTGCCTTTTCATCTGTGTAGCCTTGATGTAAATATAAAGAGAACAGTCTTGACCTGCTCTATAGGAATAGTGCAATGAGATAACTTCTGTTAGGAATTGGCGCTATATAAATGAAATTGAATTTAATTGAATGTGTACCTCTTTTAAGAATAAAACATTGGAAATATAAGGCAACATTGTGTAAAATCTCAAAAAAAGTTATGTAAAGAGAGAACAAACTGCACAAATCTCATTTTAATAGAGGGAATTGATAGACTTACAGCTTCGCTACATCAAAAATGTCCAAGTCAGCTGATTTGAATTCACTCAACCTCTGCCCTCTTATTTAATCCTGTCTTTAGTGTTTAGAGAATGTTTGGGACTTACTTCCGGGTTGGTTTCTATGGCTGCCGGTTTGGAGACTTGGATGAACAAGAATTCGTCTACAAGGAGCCATCAATCACCAAATTGGCCGAGATCTCACACAGACTTGAGGCATGTTAACTAGTCATGATAGTAATAATGGTGTCATTGGTGATTTATGAGAAAGGTATTTCTAAAGATGAATCTCTTTGGTGCACAGGAGTTCTACTCAGAGAGATTTGGAGATGATGTGGTTGAAATTATCAAGGACTCCAACCCAGTGGACAAAAACAAACTGGATCCCAACAAGGTAACATGATATGTATATACAGTGCCTAATAATATATCAGTACAGATTTTGCAAAAGGTATAAGTGTACTGATGACTGTTTGTGCTTGTTTCAGGCCTACCTCCAGATCACTTATGTTGAACCATTTTTCGACACATACGAGCTAAAGGAAAGAATCACCTACTTTGACAAGAACTACAACCTGCGTACCTTCATGTATTGTACTCCCTTCACTCTGGACGGCCGAGCCCACGGCGACCTGAATGAACAGTACAAACGCAAAACCATTCTCACAACTTCTCATGCCTTCCCTTACATCAAGACACGCATCAATGTTATCCACAAGGAGGAGGTGGGTGTCTTTTTTGGAGGGATTTTTGGTCAGTTGTTATATGAATGTAGTGCATGGGGGGAGAAGTCAATTATTTCTGTTGTCTTTGGTTCTCCAGATCATTCTTGTCCCCATGGAGGTGGCCATTGAGGACATGCAGAAGAAGACTCAGGAGCTTGCCTTTGCCACAAACCAAGACCCTGCAGACTCCAAGATGCTGCAGATGGTGCTGCAGGGCAGTGTGGGCACCACTGTCAACCAGGTGCCTGTTGAGATACTGATAGAAGGGATAATGTAGAACCATAATGCATTTAAAATGTCAAAAGACCTTATCCTCCTGGAATATGAATCCCATCCAAATGGGGTTGAAAGTCTGGGTCAGTGTTTTAAGTAGTGAGAGACATTCCTTAGCCGATATGTAACAGTTTCTTCCCCCCACAGGGCCCCCTGGAGGTGGCGCAGGTCTTTCTCTCCGACATTCCTGATGACCCAAAGTTGTTTCGACATCACAACAAACTGCGCCTCTGCTTTAAAGACTTCACTAAGAGGTGATGACACACTCCACAGCCCAGACGCAGACTGTTGTGTAACTAATAAAAACAAATCCCAACTCCCTGTGTCTTCTCTGCTCTTTTTCATGCAGGTGTGAGGACGCCCTTAGGAAGAATAAAGCTCTGATTGGACCAGATCAGAAGGAGTACCACAGAGAGCTTGAGAGGAACTACAATAAACTGAAAGAAGCTCTGGGTCCTCTCATCAACCGCAAGATCCCCCAGCTATATAGAACCCTGCCAGCTCAGACTATGCAAACACAGCGGTAACTTGATACATTAAACACACAAACACACACGCCTACGCACAGAAACACACAAAATGAGCTCATGCTGCTTCTCCAACCCCATCAAACCAACACAAGAGCAACATAAAACCTTTATCACACCCCAGGTCATAGACTCCTACATTCTGTGCTTGTCACCAGTGAATGGTAGTGCACACAAGATTCAGTGCCTTAAAAATACTTTACATTCATTTATTAAAGGAAGTTGATGCAGTTCTTGAAGTATTGTAGCCTGTTTTACTATGGAAACTATCACCATATGTTTTTTTTTTTGGTTTTTTTTTCCCATCTGCTTTTGGTATTAGCTCTGTGTTTGCACGTGCGGGTCTGAAGACTGATGGTTCATAATCAAAACCAGAGCTACAGTCAACAACACCTGCCAGAGCGATGCTTTAATACGGAGGACAAATGTATATTTTAGAAGTAGTTGTTTCTTTCAGACTTTTTAAACTAAATGTAAACAGATGTTTAAACATTGAATTGAGACAAAATGTCACTTAGTGATATTTCTCTGGGAACTGTTGATGAGGTGGTTTTATCTCATTCTTACTCTTTGAAAGCAGATACACATTCAAAGTCATGCAGCCTTATAGTGGGACACCACAAAATGTCATTATTCATGGCTTTCATGGTAAATCGTTCACTCCCGTGGTCAGATTTTTTGTCTTAAATAAATTAAAAATAAACCAAATAGTGTCCCAGAATTAAATTTTATACTCTGTAAACCTCAATTGATTTTGCGGATACACTTTTCAGCAAAATAAACCAAGACACTTGAAGTAAAACATTCTTCATCATCTTGCTTTTCTCTTGCAGGAACTCCTACAGTAGGTCCAGTCTCCGCAGAGTCGACTGTTGAGGCGCAGCAAACTGGATAACAGCACAGAAAAACAAGCTTTAGCAATTAGCCTCATCTCATCCCGTCTGTTTCCCCTCCCCCCACTGTATTGCACACCAACTGTCACAAGCACACGCGCCGTACTCTTCCTCATCTAACTCGTTATTTTACCCACCCACCCCCCCGGCCACCCAGTCAGTCATGCCATAATCCCCCCCACACCACCACCACCACTGCCACCACCGCCACACACACACTAACTTGTCACCTCTTTCCCTGCTGAACCATCTCTCCCGTCACCACCACTCTCACACCTCTGTAGGAGAAAACCTCGGCTGTTTATACTGGAAGTTTATCTGCACTGTAAACATCGTCATTTGGAGCACGGCTCTGACATGTCAGCGTTTTAAACCAAGCTTTTAAAAGTAGTCTCCTCACAGTAATCTCACTGAGCTTGAGCTGGTTTTAACTTAAGTTTTTACAGGACTGGAGCTGCCAAACATTCAGTATCCAAATAATTTTTGGGGGGTGGGGGCGTTCGTGAGCGTTTTTCCTTTTGCTTCGAGTGTTTGCTTTTGAAGAGGCTGTAGTTTGTTTTGTGTTGTGGCCTTATTTCATTTGTAAGAGATATTTTCGAAACTATGCCTGGTAGTAGTCACTTCGAGTCTTAGTTATTAAATAGTCCCAGGGAGTTTTCTTTTATTATCAACAGACCAAATAACTGACATTCCTTCTTCCTCAACTTTTCACATGTATCTGCCTATCTCTCGTTATAAGAACTCATTATAGAGCAGAGGTGGGACCACTATGTCCAAGCTCAGGCCTCAGTCCTAGTCTGAGTCCAGCAGGGATGAACTATAGTAGCAGTTTAAAAAGGAAATGGATTATTGTAGCAGAAAGAGAGGGATGGGATGTTTAAATGTGTTTTTTAAACTGTGAAATTCTCTTGTAATGCACTGCAGTCGCATTAGATGTTTATCACAGAAGCACTGCCCCCGCCAGGCCATCTCCCTCACCCACACAAATATGTTCAAACTGTGACATTTACTTTCACCCTGCCGTGCAGTCTGATAACAGAATACATTTCGCCTTAGTGGTGTAAGGCAAGTCCTCTTTTGACTGTATTTGAACTGCTGTCAAAAACTCCAAATGTCTTATATGTGTCCTGGTTGTATATTCGTTGTGGCTATTTCCAACTACTGTGTCTATTATATTGCACTATTGTAAACAACCTGCAGCACATTAACACTGTAACTACTAAAATGTTGGAGCTTTTGTTATTTTACGAGGCTGGAAATGTTTTTTTTTTTACCAATTAGATAAACATTTTTTTTATTTATTTACATTGTCTTTTTTACTGCCTTCTATTAAATTTCTCTTCCTACGCCTCTGGTCAGCTTTTATTTGTGGGGCTACAGAGCTGAGAAATAGACACTACAGTGGAGAAGTGTACTTGCTAAATTCGCTCACTGTGATACATTTATCAAAATGTTCTGTGGTAGCAATAACTGAAAATATTCCCTTTTAAGTTTGTAGTCTGCTCCTCTAGTGACTATGCTGTTGATATACATTGTAATATAGTAGGCCTGTATAGTGTCTCTAATGTTAGACCACAGTAATAATACATAACTTACATTTGGTTGAGATGACTGTGTATTATCTGGCAATTTTTTATTGCACTATTATGGTTGTTTTGGTTTTTTTGCCAAATGTTGAATTTTTCTGTAGCTCTTTTTTTGTGATCAGTTCTTTATTGTATATTTAAACAAACACACAGAACAAAGCAAAACCAAACAAACAAAAAGGATGTGACGGATTGAGACTAACCACACGGGTACGTGGAATCACCCAAAAATACCGTGCAATAATAATACATTTTAAAAATGCACTCAGGTTAACAATGTCTCGCTCCCCCATCTTACCCTATGTCACACACATTTACCAACTCATGTATCTTCGCTTAACTCTTTTAGTGAAAGTTATTTGTTGCTACTTGCCTTAAGTGTTATTCTTAGTCTGATAAACTCCCTTGTGTTTTTTGTCCTGGCTTTGTAAGTAAGAACTAACCAGGAACACCTGGAATACCCCTGTGGTGGACAGAATTCCTTACAGTTAACTATCTGACAGGACAGGTGGAAGTTATTTGTGATTTCACTGATTAGTTCACCTACTGTAGCTTTTGACAGACATTAAAACATGCAACCAGAAAATCTCAACCCTTAGGGCCCTGTGCTTAATCACATTGCTTTCTACATTCACACAGGCCTGCACAATTCACTAAAGTCTGTGTTACACTGTTATGAAGACAAGGCAAAGATGTATTTGATCCAGATGTCTTTTTGGCCTTCCTTTTCCATACCAGTAGTCTAATTTCCTGTGGCAGTAGGACGATCCACATTAAAGCCTGCAATGTTTGTCTAATTTACCAGAACGAAGGGCCCCGTGTATATAATCAGGCCCTTTACAAAGACTTGCAGTGGCTCAGTCAGTCAGAGCTGAGGACTGGAAGGTAGTTAACAAGATCACTTTTCAAGATCAATTTTTCCAGATGCACTGGGGATGGAGATGACAAGGAAATAGAGGATTACAATGTCAGTTGTTGTGAAAAAAAAAAAGGTTATTGTGTTACAGCAGGCCACACTCGTGAAAACATGAATGAAAAAGACGTTGCCCTAAAAACATAATACAAACGTCTGACTAATGAAGTTCTGAAGTTGAGTTGTGGGGAAGTTACATGTAAATTCAAATGCAGATACAGCAGGTAATTAGTTAATTGTAATTAACAATTAAGATTATTGAATCTCAAAATCTTTGTTTTTAGAATAGATAATGAGATATTTGGGGGGTGTTAGTCCTTTACATCATATTTCCTGGACATATGACAAACATTCACGTGTTATTGCAACAATTGAGATTAGGATTTCATTATGTTTTTCATTCTATTGGGGTGTGTGTATGCGTCTGTCTCTGTCTCTCTCTTTTTTCCCTTGAGGGTGCTTGGAGGTTTTGGCAGGTCCTTAAATGACCTTGGAGGTTCTTGGAGTTCCTAACTGGTACTCAAGGAAGCTTGAATGTTCTTGAAAATTCTCGTGCTTCCTGGGAGGTTTGTTGTACTTATCTGGTAGTCCTTGCAGGACCTTGAAAGTTCTTGAGAATCCTTGACAATCCTAAAGTGTTAAAGGATCTGGCAGCTCCTTCCACTGAAGTTCTTTGATGTCCATGGGGAACATTGGAGGCCCTTGGACTTCCTTGGTGGGCTGTTAATGTCCCTGATATCCTAAGAGCTTTGAGGGTCATGCAGTGATGGAAAGTAACTTAAGAATATTTACTCAGGTACTGCATTTAAGTACAGTTGTAAGGTACTTGTTACTTACTTGAGATTTTCTATTTTATGCTTCTTTGTATTTCTACTCCACTACATTGCAAAGTAAATATTGTTTATTTTACATGCAAACTACATGATTAGTTTATAAAATATGATGCCCTGTTATAGACTAAACTACCCAAAGTAGTTAAAATTAAGCTTTACTTTAACCAGCTACTACATAAAATGTATACAGTAATACATCCGCAATAATCCTATATCACACTGACAGTGGTCACTCTGCATAATGTGTAAATGTTGCTGCTGATACTTCTGTACTTTTATTTAAGTAAGATTTTGAATGCAGGTCTTGCAGTTGAGTAATTTGAGGTAGGCCTTTTTCTAATTTTAAAAGGTGTAAATAGGTCTACTTCAACACCTGACCGATCCCTCCTTGGAGGTTCTCCCTGTCCATCAAGGGCCATGGAGGTCCTTGAACGGCCTTTAAAACCATTGAAGGTTGATGGCGGGGTTTGGATTTTCTTGAAGGTCCTTTCTTGTATGAAGAAGCATGCGTCCTCGGGTGTAAATGAAGGACTTCCAGATGGCCCCTGTAAGACGATGGAGGCCCCTGCTTGGCCTCGTGGCTGCTGGCCCTTTAAGAGGAGCGGGAGGGGCGTGGGGCGCCTTGGCTGCGGTGTTTTTGTCTTTCTGTCAGTGAGCGCTCCTGGGCCGAGGCGGCTGAAAGGATTTCCAGAGGGCAGGTAAGAACAGCAAATAAGTTCCCATTCCTCTGTTTGAAAACCGTCTTGGCCTCTCTTTGTCATACTGTATTTCAGACGAGGCGCCTTCCTGTGAGGGACACTTCTTTTGTGAAGCGACGGTCCTGCCCATTCCCCCGGTCCTCTCCCTCCGAAGTAACGGGTCCTTTATCCTCCCAAACCACCCCAGCTTCAGTTATAGCCGACTCATATTACTACCTGCTGTTGGGACTAATTAGGGCTTATACTAACATCAGTATTTCCTTACCTTTAGAGGACTGTTGAGCGGAGTCTCACGGTGCGTGCCTTTTTGTTCAGAGCATCATTGGAGGCTAACTCAAGCTGCACGGTGGCGAGAAGCGCCGTCAACTAAAAACCTTGATAATATCATACTAATAATATCCCTATATGAGCTAAAAGTGTGTCTGTCAAACTGACGCGTGACTTCACAGTGACCCTAAATTCCATTTGGCTTTCTTATTAGAGCCTAATATTGGGAAATTGTTTGAATACAAAAGCTGCATTTTCTGTACAGCAGCCTGTCCCTGTTAAATCCGTCACGCAGGCTAAGGTCTGTTATTTTCACAGAAGGCTCACAGACAGACGATTTTGCCTCGCGGCCTCAACTTTTGTCTTAATCGATTATTAAAGCCTGAGTTTCAGTGTTGCGGCGAGCTTACAGTGTAGCCCCACTGTGTGTTTCTTTGCCAAATATTCCCCCCGTGGAATATTGGGTGTTTGTTGCCCTTTGCTCTTCATTATGAAACTTTGCCCGGTGCCTCACACGTGATTTGTTGCAACAATCTAACCATTTTCGAATTTCATTTTTAAAAAAAAAGACAAATTAAATGGGACGCTCGGTGAAGACTACAGAGTCAGGGGAGAGGGTGGGTCCTGTGCATTCTGCAAGTTTTCATTACTTCCAGATGTTCATCAGCGTTTCGTTGCCGCGTCTTCAAGTCCTCAAATTTGCTCGTCTCGCCTCCTGTAGCGGGTCAGTGGTCACTGAGGGGAGTTTGTATGCTCGGGAGATGGATGGGGAGTGATGGAGTTGCATGTCAGCTGGGCAGGAGGAGGGTGAACCAACCGAAAACTCTATTTAACCGCATTTGTGCTTTTCAGATCATGCAAAAGTGATGAGGGACACCTTCTTTAAACTGATGACCCTCGTTGATTTCCCTTAATGAACGACTTAACGCAAGTCTAATCACGCAAAAGGCACACGGTAGCCTAATACCCCCCCCCCCCCCCCCACACGCAAGGAATTTATTTATATTAAAAAGAATTTT
>CM022470.1:8374272-8479355 GCA_011952105.1 Coreoperca whiteheadi | reverse complement strand
CCCCCCCCAATATGTGATTGTTTTATGTTAATATGAAGGATTGTTTGTTTAGTAACAAACTTTACGTGACAGGATGTCTTCATGATATATGCCTAGACTGTCCAGGTTGATCAGTATAACTCATCAGATGTTGTTTTGATGAAGGACATGTAGAACTTGTGGGGATGTGGGGGTGCAGTCAACAGCCATACAATGCACCACTGTCCGGCTGTTGTGTAATGGGCTGCTGGCTGTATTAAATCACTTAGCAGTGAATAGCCAAAGATTGTAGCAGCTGCGTGGCACTCAGATGGGCTCTGTCCTGTCAGTCATGGCGTTACATGGGCAGGTTGGTGGTCTGTGGGTGGATAAAATAACAGTTTCAACAAAAACTGACATTATAACCTTCATGCGGGTATATTGCAGGGCTCTTGTATTAGTTTTAGCTAGGTGTTCCTAATAAACTGGCAACTTAATATGTCCTTATTGTTTTGAGTTCTAGTGATTGTGATTGTAATAACAGTGAAAACTGACTCTTCTTGGTTTGTCTGGGCACCCCCTGGAATCCCATCAGAGACCCCCGGGGATCCCCCAGACTGCAGTGTTGGGAATCCCTGGTCAGGTTTGTCTGCAGCTGGAGCCGGGTTGGAATGTGATGGTCTCATTACAGCGTTTGGACCCAGGGGTGCTGTGGTGGAATGCAGGGTTATAAACTCCATTTGCACACTGGGCCACACGCCGGGCATTTAAATGGTTTAGTGAGGCTAATGAAATTACACCCCGAACCTGCATGAGACTGTCTAGGAACCACCGGGGAGCTTTTCTGGACAGCTTTACTTCATGATGAATTGTCTGTTCTGCTAAAACAATACACAACATTAGTGATCATTGTCATCACTTGAAATAAGGAACATTTGCAATATAATGATCTATAATGTTGTTGTTAACAGGCCTTTTTCAGTGAATGTACATGCAGTCAAGTTGTATGGTTTTTTTCGTTTATTGTATCAGCACGTACCCCATTTAGATCAGAATTGTTTTTGCAGAAACCAAAATGTTCTTTCATGTTTTCCACCCTGCAAAGCAGCATATAAATATACCCTTTTAACACCATCACAACATCATTATTTTATGATGATTAAGCTCAGAGGGCATAATTGTATTAGAGGTTGATTAGGTTTTAAAGTAGGGAAAAACATACAGCCCAGTATTGCAGAGGTAGTATCAGCCTGATTTGGTCAAGACAATGAGGGTTAATAGTCCTACTTAGTTGTATTGACTGGGGCAACCAGTATAGTAATGTTTTCAGTGAACATATGGTCTAATCTAGCTTTTGAGGTACTTGGGACAGTAATGCATTATCTGCTTGAATAATCTGACTTGATCCCCTTTAATACATTAATCACTCAGCAAAGCAAGATGGACTTTTCTGTCCAGTAAAGCACACAAACATGTTAGTCAGTCATTGTTATGGATGTTTTCCTGGCCTGTTTTGTTGTCTTTATCTCCACCAAGTCTTTTGATCAACATCTCTTATTGAATCAGGAAGTAATTGATAAGAATCCTGAGAGGGAACCACTTAACTATATCGCCCCTGCAGTAAGATTACTTCCTCTGCTCTGCTGTGCCATCCGCTCAGTACCAGAACACACACTGGCCTGAGCTTTTAACCCCAACACTGCTCTGACTGGCTCTACACCACCTGTCTTACTGCCATCTGGACTTTGTCTTCCTCCCCTCAGGACCCCACAGTTTCCTCAAAACAGTGCAGCTCTCTGGCCTCTGTGTTCGGCATCATTCTTAATCCCCACCTCCACAACTGCACAGGAATTTTATCCCAAATGCCCCTTTTCTTTTTCTTTTTTTTGTCTTTTTTTTCCTGTGCCTCTCCTTGCTGCTCAGCCCCACCCTTGCTCAGTTTCCTGTTGGAGGTCACCACAATGACCAATAGCAGACTGGCGGGTGTTTACTCTGCTCCTGTTCCAAGAGTAATGGGAGCTAGCCAGCCCCTCCCCTTGGCCGTACTCTAGTCAGCACCAGACTGCTCAGCCCAGCGCCGTCTGCTCCTCCATACCACCACTCCTTAATGTAAAAAACAGGGCTTTTTGAGAAAGGGCAGAGAGTCCTGGAGGGGACGTCCCATTGGGTAATGATTTCACTGTCCTGAGTTTAAAGCCCAAATTAGTCAAAAACCACATGTCCACCAGCAGCACAAGAGCACACTGTATTGCCATGTTGATATGAGATCATCTGGCCTCGTTACACATGGCGAAGGCCCCGTCTGTCAGGCAGTGACATTCACTGTTGAGCCACATTATGCTTAGTGACAAATGGCTGTTGTTGCTTCTACATTTAGCATTCTTTAGCTGTTCAGGGAAGAGATTTGTTATAATTTTTCCTGATTTATTATTCATTTAGGACCAGTTGGCTGAATGAAGCCATCTGTGCTGCCGAGTGAGGAGGAGAACAAAGAAGTCTTAGTAGATAGATCAACAACCATGTCTCCTGTTGTGATCTTTATGTATCATTTAACAAACTCTTCTGCATGTCTATATCAAGGTCTTTGTGGCCTGTTCTCTGAGGTAAAAAAGCTCTGAACAACAATCAGCTTTATTCAGTTAGACAAAGTGCAGCTTTTCATAGGGATTCTCTATTGTCGGTCTATTTTTAGGAGTGGAATGCACAAATGATGGTAATCTTCTAGGCGGAGCCACTTAAGATTATGAGGAAAGGTCCTTTGAAATTTTTTTACTCATTGTGAGAAGTTCTTGCAGCCCTGTATGTGATCTTTCTGGTGTCCTTCCTGCGTTAACAGCAGCAGACTACATTCTAGTGTCAGCAGCAGGATTTGCAGTGATTCATACTGGTGGAGTCCAAATCTGAGAACAGTCATGGTCTTCTCATTCGAGAAGTTTCCATTTAAAACTCTCAGCAGCATCCCCCCCCCCTTGCTTGCAGTTTTGCCTTTCTTTCCTCACATTGCCACTCTTTCTCTCCCACCCTCCCTCACATACTGTACTGCTCTTCTCTTCTTTCTCTCTTTCTTACCCCTGCTCCTTTTTTTTCTTTCTCACTTATGCTCTCCTCCTTGTTACTCTTTCTCCTGGGCTGGGAGGAAGTGACTGGGTTGTTTCTGGATCCTTTGGGAATAGAAAGATGGAGCTCCCTTTCCTGTAACCCTTTCTTCATCAGACTTAAGACCACTAACACATATCATCTCTGTTTTGCCACGTCAATTAGCTTGGTATGAGGAGAGTGGCACGTGCAGTGGTAAAGCAGTGACCATGTGAGAGCCTTTCTCTGCTAAACTGACATTAGAAAAAAGTCCATTTTTTCATTGGCTGTCAAAATGTTGTTACTTAATGGGGGGGGATAATAAATCATAAATTTATCATCACACCGTCAGATTTTTCAGCACAAATTAAAAACCGCTAAATCACTTGGCTTTCATATAATCGGTGCCCTTACCTGGATAAATCAACTTAAAAGCTACAGCTGTGTTTGTTGATCTGTAGGAGCCTTCAGACCTCGGTCTGTGTTGGGGGTTCTGTGTGTTTTCATCTGTGCTGTGTGGGAGTCGATCGGAGTTCAAGTTGTCTCCTGTAAAGTTTGGTATTTGTCTTACACAAGTATTTGCCATCTGCACCGACAGAGTTTTAACTCAGCGCTCCACATAGTTCACGATCTTTAATCCTTTCCTTTGAGAGTATTTTTTGTCATTGACATATACATTTCTATAACAAGGCAGGGATGTATTCATAATATTGGGTTATCTTAAATAATTAGCAACACAGATAGCCGGTCATTTTTGGAACCTCGGGCACTTTTAGATGTAGACATCAATCACTTAGTCGTGCTCCTTGTATTTCCAGTGTCTGTCAGTGTGTGGGTCCATAACAGCACCTCATCAACTGTTTGTTTGTTTGTTTTGAGGCAAATTTCCTTACCACACACTCATACACACAGTTTCTCTCTGCCTCGCTCTCTCTCTGAGATGCCCCTCCTTGCTTTATATTAGAACCAGCTGTGGAACTAGAGGCTGAATGAATGGCTCTTTGTGATTTGGCTGTCGTTCCAGTCTAAAAGGTCTGTTTCTCCCCCTACCCCTCCACCCCCTGTGATACTGGCATGACAGCAATATGAAACAATGGACTGAACAACAGCAAGTCTTGTTATGATATTATGCAAAGGTCACCCATCAGTGTTTTTTAGGCTGCAGGACCCTCCGACAAAATGTCGACCACACTTACACAGCAGCCTCACTGAGTGGCCGAGCCAAAGTATGAGAATCAGCACACGCCCGCTTCAAGTCTGAAATCAGTCTGGATGCAAGTCTTTAAAGGTGATCGGAGCAAATGATGGCTGTTCCCAAAAAAACTGGAGGTCGTGTGAGTACCAGTGAATTTGGGAGTGTTAGTGACAGAGGCAAGAAAACAGAAACATTGCCCAATGACATGGCAGGGAGGCTCCCAGCCTTGACTTGATTAGAGAGCCTTGAATTGGAGCGAGGAATGGGGTGGGGGGAATGTGTTTCTAGAAAGGTGGGAGCGGAGGAGAGAAGCTATGCATGGATCAGGCTTCATCCAGGCTGTACTACAAGGAGGTCAGAGAGTGATTGGCATTTCATGGGGGTATATTGTTCACATCCAGCTTGTCAGTCAAAACCACTGGAATGTTTTTTTTCTGGCTTTGCAATCTGTGTTTATAGTCTTGCCACTCTTTTGTAATCTATCATAAATCTGTTTTTATCTGTGTCAACAGAGCTACATACATTTTTTTATGGAGTTTTACTGACGTCTCCAGATGACTTCTTGCCTAGATATCACCTTTTATTTTCATGTGATTTACATTTTTCTGGGCTACAAACTGCTACAACCAATAGCCGTGACTGCCAAACTTAAAGTTTCCTTTATTCTTGTTTCCCACAGGTGTTGACTGTAAGAGTGCAAGAAAAGGAAGGGAGAGCAAGGAGCCTGGGGAGGAGAGATCCCGTCCTTGCAGCGCAAGCAGCTGGTATGAAGCAGAAAATAAATCCCTCTTTTCCTGATTCACAAACCATTCCCAAGCTTGAGCAGAATAGTAATCACCAAAGGCTGAGCGAGTCAGTAAGGCAGTGGAAAAATCCATAAAGATCTTCTCTGGGTGGTGGGAAGAGTGGTATTTCTGACTTAGCAATACTGAGGCCTAATCCTTTGTAATGGCAATAATAATAAGGTGACTCAATGAATGGAAGCAATGAGATTGATAAACTTGGGCGAGCTGACCTTGAAATGAAGCCTGGCATCTTAAATTACTTTTCAGGGTGGTCTCAATCCTCACGACACACCAAAGACACAATAATCTGTATACATTCTGTAAATCATATCCAGTTTTGAATCCTCCAGATACTAGCATGCAAGAGTTTGGTTATAAATTAATAAAACTGAAGCTACCTTTAGCTACCAAAGCTAAACATTTTGCACTGGTTGCTGCAAGAGGTCAAAGAAGCAACAGTATAATGCCGTTCTCGCGACATATTACAGGACATACCACAGACGTGTAATTTGTGCTGGAAGACCTGCATCTTACTCCCCGAGGGTTGTCTTAATCTTAATAGCAGGGAATGGAGGGTGTAGACCAGACGATGTTAACTTCCGTTAGTGTGGTTTACAGCTGTATGGGTATGTAGGGGGTGTAATGGGGGCAAGGCATTTGTCCTGGATGAAGCTGGCCAGGGAAAGTCGTGTGAAGAATGGTAGTGTTTCGCTGGGGAAGGGCGCACATTGCTTTCTCTTCAGATGTCATCTCAAAGGAACTCTGTCTGAGAGCGAGTGAGAGGGAGGAAGGTCAACCACTCCACCCCAGCCACTCACATACACACACTCAGGGGGAGTACGTACACCCATGCTAACACATCGGAAACACCCAATGAGCCCCTGATGGAGAAGCAGATGTGGAGGCCTGGTGGTGCGGGCGTTTTGAGGGGGTGATGACGGAGGAATGGCACTCAGAGAAGCAATAGATATGATTCGAAGGAGTTGAAAACTGCATCTTGGGATTCAAAGAAGAATCAAGTGGATGTGTTGGCCGTCTCGTCTGCTGGGCTGGGATGTTTGGTCGCTAAACTGCAGATTCTAATTATATCTCCTCGAGTGTCCCCTGTCAACGCTGTCCTTTACGCATACTTTCTCTCACACTCACTTTCTCACACACACACGCTCGCTTTCTCTCAGCCACTCTCCTTCTCTCTGTCCTGTTCTCACTTCCTCACACATGTAGTGATACCCAGACTGCACTGTACAACATGCAGCACATAATCAATCTGACCTTTGCATTCCATACTGGAGATAAAAAGACACACAAGATTTCATGGAATTATTCCAGATCATTTAAAGTAATTGACATCTAGGACATCTGATAAATTCCTCAACTGTAAGCTAAAATATAGTTGGGTTATTGTTGGTGCCCTATACGTTTAACAGTGTGTAATCTTTTCTTATCACAACTGAGTGATTTTTAATGTCAATGTTAAAATGGGTCTGTGTGTGCATGCAAACAGTATTTCCATGCCTCATAGTGTGTGGCAATCTTGGTATGAGAGGGTGATGAAGGGGCACAGATAAGGGGAATCGCACCAAGACATTAAACTGACTACAGGACTTCAAAAATACCAAGTCCATTTAGTCAGTGTTTCCAAGTGCCCTACTTTTCGCAAACGAGCAAGCACTGTCTAGAGTCACAAGATAGCGAGAGAGAGAGACCGAGAGCTCGACATAGAGAAGAGTGACTCAGTTCTTTCTGAAGAAACAGAGAATCAGCTTTAAAGTGAAGTAAACTGAGTATGCCCTAAAAAACAAAGGGGAGGTTTGCAGTCCAAACTTCTGATCTTAGCTCCTTAATGTAATATAACAATGTTCAACTGGCTAATGCTGTGGATGGCTTAAACATTACATCCCCAGTTCCCACAAAGTGATGACCTAGAAAGTTAATCTTTTCCAAGCAGACACAAACTCAGAGGCATTGGCGTTGTGGGCTCTCTGTCATTGCTGGCACTGTGTTGCTCTCTGTGGGAGGAAAAAACACAATCTTTTGTTTATAAGGAGTCAAAATGCATTACCTCTGGTATGTAAAATGCACTGAAGTTCTCAGCAATTCACTATGCTCTCTGTGTTGAAGTAATGAGCAAGTGACTAGTTTTTACAGTGACCAGTTCAAATCTCCTGATCGTCAGCTGATGGGGAGAAGGGGCGAAAAGAACCAGAAAAACATAAAAAGAGGACAAATATAGAAGAAGCGGGAGGAGGAAGATGTGGAGAAAGTGAGAGAGCGAAAGACGAGAGAGTGTCTGTAAACCCTAAATTGAGAGGCGAAGTTAGCGTGCACAGATGATTCCTAATAAGGTTGTAACTGGCAGCCTCAAACCTCGGTCCTGGAATTAGCTGCCAGGAAACTGTCCCCTGTAAGTCCTCTCTTCTGAATGCTAAGAACAGAAACAAACACAATCAACTGTGACCCACTATGCTCCAAAAAATGAACAGATAAAATTAGACAGGGAGGCGGGAGGGTGAAGTAGTGAAAGAAAGTAAAAAAAATGTCTGACCATCACACAAGAATAGTGCGGCCAAAAAGAGGAATCATTGGAATGCAAACCATATGCAGTGGAGTAATCACATCTATATAGTCAATTTATAAGATGTCCATATAAACACTGATCTTGTCAGGTTCCTGTTTGGCATTATCGATCATGTATTTTTGCATAAACCACTGTCTTGTTATTACTGCATGAAAAGCAACTGTTTTTATATATATATATATATATATATATATATATATATTTGGTATGCTCATTTAAAAATTCAACACGTATTTGTCTCTCCACAGGTGAGAGTTAGTGGGTGACTGTTTGAATAACTGCCTCAGGCTCATTATGGCTCAGGTGCTGCATATGGACCCCGGCTTCCCAGGTGCAGCTTCTGTTTATTTTTTACTAATAATACTTCTCATAATAAATAAGTTATTTTAAGATAATTCATTCATTCAATTCTTGTTAGGATTTAAACTGTCAGACAACTTCCAAGTCATTTAACAGTTGTACTGTTCAGACACTTTACAAGGACAGGTTATAGTAACTGTGCCATTCCACTTTGTACCTAATTTGATGAATACATACATAAATAAATAGTAGCCCAAAGTTCATACAATTTTCTAAAGTCTGAGCCCAAGATTAGATGCAGATTTCCGTTTGTTTAAAGTTGATTTCCTTCCCCCTCAGGGAAACTAAACCCGCCTGCTCCCCCTTCCCTGCACGGCAAAGAACAGGAGGCGCCCTACTCAGTGGAGACCCCCTATGGCTACCGTCTGGACCTAGACTTCCTCAAATATGTTAACGACATAGAGAAGGGAAACACTATCAAGAAAGTGCCTGTCCAACGCCGGCCACGCTATGGCTCCCTGCCCCGTGGCTATGGCTACACTGGCTCCTGGTGGACCTCCACAGAGTCTCTTTGCTCCAACACCAGCATGGACAGCAGGCACTCCTCCTTTTCCTACTGTGCCCCAGGCTACCACACGTCTCAGCGGCCCAGCTTCAGCTCTGCCCGGGTGGAGAAGACCCTGTTGGATGCACGCAGGAAGCTAGAGGAAGAGAAAGACGCGCGGAGATTCTCCAATCTGGGAAGCATGCACAGCAGCGTAGTAGGCTCTAACACCTCTCTCAGCAGTGCACACAGCTTCAACCGAGCCCAGGGTGGAAGCGGATCCTTTACCCCATTGAGTTCTGGCCTTTCCACTCCAGTGACCCCAACACCAGCCCACCTGCAGCATGTCAGGGAGCAGATGGCTGCCGCTCTCAGGAAGATAAGGGAGCTCGAGGAGCAGGTGAAGACCATCCCTGTGCTGCAGGTCAAAATCTCTGTGCTTCAGGAGGAGAAACGGCAGCTCAGTGTCCAGCTGAAGAGCCAGAAGTTCCTGGGCCATACTCTGGGTTTCAGCCGGGTTCGTCCCAGAGGAGAGCTCTACATCGACATCCCTGAAGAAGATGTGAGCAATGGAGCTAAGAGCAGCAACAAGCCAGCAGGGCCACTGTCTCCCACCACACCAGATGGCTCCAAACAAGACTCAGGGTGTGAGATTGAGGACACAGTGATTGTGGGTGGAGCGCGTCCAGATGCAAAGCGGGAAGTGCGAACCATCAGTGTGGGACCAGAGGACTCAAGGGGCAGTCATCAGGTGGGAGTCGGGGTTCGAGAGGAGGATCTGGGGCTGCTGCCAGAGACGGAGGCCCTTAGGAATCAGGTTGGTCAGCTTGAGGGCCAGCTAAAGAGGACAATGCAAGAGCTTCAGGCTGCACAGCAGCAGGTTGTAGCAGTCCAGAAGGCCCCTCAGGCAGAGCATCCAGTCATGGCCACCAGTATGGGCTGGCAGGAGCCACAGGGCTGCAGCCTGCACACTCTGGTCAGCTTCACACAGCAGCCCCAAGAGAGGGAACAGAGAACTGTGGGAATCCAGGTGTACACGCTGGAACAGCCTACTGTGTTGGAGGTGGGCACTCTGCTCCGAGCAGAGACCTGCAGCTCCCCCTCCCCTCAACCAGCTGGGGGAGTCATGGAGGGTCACCAGAGAGGACAAGCTGAAGGTCTGGGTTCAGCTGGTAGTATATAACCAAGGACACTTGAATTACACATATATTACCCTTACGTGAACAGTCTAATGCAGTCCAGTTCAACAGCCCTTTGTAAAGTATATAATGTTAAATATTTGTTGACTGTGTCAGAGAGGTTTTGAGCCAACAAGTTTGAGCCCCTGATGTTGTCAGTATCCTGCACTTGGAAATGGTCAAAACATTCCATGTTCTAACTCTTCTCAATTTGAAGTCTAATACAACACCACTACTAACTGCAGCCTCAAAACATACTGCATAGTTGAATCAGCACCTCTCTCGCCCTAAAACTTAACATTAAAAGACAAGATGTTTTGCATTGCCATTGTATTGAATTGCATCAGATTGTAACAATAAACTGAGAACTAAGGTTATATGAGCTTGTGTTAAAAAAATGTTGGATAAAGTCATTTACTTGTATTTTGTTTTATTCCTCCATAAGATGTTTGACTAGTTAAGGCTGAAAAGTTTAAGTCCTCTTTCTGTCTCACAGATGCTCCAGTTGAGTTGCCGATTGCAGTCAGCTCCAAGCAGGTGCGCGATGTCCTAAAGAGCGAGTTGTCCACTTCAGTACCTGTAGCTAATCCTGTCATCGCCGTAGGCACGTCTGGTAATCAGATTGGTTTGTTGCAATCTAAAGAAGGAGAGACACACCTGCATAAGTCCACCGAGGCTGTCCAGTCACAAAAAGGCCGTAAGACAGGTAAATGGACTGAACTCTGTTCACCCCTTGACCATCATTCTAACTAGTTCTAATCACATCATGTTATTCCTTTATGTATGATCACTGGTATCTTTTACAGCCTCATCTCCCCAGTCTTCTCTGAGGTCAATTATGAAGCGGAAAGCAGAAGGTGAACCAGGATCTCCTTCCACAAAGAAAAACTTACAGTTCATTGGAGTCAATGGAGGGTAAGTGTCAGTCATTGCAGACCACCAATCAGTCATTTTCATCCACTGAGCTCTGTGGCAATTTCCCTTCCCATGTAATCATACCTGCCAACACTCCCGTTTTTCTCAGATTTCTCCAGTATTTCAAAGCCATCTCCCAGCGCCCTCCCGTTTGGTTGTTTCTGCCAGGAAACTCCTGTAATTTGCATGGCCCTAAAACTTTATTATGAATAGCCTACATTACACGGATGTTTGTCTGACAGCACCCAAGTTGCCAGATCGTCTATGAAACACATTCACACACAATCCACACACTACATACAATTTCAAACCATCTGTTACCGTAACCTGGCAACCCACACCCTTGACCCCCCCCGCAGAAAAAAAAACGCCCATATTTTGAAACCAAAATATTGGCAGGTAATTGTTTCTCATCACATATTTTGGAAGAGGGTACTGAATGTTCACACATGGTCTGTTGTTCTCACCAAGAGTTTGGTTAAGTAGAAATGCATTTGTATTCCCTGCTTGTACAGTGACAAAACAGGTGACTTGGAGCTGTTGAGAGTGAAACGTGTTCTTGTCTTGCAGCTACGAGTCGACATCATCAGACGATAGCAGCAGCGAGAGCTCAGACGAGGGGAGTGACTCCAGCGAATATCATGAAGCCAGAGAAAAGCTACCAGAGTCAACGGTCCAGCACCAGCAAATAACCCACAGCAACCTTTCCCAGCCTCCAGGTAGCAACAGTGTACCTCATCAGACTGCCGTCAAACTACCAGCCGTCATTTCAGATTTGCAGCTGAGTCCCAACCAGCCTGCAGCTGTAGACAAGCGACTGCCAGACAAAGCCCCCCATTCACCAGCGATGGACACTGTTGTACAAAAATGTGCCTCACAGCCACCGGGCTCCGACTCCACTATAACTCCTCCATGTCCAGCAAACGATTCTGCCTCTAAAGACACTGTCAACCAGTCATCAGAAAAACACACAGTCACCCAAGAGCTCCCCTCCACATCATCAAGCACTGAATCCACTCCTGAACAAAGCTCCATAATTTCCTCAGTTACCTGTTCTTCATCGCTGAATGTCCAGTCAGAAACAACCGTCGTCTCCAGCCAGTCAGAGTCAAAGCCAGCAGCTGAAAGCATCGCAAATGACACAGCATCTGCCAAACAAGTCAGGTAAATGCACACATGGTTAACAGACAGACTGCTATAGTGGTAATGGTGCTATCAAGCCTGTGTATGAGCATCAGTGACTGAGCTCCTTGTCTGTCTCAGACTGGACCTGAGTGATGGCCTGATGACAGCTCTTCATGCCCTGCAGAAAGCCCTGGGAGAACCCAATGCCTTCAGTCAGCAAGGAGCAGTAGGTGTTAATTTCATTAACATTATTTAACCAGGATACTCCACTCAGTATCAATGCCACTTTCCAGGAAATCCAGGAGTGTCCTTTTTTAAAAGCGATGCACGACCAAGCGGAAACACCGATCCTCAAAAATGTATTTATCTCAAGTGCGCACTCAAACATATCCAGAACATCATGAACTCTGACGAAAGGTATCAGAAAATGATTTTTACTGTGTGAATTTTAAAGTAGAGGTTATAGGTTTCTTTCAATATAAGATGTGCTTGGCATCTCAATGTTTGAATGAGTCAAGAAAACATAGTTTAGGCTTTTGTAATACAAAGGGCTTAAAAGAAACAAGAAACGGGTTTCCTGTGTCTCTAATTGTCCTCATTGTGTCTGATCTCAGAGGGCAGCGTACACCACTGTGCTGCAGGAGTGGCTCCGCGTGTCCTGTCACAAAGCAGCGGACACGGCTGTCGTAAAGGCCTATATGAGCACCTTCTCCTCCATTTCCCCTCAGCTGCTGGAGTTTGTAATCAACATGGCAGACGGCAACGGGAATACAGCGCTTCACTACACCGTCTCCCACTCTAACTTCCCTGTAGTGAAACTGCTGCTGGACACTGGTGAGCTGTTTTTGTATATGTGTATGTGTGTGATTTGGATGTGTGTGAGGAAAAAAGATTACACAAGGGTGATTTTAAATATAGAGGTGGTTGATAAGGGCACTAAATGTCCATATCCATAAGTTAAGTATATTAACTAAAGCATTCGAAATCACAAATGTAAAAGTTAAACTAATATTTAAACTAAGTGTTTTCCTGTATCCAATCATTAGGTTTGAGTGTCTCCGACATTGCTGTCATTGTTTGTGCTGCTGTTGTATCCCCTGTCACACTGATTGCCCTATATACCTGACAGGCCTGTGTAATGCTGACAAGCAGAACAAGGCAGGCTACACGGCCATCATGCTGACAGCTCTGGCTGCCTTCCACTCGGACAGTGACCTTCAAACGGTCCTGCAGCTGCTGCGCACAGGAGATGTCAACGCCAAGGCCAGCCAGGTGCACCCTCTACTGCTCATTATGTTTTACTGCACCTCCACACACAAGCAAAACCATGTCAGAATTGTACTTAATAAAGAGCATTTACATGTGCTTTTCAGAGCTCTGCTCTCTCATGTGTCTGATGACCAATGCAGAGTTCTCACTAGATGCACGCTGTACCACATACACACATGCAGTCTAAATGACAGCATTTGAGTTCTGAAATTAGATCTACGTGTTAAAAATGAGTTTAAAGAATTTGAATTATGCGTGTTTGTAGGCCGGTCAGACGGCACTGATGCTAGCAGTCAGCCACGGTCGAGGGGACATGGTGCGGGCGCTGCTGTCCTGCGGGGCACAGGTCAACATCCGTGATGACGACGGCTCCACAGCCCTCATGTGTGCTTGTGAACACGGTCATGTGGACATTGTGCGTCAGCTACTGTCTGTGTCAGGCTGTGATGCCACTCTCACCGATAATGTAAGCATATATTTACCTTCTTTCTTCCTTTCTCTGTCTTTTTTTGTCTTTTTGTGTTGTTTTTTTCCACAAATCCTCCCCAAACCCATCATCTTCTTGTTTCTTACAGGACGGCAGCACTGCTCTGTCCATTGCCCTGGAAGCCAGCCAGAACGACATTGCTGTGCTTCTGTATGCTCACCTCAACTTTGCGAAGCCTCCATCCCCTGTGAGTACTTTTATACACTGCTAAAACACGCTTACTGTTGTCCTAAGGGCCTTATTTTTAGAGTAACTGTTTTGCACCAACAATCATACAGAGAGATAGGTGATAGAAGAAGAAGATATTGATGACTGATTTGTCCACATGACTGGAGAAGTTTATTCTGGGAAATGTAGGAAATGACTAACAGAAAAAGAGATGAATGAAGCAGGCAAAAGAAACCATCAGCTCAAACAAAACTCCTGGAAGGGACTAAACTTTACACATTAGATGCTAAGCTGTTTGATACAATGGTAATCATTTTACTTGGGTTTTTTTTGTAAATTTCATACATTAGCTGTAATATTTCCTATAGCTTTATGACAGCTGTGAGTATAACTGTACAGAAGGAGTGCTTGTTTTCCTTCTAAACCAAGTCCATAGAGGTTTTCCTAAAGTTCAGCTCAAAATCACGCAAACACTCATGAATGACATGAAAGTTTTCAACAATAATGCCTTATTTTTTTAACCATGTCTAGGTTTCACCAAAGTCGTCTCTCTTGGGTTCCTCTCCTCCTGCCGGTGAAACAAAATAAAGCCTGCTTCTTCTGCAGGTGACAGCAACTCTACAGCCTACCTACAGCAACTACTCATATTACAGTTTTTATCTGTGTAATTAAGAGAAACAATGAGTTTGTGTGTGTGTGTTTGTTTTCACCCTACATAATTTAAGTACATTGTAATTTGCAGATAATTACATGACAGCTACCCATTGTTATCCATTGCTTTTTGAACACAGAGTTCTTTTTTTAATCACAGTGGTGGTTGAAAACGTGAATTCCTTGTGTGGCACAGTCTGAAAAACTGAACATTTAGTGGTTGTATAGACATCAGTCCAGTCTTGCAGTGATCCAGTTCTCAGCCCTGTTTTTAATGGCACTTACAAGTCAAAACTGTTCACTAAATTACATTATACATTTCATTGTTATACACTTGTTGTTTTATTCAGTATGAATCTTGTATTAGTTGCATTATAGAGCGATGTGTTTTCATTGTGATGTGTACAATAGCTCTTCCACAGTAGCATCATTACAGTCATTTGGAAAAACAAAAGCCACCTTCCTCGTGGATAAGTGTCCTTGCATCAACTAGCTCATTGGTGCTACAAAAATATAATACAGAAAACACCAGTTTAACAGTCTATCAATGTTTATACACAAGACTTGTTTACTCTAGAGTATTTTTGATATTGAGTTTTTTAATCTGACTTAATTCAGGACTTTCAAGGACCATGATTTTGATTTCCCAGGCAATGGTTAACTTATTACACCTTTTTAATCAGAGGACAAACATTTATTTTGTGTCGACTACATTTCCCAAAATATACCCAAAGATGTATCTCTCCTGTAGCTCTGTGACACTGTATATTGTGGTAATAATATTAACATAGGCCTAGCATCAGTGTTAAGGAAGTAAGAGGTAAACATTACTCTCTGAAGGCTATGGTACCATGGTCTTTGTATTTTTATACATGAAGGTATTTTGGATGGTTGTAAGAAAAGATTAGAGTGCATCTGTGTTTGTAATATTGTGTGCTTATATGATTTAACGAGACTTTGTTGAGAAATGACCGAACGCACAGGTGAAGCCACCTCCCCTGTGGTCGTGCTGGTAAGATTTGTCAGGGAACCAGAAAGTGACTGATTGGGGTCTTTAAAGGACGTGCCATGTAAGATGTGAATATCAAAATAATATATGTCAAAACAAACTGGTAGTTATACCTAAAATCAAAGTCCTTGAACAAAAGTGCATAGGCTATTGATGTCAAAATTTCTATTAGTTTTTAAAGATTTTTTCACAAGTTTCATATTCACTTTTAAGTAATTGAATTTTTATAAAATTTAAATTTTTTAATTTAAGTATCTATCTTTTTATACATTTAGAATTTTTAAGCTTACACCTACTTTATGTAATCGCACAGCTCTTTAGTTTGTGATTTATGAAAGTTTATGTAAAATTCTAGATTGTTTTTCTCAATTAATCAATAAATGTGGACCACACTGTTTCTACTGCATTTATTCAACATTGCTCTTTTTTTGCCTGTAAGTTGTCATCAGTGATTTAAAATAAGGCAAAAACATTTTGCACTAGCCAATGTGCTACATCATAGTAGGTTCTAATAAAGTCATGTAGCGCATGATAACAATGTGTCTCTTAGGGGGGAAAACATAGATCTTGTAAATGTGTGTATATTTGTTTTGTTTTTTACAGACTTGAAAGTCAGTAAATCCATGTTTCATATTATATTTGGTAGTGCATGTTAGGAAATGTCCACTAGAGGGCGTTTCAACACAAACAGTTGAGTAAGTTCTTCACTCAGTCTACTTTACATTATATTATAGCATACTTCACAGTTCCTTCTCACAAGCGGGGGCCCAAAACCCACTCCCAAACAATTCACCTGAAACCAAGTGGAAAATAATAATGATAGAACTGCATAATCAATTAGTAACAAAAATCTAAAACATGAAGGTCCTTCTCTCATGACAATGTTATGTTGTGTATCCATACTGTAGTTGTACCTGGAGGACCAGGATGCTGCAGTGCAACTGTATTTCATCCTCATTCCTCCGTGGAAAGCTACAGAGGAATATGATGGTACAACGTACCCTGAGCTTTCAGGGTAACAATGCCAGAGGAAACTGCATAAGGGATAGCCACAGCGCCAATGCAAACGGCCTATAGGATACTCTCTGTAGTGTATATACAAATACTCATACTGCCAAAGATGTTGTACATGCGGTGTAGCATGACAACCTGTCACCAAAACCAGGCTGACAGGAAGAGATAAGCAAAGCGTAGGTTTTAACCATGCCTTAAGTCAGATCACCATGTGCAGGGGACATGAATTGAGGTTATTCATTACACACCTGGAAGCAGACCATTAGAAGCAGATGGAGCTCTCACACAATAAATTGGGCCCTTTACTTCATTTTCATTGAAAAGCCTATTTGTAAGGTGTTGTAGCTCCTGTTGCTATCTAAAATGTTGCTTTATGCCTGGGGGAAAAAACTTAACATGAACAGGTTTTCTGGGTAGAAGGGGGGGTCTCATTTCCTTCCATGCAAGACCTTCCTGGCTTCACATGTTTATAAAAGGTTTCTTATCTTTTTCAACTTGCCAGCCCATTGCTGGCTGTAAACAGCATTGTTATGGTGCTGACTGTCAGCCTGTGTTTGCTGAAGATCTACCTTGCTGATGATCAGGCAAATGATTCACTGACAATGCAATTGATTTTCTCTTTCAGTGGAAACGTTACCATCTTCGAAGACATGACATTCAGGCCCATTGGCTCTAAAGGTCATTTCTAGATCTTAAAAAAAGCGACTTTCAGAACCAGGTGCAAGAGGCCTCAGAACTGATCATGTGTCAAAAATGGCTCAACAGGTTGATGTCTCTTCACCTGTTGTCGCCAGCTGTGATCAGAGATGCAAACACGCCTACCTTGGAGCTGGTTTGACCCTTCGAATGCGGCTCCTGCAAGAAAGTAAGTACATACTGTAGGGTCTGGGGGTCAAACAGTTTGCAAAAACAGCCACCAATGCCACCAGTGGTGGTGTGGCTGGCGAGAAAAGGAAGAAGCAGAGTAGTCAGATTTTTCCCAAAGTGTGGCGTGGTGTTTGTATAACTTGCAGTGTTGGTATTCTATTTGGGGTCTTCATCTGTGTTCACAGACTACATGAAGTAAATTTTCTTGTCACTGTATCTGTGCAAAAAATAACTATTGGACAGCCATGTACATTCCTTTAAAACAATGCAATAATGTACAGCCTTTTGAAAGCCTGCACTAGTCACACTATCAAAGAAAAACACTTGTCATCAGCTGGTTTCCTTGGGCAGCTGCTTGTCTTCGGGAGGAGTTGGAAAGATAACACGCCAATCTAAGCAATGCCTTCAGTCTGCACAATAGATCGGACAGTATAGCATTTTAGAGGACAGCTACCAGCCAATCAGAAATGAGTTGGCTATTTTTAATTCTTCTAAGACAAAAAGGTCCAGCTTTGACTTTTCAAGCAGGCACACTTTCTCAGCAACCTGTCCATTCAACCTTTGTTGTGTGTCAGTGTGTCTACACAGTGTTAAATGATAGATCACTTCTCTTACATTAGCTTTATTGTCTGCCCAAAGTAGCAGGTGAACTGACCTAAACAGGACTAATCGTGATCATGAACAAAATGAAACGTGTGGCCATATTTAGCTCTTGACTCTGTTTTCTGCATCCAAACGCCTTTAGCTCTAAAACAATTTCCAGTTGTGTAACGCAGCAGCTCATAACTTCCTGCAAGATATCAGCTGAACCTACACACTAGAAAAACAGCTTATCCATTCTGTTATCTGCTCTTTTGAGTGGATCCACCCAGAAAGTGTAGTGGGATAGATAAGCCTTTGAAAAACACCATGTAATGGCAGGAAACACAGAAAATGACTTTAGTCATCATGTTGGAAGGTTTCCAACTGATAAATCAATCTATTAATATTACTTGATTGCAGAGCCTAGATTTGAAATCAGTTTGAATTAGGCCTGCTTAGTCTCTGCATGATTGAACATTTTGAAAAGAGGAAGGCCTTTAGTCCGTCCGTCATACCAAACAATAATAATTGCAGTCAGACAATAAAATGAAACCTATTATTTCTTTCATTTTGGGGTAGTGACTTAACATACTGTTCTGGAGTAATCAAGTTGGCAAGAACCTGTGATCAAATTCTTTATGAACATACACAGTGGTGGAGGAAGTGTTCAGATCCTTTACTTAACTAAAAGTACTAATACCACACTGAAAAAATACTCTGGTACAAGTAAAATTCTAAATGTTACTTAATGTAAAAGTATGTAACTATAATCAGGAAAATGTACTTAAAGTATTAAAAGTAAAAGAACTCAAAGCAGAAAAATGTGACTGCTAAACTATATAATTAGATTATATTATGTATTTATGAAAAACCAGGATTTTACTGTAGTTTTTTAAAAAGCTTTTTTGTGTAGGACTGCAACTAATGATTATTTTCATTATAGATCAGTATACTGATTATTTTCTCCGTCAATGAACTGGTTGTTTAGTTTTTACAAAGTCTGAAAATGCGTTCACAATTACCCAGAGCACAAAGTGACACCATCACAATGCTTGTTTAGTCCAAACAATAGTACAAAACAAAAAAATATTAACAATAAATTAAAATCATCACAAGGAAAAGCAGCAAATCATCATATAAGGTTGAACCATGAAATGGTTTTTCATGAAAAATGACCAATTAATTTTCTGTCAAACGACTTATTAGTGAATTGATTAATCATTTCAGCTGTACTTGTATATATAGGCTACTGTTGGGTAGTTTAATGCATATCAAAAAATCATATTGTATATGTTCTTTGTATGTTTTGTATGCAAATATCTTAATTTGTAAAGTAACTATAACTGAAGCTGTCAAATAATTATAGTGAAGTAAAAGGTGGCATGAAAAGAAAAGACTCAAATAAAATACAAGTACCTCAAATTTGTAGTTAGTTATGTGCCACAACTGAAAAAACAGTATGCACATGTAAAACTAGCTGGAAGGCCTAATTGCATGTTTTTGCCTAGAATCATCATGACAATTCGAGGATTGGTTCGGGAGCCACTGTGGGACTTTTTTATCTCTTACAAACTGCGACCCATCACTTGGCACGCCCTCCTCAGCCTAGCTCGGAGGAGGTCCCGGGTGGGCCCATGCTCAGCATAAAACTTCCACGGTTTGGGCTTGTCATGGCATTCAACAATAGTCAAACAAAGGCAAGATGACCAGTCTCAGTGCTAAGGACAAGGACACAGTCAAAGCCTTCTGGGCTAAAGTGTCCGGAAAGGCGGAGGACATTGGCACCGATGCTCTGGGCAGGTAAATATGAGAAAATACTGCATGATGTAACCTGCTTCAACATACACACTCATTCAAATGATGTTTTCAACCCAGGATGCTGGTGGTGTACCCGCAGACCAAGACCTACTTCTCCCACTGGAAGGACCTGAGCCCCGGCTCTGCCCCGGTGAGGAAGCACGGAATAACTGTGATGTCTGGAGTTGCAGATGCTGTGTCCAAAATCGACGACCTGAAAGGAGGACTTCTGAGCCTCAGTGAGCTGCACGCCTTCACTCTGCGTGTTGACCCTGCCAACTTCAAGGTGATTAAAAGATAATTGCCTGTAATTTAAATGAAGTGTTCCTCAAACTTAGGGCGTTGGGGGGTTTTGCAACAGGTCCATCTGTTATTACCATGCACATGATGTACGGTGTAGGTAACCAGATAACCTGTCGTTGTCCAAACAGGCCTGTGCATATGAAGCATTAAATGTTACAACAAAGTCTGTGACAGATGTGTGATGGATGGGTGCAGAGCTAGAAACTCCATATATGTAACATCTGTCTTCTTTTTACAGATTCTCTCCCACAACATCCTCGTGGTCATGGCCATCATGTTCCCAAACGACTTCACCCCTGAGGTCCATGTGGCTATGGATAAGTTCCTGGCTGCCGTGGCTCTGGCCCTTTCTGAGAAATACCGATAAACAGCAGGAGAAGATGACGGAGACTGCAGCATGAACTTACTTTGCATAATGTTTAATAAAGAAGTGAATGCAAAAAGCAAAACAATGTTCTCTGTTTTATTGTGAATTGAATATCTTAGAACTGTTGGTCTGACAAAACAAGACATTTGTAGACGTTTCCTCAGACTCTGGGAAGTTTTGATGGACATTTTTTTTTAATTCTTTCTTTATTGAGATGTAACACATCATGCCAGTATGTTACAAGAATATTGCAAATAAAAAATAATTAGATCTCTTTTACAAAAAAAAAACAAAAAGAGAAAAAAACAAACAAAACGTAAACGTAAAAAAGAAAGAAGAGGCACAGGTCAATTCAGGTAGCTACACGTTAAGAAGAGTTGAAAGTAGTCATGCATGCAAGACCCGCAAATCATGATATACAAAACGGGTGGTCATTTAGCAAAAAGGAGAAATTATTAAATGATTAATGGTGTAGTAATGAATCTGATATATTTATAGAAATTTGCATTTCACAGACTAAATGAATAATTGATTTATTTACAAAACAATAGCAGAGTAATCGATAGAGAAAATAATCGTTAGTTGAAGCCCTACTTAACATAATGTTAATATTATAGGGACACTGGGATCAGCTGTAACAATTTCACATTTCCCAGTTTTTTTAGAAAACACAAAATAGTCGTCTCTTTGAACAAATCTTAAAATGTTTAAACCCTTTTTTGTGTAATCAATGTTTTGCTCTGGATATTGGAATAAATTAACTCTATGTGGCATTATTTTGTTAAAATCCCACTTACTCATTGACATGTAACAACTGCCAGCCATGAAAACGGAGTTACTGTTAATAATTAAAATAGTTGTTAAATAAATAAAAAAATAAATATTACAATTTTTACATTTGATTGATAATGTTGGCCATGAAACAGGAGACAAGGACAACCGCTTGAAAGAGACAAACTGTGACTTTAGATAAAGTAAACCTGAAATGTTGTCAACTTTTTGCTTTGAATTCTACTTTTCTTTTTATCTATTCAAGTGACGAACCTAAAGCCACAACAGGAGCATTTAATGGCAACAATACATTCTGTGTAGCTATTAATCTCGACAAACCTCCCCTATGTTTCCTCTGTAATGATAACAACTTGTTGAATTTGCATAATGTTTTATTTGATTTAGAGTCACAAAACAACGTTTTTTTCAACAAATGATCAGCATGTGGTGGTCTTCTGTTGCAGCTCTCTAGTGGTACTGCCTTCCCAGGGAGGACACCACCACGGCCAGGAACTTCTGAAAAGCTGCCTGGACTGCACCATTGAACTCTTTACCCATCTGACCAGCAACCACGATGGTCAGGCAGTCAGACAGCAGCTGCAACACAACAAGCATCAGAAAACATCAACAACATGAAAGGTGGGGCATTTGGGGATAATCGATCAATATGGACAACAGGTCCAGTCTCATTGTAGCATTACCCTGAAATTATCAGGGTCCACGTGCAGTTTATCGGAGTGCAGCACACTCAGCTCGGCATAGGTTTCCTTGATGTTGTCCATGTTCTTCACAGCCCGGTCCAGACCGTGGAGGACAACTTTTCCGTGAGCTGCAACCATCGGATTTCCAATGATAGCAGCGGCGTTGTAGAGGTTTCCAAAGTTGCCGAAATACCTCTGAGTCCAGGGGTAGACGACCAGACACCTGAGGAAACATGTGAAAACATGCATAACTCGCATTCTTTTTATTCAATGCAACAAGTTCTTCTTTTTGCGCAAAAAATACAAAAACAGAAAAGATGTGTCACCTGGAAAGAGCTGCAGGGCCCACGACCTCATAGTCCATCTTGGAGAAGATGTCCTGGATGGTGGCGCGCTCGAAGTCTGTCCATTCGACCATTTTGCCGGCTCTAGATTTCCCTGTGCGGGTCTGTAGATCCTGTGCTCACCGGCACCAGATGCAGCTTTTAAAGCAACCCTGCTCCCCTCCCAGAAGCATGCGATTAGATGGGTGGTGGTCTACAACAGTGATAAGAAAAGGGCGTTTCTCCACCTCTTCTTGGAGACAAAGCACGTAGTTGTAGTTTGGCCGAAGCCCTACACAGCCCAGCCATCCAACGATGCAAAGTAATACAAAGGGCCTCACAGCCACAACTATTATATAAAAATGATAGGATACAGATACTGAGTGTGTTTAAATTGGCCTTGATGCAAAATCTGTTTACAATCTTTACAGAGGCTTATTTTCCCCTTGTGTCAGTATCTTTTGGTTACACGAGCGCAATTCACACAAATCACACATTGTTGGCAGAAAGCCACAGCCTGATATATTCACATAGATGACTGAGAGCAAAGCAAAATCCCAGTTTGTTACCCAGAGAAGGACAACAAATAGCTCATGTACCCACGTGGCAAAAGTCAGCCGTGACCCTGAATCCTGCCCATCAGTGTGTAAAACAGCGGGTTCCTCGAACCGCTCCCACATCCCTGGCGGTCCCAGGATCGGCACCTTGGACAGCGACCTTTACATTTCTGTGCAGAATAAATAAATAAAACATGCTGAATGTCCATCTGAGCTGAGCAGAGAGGCAGGACGGTGCAAACTGCAGGCTGCTGATAGTCTTTAAATGGTAAATCTCATCTGAACATGTCATTTTGACTCAGGTTAGTTTTCAGTCCCCCAACACGTGGTTGTCATGCAGAAGCCCCCATACCAGTAAAGACACATTTACCTGAACCTGCTGGAAGATAAATTTACATTATTGTTTTTGCAATATGTTCAAAGTTATTTTTACTCAATTAAACGGACCCCTTTTTTGGTGTAGCCCTCCTGCCTAACTGCCTGCATAAATGGGTCCTATGTGAAAGCTTTCATAATTTTTTTTTCTTTAGGCTAACATTAATATATATATATATGCTTATATTGTGGTTTTAATTCCTTTGCTTGTGCCAGTGACTGCTCACAGCGGGTCATCAGTTCCGACTTGGCGTGTCCATAAGTCTGCATGTAAAATGCATTTAAAATGATTAAGTAGAAGCCTATCACACACTGTTAATAGGACATGGTCCTGTCCTTGATGCTAGGGGATTCTTAGATTACTCAATAGGCTATACCTTTCAGCAGTTAGCGGTTGTCAGTGGGACATTTTAATTGGGTTTTCTAAAGTATACACACATAAATGCAGATGCTTTTAAAACATGTTGTCACCTTGAGGTTGTGGGGTGAAATTCAGAGGAGCTCCAGAGCCACCATGAAAAGATTTTTCTTTATCTCATGGAGGCTGTGACCTAACGTGGAACGCCTTCTGCAGCATATCTTGTAGGAGGTTCTGGGTGTGTCCCTGCTCTGTTTCGAGCATAAAACCCCCCACGCATTGGGCTCATCACGGCTTTCAGCAAGTCTCAATCAACAGGCAAGATGACCAGTCTCAGTGCTAAGGACAAGGACACAGTCAAAGCCTTCTGGGCTAAAGTGTCTAAAAAGGCGGAGGACATTGGCACCGATGCTCTGGGCAGGTAAATATGAGAAAATACTGCCTGATGTGACCTGCGTCAGCATTGATTGATGAATTTACACGCGCACTCACTCAAATCTTGTTTTGTGTTTTTTACCCAGGATGCTGGTGGTGTACCCGCAGACCAAGACCTACTTCTCCCACTGGAAGGACCTGAGCCCCGGCTCTGCCCCGGTGAGGAAGCACGGAATAACTGTGATGTCTGGAGTTGCAGATGCTGTGTCCAAAATCGACGACCTGAAAGGAGGACTTCTGAGCCTCAGTGAGCTGCACGCCTTCACTCTGCGTGTTGACCCTGCCAACTTCAAGGTGATTAAAAGATAATTGCCTGTAATTTAAATGAAGTGTTCCTCAAACTTAGGGCGTTGGGGGGTTTTGCAACAGGTCCATCTGTTATTACCATGCACATGATGTACGGTGTAGGTAACCAGATAACCTGTCGTTGTCCAAACAGGCCTGTGCATATGAAGCATTAAATGTTACAACAAAGTCTGTGACAGATGTGTGATGGATGGGTGCAGAGCTAGAAACTCCATATATGTAACATCTGTCTTCTTTTTACAGATTCTCTCCCACAACATCCTCGTGGTCATGGCCATCATGTTCCCAAACGACTTCACCCCTGAGGTCCATGTGGCTATGGATAAGTTCCTGGCTGCCGTGGCTCTGGCCCTTTCTGAGAAATACCGATAAACAGCAGGAGAAGATGACGGAGACTGCAGCATGAACTTACTTTGCATAATGTTTAATAAAGAAGTGAATGCAAAAAGCAAAACAATGTTCTCTGTTTTATTGTGAATTGAATATCTTAGAACTGTTGGTCTGACAAAACAAGACATTTGTAGACGTTTCCTCAGACTCTGGGAAGTTTTGATGGACATTTTTTGTTAACACTTTCTTTATTGAGATGTAACACATCATGCCAGTATATTACAAGAATATTGCAAATAAAAAATAATTAGATCTCTTTTACAAAAAAAAAACAAAAAGAGAAAAAAACAAACAAAACGGAAACGTAAAAAAGAAAGAAGAGGCACAGGTCAATTCAGGTAGCTACACGTTAAGAAGAGTTGAAAGTAGTCATGCATGCAAGACCCGCAAATCATGATATACAAAACGGGTGGTCATTTAGCAAAAAAGGAGAAATTATTAAATGATTAATGGTGTAGTAATGAATCTGATATATTTATAGAAATTTGCATTTCACAGACTAAATGAATAATTGATTTATTTACAAAACAATAGCAGAGTAATCGATAGAGAAAATAATCGTTAGTTGAAGCCCTACTTAACATAATGTTAATATTATAGGGACACTGGGATCAGCTGTAACAATTTCACATTTCCCAGTTTTTTTAGAAAACACAAAATAGTCGTCTCTTTGAACAAATCTTAAAATGTTTAAACCCTTTTTTGTGTAATCAATGTTTTGCTCTGGATATTGGAATAAATTAACTCTATGTGGCATTATTTTGTTAAAATCCCACTAACTCATTGACATGTAACAACTGCCAGCCATGAAAACGGAGTTACTGTTAATAATTAAAATAGTTGTTAAATAAATAAAAAAATAAATATTACAATTTTTACATTTGATTGATAATGTTGGCCATGAAACAGGAGACAAGGACAACCGCTTGAAAGAGACAAACTGTGACTTTAGATAAAGTAAACCTGAAATGTTGTCAACTTTTTGCTTTGAATTCTACTTTTCTTTTTATCTATTCAAGTGACGAACCTAAAGCCACAACAGGAGCATTTAATGGCAACAATACATTCTGTGTAGCTATTAATCTCGACAAACCTCCCCTATGTTTCCTCTGTAATGATAACAACTTGTTGAATTTGCATAATGTTTTATTTGATTTAGAGTCACAAAACAACGTTTTTTTCAACAAATGATCAGCATGTGGTGGTCTTCTGTTGCAGCTCTCTAGTGGTACTGCCTTCCCAGGGAGGACACCACCACGGCCAGGAACTTCTGAAAAGCTGCCTGGACTGCACCATTGAACTCTTTACCCATCTGACCAGCAACCACAATGGTCAGGCAGTCAGACAGCAGCTGCAACACAACAAGCATCAGAAAACATCAACAACATGAAAGGTGAGGCATTTGGGGATAATCGATCAATATGGACAACAGGTCCAGTCTCATTGTAGCATTACCCTGAAATTATCAGGGTCCACGTGCAGTTTATCGGAGTGCAGCACACTCAGCTCGGCATAGGTTTCCTTGATGTTGTCCATGTTCTTCACAGCCCGGTCCAGACCGTGGAGGACAACTTTTCCGTGAGCTGCAACCATCGGATTTCCAATGATAGCAGCGGCGTTGTAGAGGTTTCCAAAGTTGCCGAAATACCTCTGAGTCCAGGGGTAGACGACCAGACACCTGAGGAAACATGTGAAAACATGCATAACTCGCATTCTTTTTATTCAATGCAACAAGTTCAAAAAATACAAAAACAGAAAAGATGTGTCACCTGGAAAGAGCTGCAGGGCCCACGACCTCATAGTCCATCTTGGAGAAGATGTCCTGGATGGTGGCGCGCTCGAAGTCTGTCCATTCGACCATTTTGCCGGCTCTAGATTTCCCTGTGCGGGTCTGTAGATGCTGTGCTCACCGGCACCAGATGCAGCTTTTAAAGCAACCCTGCTCCCCTCCCAGAAGCATGCGATTAGATGGGCTGTGTTATGGATCTGCAACAATGGCAAGGGTCTTAGATTGTTTTTGAGACAGAAACACAAACGGTTTTAGTGGTCATGGTTCAGCACAATTATCCTTATCTGTCCAGTGTCAACACACGTTTCAAATTGTGCAGTATGAAATGAGAATGGAAAAAGATACAGACATGAACAAGAGACACGTGTTTCACTATCGATCAAAAGAGGCAACTGCAGTTCCCTAGAAACAAGCAATGACTCAAATTCCTGGACTAGATCCCTCAACTTCCAATCCAACTTAACGTCAAATCACCAGCAGATGGCGCTTCTGTCAAGGATATAGGCTCACAGAGTTATGGCTGCAATAATTAAAACTTGTTTTTACAATAGACTACATTATTCTCTTACAAACGTCTCTTCCTTACAACACACTTTTCTTTGTGTGAGCTCTGAGACAGCATTGAGTAACCACAACCTATTCCCATATTCAGACTCCACATTGTAAACTGACATCAAATCAGCTGATAAGGTTATGTTGGGCCACATTTTAAAACATTGTTTTTTATCAGTGTCGTGGACATCACATCAGTGATATGCAATATCACTGACAATGCCAAATTTTTCCTTTGGACACCATGTTTTCTGGTTGTTGTTGTACTTTCAACGTGTCTTTATTTCGATCATTGGCCGACATGAAAAGATAATCTTAAAAGAATGGTGATATGGAGGAAATCTTATTTTAATGTTGTGTAACCGAATAAACACTGTTTAAAATAACAACGATATAACTTTGTAACATGAGTGTGAACGACAGGGTCCCATATTTTGTGCTAATTGGTTTGTAGTCATTTGATGTGTTTGGGAAAGCAACATATAAACCGAGGTAAGGGCTTTAACGTGTGTCACGCATTGCCTGTCTTGTGGAGGGGCCCTGTGTCAAAATGTACATGGTGCATATTCCTATTAGGGGCTAAATAAGTCCCCACAGATATACAGTATTTTTCATACAGGCCCCCTAGCGGGTTAACCCGGTTGGTGTGAAAGAGATTCAAACTATGGCGTTTTAGTCTTCGGGGGGACTATTTAACCTCCATATACGTGTGTGATAACATAGTATTTGTTATGTTTGGGGTTTTAAAACGATCAATGAGGAAATTGAACGCTGTAGACAAGAACCTCTGCAGCCTAAACAAAATAAAACATAATTTCTATTGTCATGACTTTAAGTGGATTTACTTTCTAATAGGACCAAGCCTCAAAGGCTGCATGAAGCATCGATGCTAATTTAACAGCTTTTGAAAAATAAGAGATTGTTTCTTTCAGACAAGACTATAAATAAATTGACACACAGGCATTTTATGTTTGTGTTTTTATTGAACATGCCCCTTCATATCGAAAGGGTCGTTGACATGCCGGCCTTCGATGCTGCTGCGTTGCTGGAGTTTAGCGATACTTCTCAGACAGAGCCCAAGCCAGGTTCTGCATGAACTTTTCAACTGAGACGTGGACCTCTGGAGTGAAGTCTGCGGGGAAGTACATGGCCATAACCAAGATCATGTTGTGGCCCAGGATCTGCGGTTGTGCCAGAAACGTAAAGATTAATTGAAGTCAGCCATTGAAAAGGTCTTTCGTGATTGGGAATCTAAATTCCAGTGACCTAATAGGACAGGTGTCCTTTTTTCAGGGAAGACCAGACGATCTAAATAGCCCAATTCTAATACTTTTATGGGTGTATTTACAGTATATGTGCCATTTGTATTTGAGGTTTGCATTGGATCATCATTTGATTCAAATGTATTAGGAGGTAAAAATGCATATATGCTACGCACTCAGGACGTGCGTAGGGCACAATTTTATGTTGATAGTTACCTTAAAGTTGGCAGGATCCACCCTGAGCTTGAAAGCATGCAGCTCACTGAGGGTGCTCAGACCACTGGCCATATCATCAATGCATTTGACAGCTTTCGCCACGCCTGACATGATGGTTGCACCATGTTTCTTCACTTGTGGGGATTCAGGACTCAGATCCCCCCAGTGGGAAAAGTAGGTCTTTGTCTGCGGGTAGGAAACCAACATCCTAAAGAATATAAACAGAAATAACAAATCAATACTTTATTAGTAGTGAAAAATAAGAAAAGCATTCATAACGTGTTCAGTAAATCAGATTGGACCCTTGATTGTTCTACTTCACTATACATTGACCTTAATGAGGATATATTACAGTCATTTAACATTTATGCATGACATCGAGCCTACCTGCCCAGAGCTTCACCACCAATCTCGGCGGCCTTCCCTTCAATTTTGGCCCAGAACTTCTTCACCTGGGTCTTGTCTTTCGCAGAGAGACTCATGGCTGCCTTTGGGGTTTTTTCAGGAAATTATCGATCAAAACTGTTTAAGTTGATTTTTCATAGCGTCTTTATATCAAACCAAACGGTACCACGCCCAAGCATCGAATCCAAACCACACCTCCGATAAAGGAACTGCTCAAGATTTTCATTGCCAGTTTTGGTAAAAGTTACCACTCCCAGTTTTGTAGGCTAATTGCCTGGTAACTGATAATCATTTAGATGAAATGTTGTAATTGTGTCTTCTCTTGTGGATCGGCCTACAAAATGGCTCATATTTGGAATGTTTTTCAGACTTTAAAACATAAATGAGTGTTGGGCCACTGTGGAAAAAACAACTTTGGAGTGAATTCGATTTTTTAAAAAGTCACAATATTTAGAGAAGAAACTGGTACTATTGTGAAAATAAAGTAACAAATTTTGAGTCAAACTTTCTTTTGCTTGTTTCAAAATGAATAGGTTATATTCATGTATATAATCATTATATATATGTATACACATGCACACAGATGTCAGTTAATTTAGGTACACCTAGTCTAATAGAACAGTCCTGCAATAAATCCTATCTTCATAATGGTTTTAATGTTCAGTTTTTGTTGAAAGAAAGGGGTTGATTCAACTGTATCATTTTGGTTGATGTAGTCCTAGTTTGTAGTGTTGTTGTATTAGACTGCATTAGTTTTACCTAGGTGTACCTTATACACTGGCAACTGAGTGTACACATTTGTAAATAATATTGTTAAAATAAGAGTCCTTCTTAGATGGTATTTTTTAAATAATCTAAAAAACAATTATTATTCCAAACCATCTTTGCCGACGCAAATTAGTGGCATAATATGGACGTCATTAATGCAACTTGTCCAATCAGATGCTTCCTGGGCTGAGGGGCGGAGCATTCAGTTTTGAATAAAAATTGGAATCTCAAACATTAATTTTCAGAAAAAGGCTTGAGGTCAGAGAACTTGTTTGAGGAGAGTATCATAGCGTAAAAATGGTCAAGTGGACAGATGCTGAGCGCACCGCAATCACTTCCCTATGGGCAAAGATCGATGTGGGGGAAATTGGACCCCAGGCTTTGACCAGGTAGGCTAAACCTTGTTTTATTAGGGGGTCACGGATCACTGCTTGGTTGGTCCTTTGGAAACCTTTATTTACCTGTCCTCATGATTCATGTCATTCCAGGCTTCTGATTGTGTATCCGTGGACTCAGAGACACTTCGCATCATTTGGCAACATTTCCACCAACGCCGCCATCCTCGGGAACCCTAAGGTGGCCCACCACGGTAAGGTGGTGATGGGTGGGCTGGAAAGTGCTGTGAAGAACATGGACGACATCAAGAATGCTTACGCCAAGCTGAGCGTGATGCACTCTGAGAAGCTCCATGTGGATCCAGATAACTTCAGGGTACGCTACCACCTTTGACGACCCCTACACCCAAGTTCATGAATGTGATTAGCTCCCTTAATGCGACCCTGTCTCCCTTTCCTCTCATTATAGCTTCTTGCTGAATGCATCAGTGTGTGCGTGGCCGCCAAGTTTGGGCCCTCCGTCTTCACCGCTGATGCCCAAGAAGCCTGGCAGAAGTTCCTGGCTGTGGTCGTCTCTGCTCTGGGCAAGCAGTACCACTGAGGGTCTGCAGTTCCACACAGACGTGCAGCAGTCATACACGTTCTTCTAAAATGTCTCCTGTTCTGTCTTGCAGCTGCTGCCAAATCAACCAAATAAAACTCAAATTGAATACATCATTCTTTGTGTGATCATTTGTAAAAGTCTAAAAAATATTTTCTGTTTTTTTGTTTTATCCTTGATGGCACTCACTACAGATTTCTATTAAAATATTTTACATGAATTACTACAAAATAAAAAAATAGACTAAACTGTTATAGGGCCCTAGGTTAATTCTGAGAGTCAATCAAATGTGTGTTTAATTCCAGTCACTACAGTTACTCAGCATCTCCCATTCCTGTAATATTAGCGTGTCGGCATGAAAAGTATGAAAATCATCATATAAGGATCCAACATTAAGCTAATATTTGATGTAGCTATATTCAATTCAATTCAATTCAATGTTATTTATATAGCCCAATATCACAAATCACATTTACCTCAAAGGGCTTTACAATCTGTAACATACGACACCCTCTGTCCTTAGACCCTCGATTCGAATAAGGAAAAACTACCCAAAAAACCCTTTTAACAGGGAAAAAATGATAGAAACCTCAGGAAGAACAACAGAGGAGGGATCCCTCTCCCAGGACGGACAGACATGCGATAGATGTCGTAAGTACATTTACATTTAGTCATTTAGCAGACGCTTTTATCCAAAGCGACTTACATATGAGAACATTCACAAACCGAAGGCGCAGCTTCGGGAGCATTTTTTATTTTTTGGGGGGGGGTTCAGTATCTTGCTCAAGGATGCTTCGGCACATGGCTGGGGGATCGAACCGCCAACCTTCCGATTGGGAGGCAACCGTTCTGCCACCAAGCCACGGCCGATTCATAGCATAAACATCATAACAAATACAATTATGATGGCAATGGCAAAATTGTAGTATATATATATATATAATTATGATGAAAAGTGTGGGATGTAAAACATAAGGGAAGATGATGGGTCCAGAAGGACAGCCGAGCAGCTCCAGGTGGAGCCCAACGGGCAGGACCCGAGCCACTCGTCCCCTGCACCGTAGACACAGCCACAGTCACAGATCCGGATACATCTCCGGACGCTGAAATACCTGCTGAAAGTGACAGTAAGAAAGAAGAGAGGGACGAGAAAGCACAAAACTCCGGGAGAGGGAAGAAGTCAAGTTAGTAACATGCATTTATGGGATGAGAATGCATACGGATGGAGAGGAGGACAGAGGTGAAGAGAGAGAGGCGCATCATGTGAAGTCCCCCGGCAGTCTAGGCCTATAGCAGCATAACTAAGGGATGGTTCAGGTTCACCTGACATATTGTCAGGTTGTGATCTTACATCTTATGAACTGCCTGTAACTGTAACCCATCAATGAAAAACTCGATAAAATACACATCTGTAAGTGAACATTTGTAAAAACTTGACAATTATCTAATCTTTTACCGTGCTTCACTATCGATTTAAGGATTTAAATGGATTCAGCTCTGGAGTTTAACCTGATTTTGTTACTGATCAATCAATATCACTGGAGGAACACATGGAAGCAAGTTTCTAATCTCCCCAACTTCAAATCCCCTATGATGAAAATTAAAATGGAATACTGATGGCTACTTCTCTTTGTGACAGCAGTTGGTCTGATGTAAAGTTATACTGTTAAAGCACAGCTGGAGAGTGTGCGTCAAATCTTACAATTAATTGTGTAAAACAAATTGGCCTTGTACCAATTACTTAAAGCATAATGCAACTGCGTCATCGACTGAGGAAATGGGAAGACTTTAAGGTCCATGGTGTTTTCCCAATGTGCTGTGGGGATGGGCTACCCTACAGTAATATGGACTGGTATTAAACTATATTAGTATTCATAATATAATCGCCATCTATTGGGGGGAATTGCTATTTTTCTGGCTTTTCTGAAGGCACGCAACATCATGTTGGTCTAAATGGGTGCTGTCATCTTCATTTCGTGATAACGGTGTGAAATGTGCGCAACGGATAAAAAAAAATTAGGTGAGGTCATGTAATTGACATCAAAATGTCGTTTCATTAAGTGGCTCTATTGCATATAGGACTCTTACCATACACTTCTTGTGCTTTTATATTTCTTCTCATCAACATAAAGAACAGTGTCCTCTCCATCTCGATTAAACGTTGGGGTTGTGCTGCCATGTTATAGAAGCCGTGCCACTTTGTTGGTTTATTTCATTGTTTTAAAAACAAATGCAGGGGCTGCGGGTCGTTTGAGGACAAGAAATAAATGTCTACCGAAAGTGCGGCATGAAGGCAACTTTCGTGATATTAAGTGGACCTACAGATAATTTATTTGGGTGGAGGAAGCCTGAATTTTCAGATAATAAAAGTTGTACATAATCTTAGTCGAACAGCCTCTGGCAAGTAGGCTAACGTTGGTCAGCATGACTAGGGGAAATGGGGAAATTAACGTGTTTTTGGCAATGATTTTAGCGGTGTATTTCATGACAGGTATAGGCATTAGTTCTGGTGCGTCAGCAGCATGCTGGTGCTGATAGATACGCCACTAATAATCACCATCATCCTTTAGTGTAGTAATGAAAATCGCCCTCCCATGTCTGATACCCTGCTGGCTTATACGTTGGGGGTCATCGAACAGAAAAGCTGATCACTCCTCGGTTTCATGTGTAGAGGCAGACGGTGATCAAGACAAACAGGCAGTTAATTGATTACACTGACGTCATGGTTTTGTGGACAGACAAGGAGCGCAGCACGGTCAGGGCTGTTTGGGAAAAAGTTAATATCGATGACATTGGACCACAAGCTTTGGCAAGGTAGGATGTGAATGGATATAGTTAAATATAATTGTGGGTTACTATTGCCAGTGGGCCTAACCGAGATAGAAGAAGCTTGTATTAATATTATTCTTGAAGTTTGTTTGGCAATAAAATTGCAGGATGTAGGGTTCGGTTAATGTTTTAATTCAAAAGATCGTTTCATAATAAACCCCTTATTTGTAAATGGCAGGTTGTTTAGTTTGCAACTGTTTTGGTTTTAATAATACAGAGGAATAAAGTGTTTGCATTGAAGAGTAGCTAATGGTTGAATATATTTAGGTGGTTTTATTTTTCAACATGTTAGTTCATTAGACACCAAGGGGGAAAACAATCTTTTGGCGATGTTTGTTCAACAATTGTTGTTTGCTTTAATGGAGTTTATTCAGACTCACATTTTCCATATGGGGGGGTCTAACAAACGTGTGCACGAAATCCTGCACGCAAAATAATTATATCCCTCACATTGACAGGGTTTTGATCGTCTACCCCTGGACCGAGCGGTATTTCGCTACTTTTGGAGATATCTTCACTGCAGCTGCTGTTTTGAATAACGCCAAAGTGGCAGCCCACGGTAAGGTGGTGTTGAAGGCCCTGGCAAAAGCAGTGAAGAACATAGACAACATCAAAGGCACGTACGCTGCGCTCAGCCGGATGCACTGCGAAAAACTCAACGTGGATCCCGATAACTTCAGAGTAAGCAATAGGCCGCTTGTCCTCAGGCAATAATAATCCAACACAGCCTGGATTCAAGGTGTCTTTTTGTTGTGTCCGCAGCTGTTGGCCGACTGCATCACAATCTCCGTCGCCTGCAAACTCAGGAGCGCCCTTGACCCTCAGGCCCAAGCTACCTGGCAGAAGTTTCTGTCTGCTGTGGTCGAGGCTATGAGCAGTCAGTACTACTGAAGAGCTGAACAAAAAAACAAAACAAAATCCTCTGCGCTGGTCCCAGTGCCAAGCCTAACAATAGAGGTTTAGAGACCCCCTGAGGTCCTTGACGAAACTACAAGTTCTTTTTTACTGTGTGGGAAACCATTTCATGTCACTAGACGTTATTGATAAAAATATATGTTCGGTATTGAAATATGTGTATATTTCTAGAATGTATAAATGTGTCTGGGTTTTACTCATTGCAACATGTTTCAGTCTTTTTTGTTATCCCACCACATATGCACTTGAACTGAATTACCAAGTACATAACAGCGAATAACTTCACAGCAGGGTTCCCTGGACAAGGCTGCACAATTATGTATCAAAATGGGGGCAGTATTATGAAAGACTCAATCAAGCACACTAACAAATAATGATAAACAATACTTCACATATGTCCATTAATTGAAGACATATTCCTGTATGAGTGAGTGAAAGTGTGTGACAATAATTTCTGTCACAGCTGTAGAGACGTTCATGTTTTATAATACCACAGCATTGATTTGTCCTATAGTCAAATATGGCCACTCTATGTTTCAGCAAACACACTGTAACAATCAGTCAATCGGACGCTTGCTAGCTTTAATCACATAACCATCATGTCCACAGACCAATGAGACACTCAGCCCACTCAAGTGGTTCTCTATGGGAGATTTACACTGTTCCCAAATGTGAAGCTATTTTAGAGCATGTCCTTAATAGTCAGTTGCACTTACACAGCAGGAGTTGCAAGTGAATCAATCAAATAAGTCAAGGATGTGGAGCTTTTATGTCATCAGTTTTCTACAAGTTCATCCCAAATCTCAAGATTGTTGTTTTGAGGGGGAAAACAGTTGCCTGCTGACATAGGTTACACCGTTCTCAACAGGCAGTCATATGTTGGATTCTCATGTCTTTGTTTGAAAAAGTGAATTAAATGGAGGGAGGGGGGGGGGGGGGGGTAACATCGAAAGTGCAATGATCTGATTTGTAGCCTACTACTCAACCAAAGGTCCAAAATACAGAAAAATAATACATGTATCACAGTTATATTGGTGAAAACAACTAACAGGAGGTTGAGCTGCAAACAGTTTGTAAGAAAAGCACAGTACCAAGGGAAACAGCTGGTTTTACTCGTGAAGAACAAGAGCAGGGGATGCAGTAGACACACATGATTAAACATGCTCAGTCACCGGCTCTCAGCTGCCCTCTGGTGGTTAATATCAGCGCAGCCTGACAGGACCCTCCCTGAGGACTTCGGACACCTGCCGCTGACAGCTGCAGGACCAGGACCCAAGCTAGTCCTATCTATCACACCTTATATTGTGGGCCTACTTTTCCCCCAGCAGTGTTGTGCACGTTCGCAGTCATGGTGTTACCTAAGGGGCTGATTTCTGTCTATCTGAATCATTATACTCGTATGATGGAGGACCACTCCGCTTGAAATATTTGAAGATGGAGCATGTGATGGTGAGGAGGAGCCGGACGATGGCAAGCCCACTAGAGGACGCTCCACCTCAATTATTGTGTGTTCTAATGGGCTCAATATACTAACTCTGTTGAAGATACATTTTTCTTATATGAATTAGGTATATGGTCCTATTCAATGTAGGCTACAGGTTATGGTACACACCCTATAGACTATAGACTATATTTAGCATTTTTTATGTGTTTGAACTCTGTTTCTGGGTTATTTATGCATTCAAAGAGTGTTAGCCTTTGTATCATAGCATCTCCTAATGAATATAGTGGTTATATTAGGTCCCAACCCAATGTTTTGAATTTCCACGTATGGTGTCAATAGCCAAATCACTGCATTGGGGTTGGCTGGGTTACTGCCAGGCGTATTAACGTCATATAGTAGTAGATATGTAGAGAACTCAAATTGTCTTTATCAAAGCACATATATTGAGAAAACCCTAAATGCAGTTGGATTTATGTTAGATAAACTGGATTTTTCGCCATACGCTTGAAGGGCTTTTGCATTTGTGCTTATGCATGACAAAGTCTCGGATAGGGGGAGGACAAACTATTTTGGAGTGTTTCCAGGCGATTGGGATTCAAGCCAAAGAGTATAAGCAGGGAGGAAATCTAATAACAATCGAAAGGCAACAGATTGAACAGTATGAATACTGTGTCCGAGAGGGTTTGAGTAATTTCGACGAGCCCCTTGGATGAAAGAAGAAATCTGGGCCTGTCGTGAGCGGTTTTGTCAGTTAGATTTACAAAGTCGTTGTACGAAAACACTGACAACAAGACAGCCTATCTCTAAAGAATGAACAGTTATGGTTGTTAAGCGTTATTAGGTTGGAAGGCTTTGTATTTTACCTGGCAAAGGTGTGTTTTCCATTAGACCGCTGTAGTTACGCTCAGCACCTGTCCCTTCTACCTTATGAGTGACAATGTGTCTCCAGATGTGAACAGATAGGCAGCCTATTGTTTCACGACCCTGTGCCTAATCCCCCCCCCCCCAAGTTTACTGAGCCGGATCATAAGTCAACAAAAGGGACTTGAAACAGGCTTGTAGCCACACATATCCCAAAAGACCTGAAAAATGTCCACTCGGTCCACTCTACAGTAGGTGCCAGTGGTTCTCAGGAGTCCCATAAAGCTTTAGCCTTAAGGGAATTACTCCACTGAACGCATATTAGACAATCAGATAATCGATACAACCGTAGTAGGCTATAATACAATGAAATAGACAGTGAAGCAACTTCAACTTCAACCACACGGAGAAACGTTAGTCGCGTTGTCTCATCTAAGCTACCCTGCATACTTTCTTAAAATTATCTTGTTCCCCTCTGAGCGGATCCGCCCTTCGAATGTTCCAGTTTTCCTTTAGATAAGCCCGTGTATTGGCAGCAAACTTCACCGCGGATGACCTTAGTCTTCGTGTTGGGATCAACTGATAACCAAATCCTTTAATATTAATTAATTGCAGAGCCTAGATTTCAAATCAGTACGCCTGGACTGTCATATACACCGTATAGGTTTAACTTTCCATTTGTTTGTCGTATTTGTTCTCTACATTATAGATATAGCCTACATTACAGCTTTTTAATTTAGACCAGGTTATTTTACTTTTAATGTGTCTTAGCATATTTTGGTGATGTGCTGTAAACAATGAAACGACTAAAAGCTTTGTTTTCGGGAAAAGCAAAAAGTCTGTCATTATTGAGGATAAACAGCTGTAAAATTAGAGTCAATCACAGTTTTTCGATTTATTTAATCTAACTGTAAGAACCAAAGTATTTTGGATTTGGTCCAAATTCAAAGCTATTTATAGAAGCAGGCCTATGGGTCTTGCTAACTCTCTAGACGTGGGGAAAAAAACTCACAAAGCTTATTTCGAGTTTGGCACAAATCTGAAACAGGTATTGAGTTTGCACATAGGAGCCCTTATTGCTTATGGACAATTAATTTAACATTTTGATTTCCTAACTATAGTCCTCCTGTCCTGATCAGTTTAAGTTCGTCATTATGGCTGTCAGTGGAAATTTTTGTTTTTGATTTCTAAAAGTATGTCAATTGAATTTAATTAACTTCTTGGGTTTCATATAATTGAAGAAAATTTTACTCAATTTTACAAAAGTATTTATAAATAACTTGTGGTTTCATCGTGTATTTCAAACTAGTCTTCGGAGCCATTGTGTCAAAGTTTTTTGTGTGTGTGTTTATCTCATGCAAGCTGCAACATATCATTTGGAACACGTCCAAATGTCACGCAGCCTATCTTGGAGGGGCCCGGGTGTGCCCATGCCCTGTTTTTTTGCATAAAACCCCCCACGGTTTCGGCTGATCGCGGTATTCAACTTTAACCAATCCATCAACAGGAACGATGAGCCTCAGTGCTAAGGACAAGGACGTAGTCAAGGCCTTCTGGGCCAAAGTGTCTGGCAAGGCGGAGGACATCGGCTCTGATGCTCTTTCCAGGTAAATACGACCCCACACTGACTGATGTAACCTGCTTCTATAATTATTGTCAATAGTTTTATTTTTTGAATCAGTGTGGGCCTATTACTTACTCGCTTAATCACTCACTCACATGCATTACCCAGGATGCTGGTGGTGTACCCGCAGACCAAGACCTACTTCTCCCACTGGAAGGACCTGAGTCCCGGCTCTGCCCCGGTGAGGAAGCACGGAATAACTGTGATGTCTGGAGTTGCAGATGCTGTGTCCAAAATCGACGACCTGAAAGGAGGACTTCTGAGCCTCAGTGAGCTGCACGCCTTCACTCTGCGTGTTGACCCTGCCAACTTCAAGGTAAATGTCACTGATGATGGTTAACACAATGGTGTTCCTCAAACTGTGGTCATCTAAATGTTCACTGTGCGCTCTGTAGCACTGCTCCAGCACACTGGGTTTGGAGGGCAACTCAGCTTTTCATTTAATGGTTTACATTTAAATGTCAAGGTCAACATTATACCTTAAACTGAGATCCAGTAGTTCACAGTAGTCTCAAGCAAAGTGCTGTTCAGTCATCGCTGGAACAGGACAAAGGAAGGAAAGGGGAAGATGAAAATCAGCGATGCACAGAGGACGTTAGTTTGATGTTCTTTGGCTTTCTCTACTAGCCTTTTGATATTGTGTCTTATAAGCTCATTAGACCTATTATGAACAGCATTGGCGATTGCATTAAGTGTCATATCCTCTTTTGGCAGATTCTCTCCCACAACATCCTCGTGGTCATGGCCATCATGTTTCCCAACGACTTCACCCCTGAGGTCCATGTGGCTATGGACAAGTTCCTGGCTGCCCTGGCTCGTGCCCTGTCTGAGAAATACCGATAAACTGCAAACAGGAGCAGGACCAGATGGCGGGCAGCAGCATGGGCTTTGATACTCTCTGTCTGAATATGAATAAAAGATCAAATAATGAAACTTTTGTGTGGTGGAGTGAATTTCTATAGTGCAGGTTATTGATGAAAATGGTTTAAAGTCAGGTTAACTAGGCATGGCATCAAGTTGGTGGAATTTAAATTGGAATAACGCATCTCAGCGATATTTCAGCAATATTATCTATAAGCTACATGCCGAGGAAAAATTGAAGGACCACAAGGTTTTTAGTACAACATCTAAAGAAGCATTATAGTTGTCTATGAAGAAGAGTTTAAAACAGAATTTGAATTTGCATGAATCAAAAAGAAGAAATTTAGGCCAAATAATTCTCACACAGACTAAAACCTAAGAACAAGAGTTTAATAAACTGAATATCTACTAATACTATTACAATTACAAATACAAATATTCTACATAGCCTACTGTAAATGTTCTATGTACTATTCAGTGGTATTTATATCATTTGGTCAACGTTGCAAGTTGCATTATCACAATTTAAAAATATGATTCAAGTGAAATTCCTGCATTCAAAGTTTTACTTAACATTATCAGCTTTATACACTTAAGCACGCACTGTGCAGAATGACCATTTTAAATGTTTTTTTTATGATTTCGTATAATGATGTCTCGTTATTATGGATGCATCAACATTTAGCTACTGGTCTATAAGAGTGCGTCATATTTGATTAGCTCTCTTCTACCACTCTACTTTCATGTGGGAATTTTATAATAATGTAATGTAATATTAAGTGGTCATTCAGCATAATGAGTACTTTTACTTTTGATACTGAAGTGCATTATGCTGATAATACTAATGTAATTTTACCTAAGTCATTTTTTTATTGCATGTACATTTTGGTATTGAAACTTGGAATGGATATAAATACTTCTTTTAGCATTTAACATACTAAATATAAGAAAGGTTCATCTCAAAAACACCGATATCTCCGTTTAAATTTATTTTCCTAAATCATGTTTCTTATGCACTCCAGGGAATATTAATCAAACTGGTACTGGTTTGTTTTGCCAAGATATATCTTTTTTTTTTCCATTTTCATGAATAATGTTTTTTGTGCACTCCACGGAACATCAATCAAACCAGTGTTGGTTTTTGCAAATGTATCAATTTGCCATTGTCCTGATATGACCATAACCACAGCCAGGGGAAAAAACATAGGCTACAACCTGTTTAATATCTTATTGTTTTATTTATTTATGCTTTTGAGACATGATGAAAAAAACAAAGCTTTTCAACAAATGATCAGCATGTGGTGGTCTTCTGTTGCAGCTCTCTAGTGGTACTGCCTTCCCAGGGAGGACACCACCACGGCCAGGAACTTCTGAAAAGCTGCCTGGACTGCACCATTGAACTCTTTACCCATCTGACCAGCAACCACAATGGTCAGGCAGTCAGACAGCAGCTGCAACACAACAAGCATCAGAAAACATCAACAACATGAAAGGTGAGGCATTTGGGGATAATCGATCAATATGGACAACAGGTCCAGTCTCATTGTAGCATTACCCTGAAATTATCAGGGTCCACGTGCAGTTTATCGGAGTGCAGCACACTCAGCTCGGCATAGGTTTCCTTGATGTTGTCCATGTTCTTCACAGCCCGGTCCAGACCGTGGAGGACAACTTTTCCGTGAGCTGCAACCATCGGATTTCCAATGATAGCAGCGGCGTTGTAGAGGTTTCCAAAGTTGCCGAAATACCTCTGAGTCCAGGGGTAGACGACCAGACACCTGAGGAAACATGTGAAAACATGCATAACTCGCATTCTTTTTATTCAATGCAACAAGTTCTTCTTTTTGCGCAAAAAATACAAAAACAGAAAAGATGTGTCACCTGGAAAGAGCTGCAGGGCCCACGACCTCATAGTCCATCTTGGAGAAGATGCCCTGGATGGTGGCGCGCTCGAAGTCTGTCCATTCGACCATTTTGCTCTAGATTTGCTGCACTAGTCCTGCGTGGGTCAGTACCAGATGCAACTTTTAAAAGAACCCTTTCACTCCTCCCAAACATACGCGATTGGATGGAGTAGGGCAGTGGGTTGGCCAAGTATTGCTCTATGGATTTGCTAAAATGATAAGGAAAGGACAAATCTGCACTGCTTAGATTGTGTCTGAAGCTGAGGAAGTAGATATTGCTGGTTGTGTTCTACATTAGCAGCTTCTCTGCCATGATAAGAAAGTAAATTGTACAATTATAATAATAATGCCATTTTCAAATTTATATAGCGCTTCTCAAAACAAATTAAAAAGCACTTTACATAGCCTACAATTAAGCAAACACATAAAATAGTATGATAATATACAGCGAAAGATAACAAACAAGAAGAATAAACAATCCGTAAAATAAATTGAACAAACAGTAAAATCAACCAAAAGCATGTGTAAAACAGTGAGTTTTTAAAAGTGACTTAAAAGAAGTCAATGCTTTAGCCTCCCTGATCTCCTCTGGTAGGTCATACTACAACTGAGGGGCCCTGACAGAAATGGCCGTCACTTTTAGCTGTATAGTCTATTGCCTATTGCTTGTGAATTCCATGTGCAGTCAAAAGAAGTACTATTGGCACGCAGTCTTAAAACGGATTCCTGTTTAAGGATGGGGTCCGATTTACTTTTTTAACCTCAATATCTTAACTACTTTCTCCAAAAAAAGCTACAGTATTCGGATTTAGCTCGAATTGAAATGAATCAATAGCATCTTTCTATCTGACAATACTTTCCATCAATATACCACCTTGTCTAATGTAAATGAATGGTGATGTGGTTTATTCAACCATTTCCAAACCAGTGTTCACGCTAGGAAGTAATAAATCCAGTAGAGGGCGCTCCTACATGTCAGGAAGCTCTGACCGCTGCATGACTGGACTCAATGCAACAATCTGCTCATGAAGGGGATAATGCAGGTTGACTTACTACATTGAAACATCATCAGCTGGTTAAATCATGTTTGGAAAATCACAACTGATAAATGCCCATCTTCGAGCTCAATACAGACCATGCATTTATCAGAAAGTGGTGGTGTAAACTCTATCTACAGATACAGTTGCATACTAACTAAAATGCATTTCTGTATTATGGCTACCTATCTTAACCCTCGTGTGGACCTCACTCTGTGCACTCACTAGAGCCCTTTGGGTCACAGAGACCCGCAATCTGTAGCAGGTACACCGCTGTGCATTTCTACAACACTCATCACACTAATAATAATAACACTAAGAAGACTAACAATAATAAGAATAACATTTAATAATAATAATAATAATAATAATAATAATAATAATAATAATAATAATAATAATCGCTGGCGGCGGGTCCCCGGGACCCCCCGAGACAGAGCGAGGCCCGAGACAACGTGAGGGTTAAGCAAGTGCCATTGGACGCCACTGTAATCATCCATAAGTTCAAAATAAATGTTATATTTATGGCACTAATTTGTTGTAATGCAGAATAGCGTCATCCCCAAATCCACCATTTTCCTCCCAGCTTACTTTCGATGTTATGAAACGCAGAACCTGTGATGGATGTGCCACAGCAGTGCAGCTGCACTGGAAAACATCTTGCAGCGGCACACAGTCAGACATTAAAGTCGGGTATGGTATAGGCCTAGTGATCCACACTAGGTGTGGCCTGAAGTTGACAATTGTAACAGAATGTTGGCTTATATTACCCCACGCTGTAGACACAAGGGCAGATTAAAAAGAACATAGATGTAGGCGTCAAGACTGACACCACTTACATACAGTATGTCTGACAACAGAAACGGGTATATTCGTTGGGCAGACCGGGGCGAGTACCTCGGACAGCTCCCTCGCCACTCGCCGCCTGATCAGGCCCGGTCAGCACAGGGACAGCCGCGGGATGAGGAGCTGTCTGAAGCCCTTGCCCCGTCAACAGATCCCTCACCACCAACAGCCACAACATTTACACCTCGCGTGTGCTGTCCAACCATGTGTCCAACCGTTCTATTTATTTTTCTTCACAATCCAAACAGTTGAAAGCATTTACTTTATTTGAATTTATTTATCAATTATAAGTATTAAATATTACCACAACGTCATAAGCAAGTAACGATTAATTAGTGGCTTATGTTCTTATAGCCTCTCAACATTATTGATTAATGCCATAATATCACATAGGCTAAGTTCATAACGAATTGAACATTGAGCCATAGGGAGTGTGCATGCATGTGATTGGCTGTAGGGTGAGGAGGTGAGAATTAATGACATGAAAAATGAAAAAAATCCCTAAAGAAAAAAGAAATAGAGGTCTACACAAGAATTAGAAATCCAATAAAACTCTGTTACCATGGAAGCAATAATAATAGAATGAATGCTTAACAGCATCCACACTAATTATATTTCATAAGAATTAGTTTACTTTTTTAAGCTATTATTTATGTGTATGTAGCCTATAACGAGACATGTCAAGGGTAGGTCGCGTGGGGTATGATTAGAATAAGAAGAAAATACAAAGAAGAGACATTTCATATTTATTTGTTTTATTCACCAAGCCCTTCCATTTAAGGGACATTGACATTGTTGTCGAGGACATGCAGCATGTATGCAGTCGATGATCCTGGATGGCTGGAGCTTAGCGATATTTCTCGGCCAGAGCCAAAGCCAAGTTCTGCAGGAACTTGTCGAAGCTGACATGGACCTCTGGAGTGAATTCTCCGGGGAAGTACATGGCGATAACCAAGATGATGTTGTGGGCTAAAATCTGAGGTTGTGCAAAAACAAAAACAAAAAAAACACATAAATTCAAGTCAGCAACAAGTAAAAAAAACATTAGATAGTCTACATCGTTTTGACATAAATGCACATTTTAACTTTAAGATAGAAATATTTGGATACATTTTTATATGACTTCTCGACAACTGATGACCTGATTCTGTTACGGTATACAACGTAATCATTGCTGCAAGGATCGTTCGTGCACTGAGCTTACCCTGAAGTTGGCAGGATCCACTCTGAGCTTGAAGGCATGCAGCTCGCTGAGCTGGGACAGACCTCCAATAAGGTCATCAATCTTTCCCACGGAGTCTCCAACGGCTGCCATGATGGTTGCACCATGCTTCCTCACTTGTGGGGACTCAGGACTCAGATCAGACCAGTGGGCAAAATAAGTCTTGGTCTGGGGGAATACAGTCAGCATCCTGTCAAACATGGATGAAATAAAGGAGAATTAATGACTTAAAATGAACAGCGTGTAAATGTTAGAAAATGACAAAAAGGAAAGCAAGTAAAAGGAATGAAAGCTTACCTGGCCAGAGCCTCAGCTCCAATCTCGGCGGACTTCGGGGCCACTTTGTCCCAGAAAGACTTCACCACGGTCTTGTCTTTTCCAGTGAGACTCATGTCTGCCTTTTCTTCAAGTTTTCTGAACTGAACTGAAAGAAAATATTCTCATATGAAGATGCTGGTTAACGGTCTTTTTTTATATCAAACTAAATTGCACCACACCCCACTATCAAGTCCAAACCACGCCTCCGTGAAAGGAATTGCCAAAATCTTCCAAGACAGTTTTTGAGATAAAAGTAACCACTCTCTGTTCTCACATAGCCTACATTTTACGAGTCGATTCTTTTACATAATTTAAAATATCATGGATATGAATATGATGCTGAAATATACATCCAGCAAGATAAAAGACAAGAATTTGTCATTTGAGAGGTTGCACTTAAGGGGCAGTGTGGACAGCCCTGCCGAATCATTTCCACGGGTTTTGGTGTGCACAAAGAGATGAAAATAATGAAATAATGGCGACGTAGAAACAACGCAACAAAAAGCAACTTTGTATCAAAATGAAAATCACTTGATATGCACTCTAAAAAGCCAGTGTTACAACATTGCTCGAGATTTAATTTAACATTAAAGTGTTTTTTAAGGTGTTTAGTTTGGTAACCTTTTGTTGTCCATAAACACAGTGCAAGACAATAATTTCAATGTAATGAAGGCTAAAGACAGGACAAACGAGATTTTACAATTGGCCCATACATGTCTAAATGTTATTAACGGACGTATAATGACATTTTGCAACCTTTAATTCTGGTGCGGAGAATCACTACACATTTAGAAACCATGCAAACCTTCACATTTAATTGAAAAATGTAATATCAAACTATATTATTAGGCCTATATATTGAATTGAAGTTACACTAAGTTGCAATAACAATATTTTGCAATTTACTCTTATCCGTTTTTTCCAGAACTGGCAAAGATCCTATCTAACTTATTAAAGGTAACAACCCAATAGTTGGTGGTCTCTGGTCCAATCAGATGCTTCCAGGGCTGAGAGGTGTGGCATTGAGTAATTAATAAAAACCTCCAAAAGGCAGGCATTTGCAAAAGTGTGATCGGAGACTTTTTGTTGTTGAAAAAAGCTCGAGAAAACCTTTACGTCGTCAACATGGTCAAGTGGACAGATGCTGAGCGCACCGCAATCACTTCCCTATGGGCAAAGATCGATGTGGGGGAAATTGGACCCCAGGCTTTGACCAGGTAGGCTAAACCTTGTTTTATTAGTGGGTCACGGATCACTGCTTGGTTGGTCCTTTGGAAACCTTTATTTACCTGTCCTCATGATTCATGTCATTCCAGGCTTCTGATTGTGTATCCGTGGACTCAGAGACACTTCGCATCATTTGGCAACATTTCCACCAACGCCGCCATCCTCGGTAACCCTAAGGTGGCCCACCACGGTAAGGTGGTGATGGGTGGGCTGGAAAGTGCTGTGAAGAACATGGACGACATCAAGAATGCTTACGCCAAGCTGAGCGTGATGCACTCTGAGAAGCTCCATGTGGATCCAGATAACTTCAGGGTACGCTACCACCTTTGACGACCCCTACACCCAAGTTCATGAATGTGATTAGCTCCCTTAATGCGACCCTGTCTCCCTTTCCTCTCATTATAGCTTCTTGCTGAATGCATCAGTGTGTGCGTGGCCGCCAAGTTTGGGCCCTCCGTCTTCACCGCTGATGCCCAAGAAGCCTGGCAGAAGTTCCTGGCTGTGGTCGTCTCTGCTCTGGGCAAGCAGTACCACTGAGGGTCCGGAGACGCAGTTCACGTTCAAATAATGTGCAACAGTTCTACAAGTGTTTCCAAAATGTCTCAAGCACTGCTTTGAAGCTGTCGCCAAACGTACCAAATAAAACTAAAATTAAATACATCGCTCTGTGTGATTATTTGTAAAAGTTTTGAAAAACTTTGCTATTATTCATTTTATTCTGCGAGAGGCTCACTACCGATTTACACTAACGACTTACATGAAGTAAAACAAAACACAACTCACAACACGCAGCTCAATTACAGTCTATAAAAAGTGAGTATTTTTAAATATAGCCTAATACGTTGTGTGAATAGGGGGCTTTTGATCTCCCTTTTAAATTCATCATCATAATCAGTCCTGAGACTAAACCCATAATCTTAATCTTAACAGCCCAGAGCCCACCATAAAAGTTAGGACAAGGTTAATGTTTGAAGTAGATGTATGGATAATCCTGGATTTAAAATATAGGCCTATATTTACATATAAACAGTCTTGGGAAATGGGATTTTACAGTCTCAGTCGCTGCAGGTAGGCCTAGATGAATTTAAACAGTTTCACAATTTGAGAAGACACACCTCATAAATGGGTAAGTGGTAAATGAAATTGACTTATCTTTGAGTGGGAAAACACTTTTGCCGGTTATTCTGGCTTCTTGTGCAATTTGATAGGTGCGGTCATCTGAAATTAATGATAACAAAGTACATCAAAATACTGTATCATGAGGGTGGCAAACTGTTTCCAATACACACCGAGTGTCAGTATTAATGTTAGCTCTCTTTCAAGTGGATCTCACTCTTTATTTGATGGACTTTGTAAAGTCTAAGCTTGATAAAACATGACTGGATAAGCTTATCCTGTAATTTAAGAAATGAATCAATTTATTAGGTTTACCTATTAACCATTTTAGCTAAAGAACCCAACACAAAGCATTGCAAGTGTATTTTTACGCAAAAAAACGGTGAATTCATCACTGTGGAGTAACTGAAAGGGGGACAAAAAGCACAATACGGTTTTATTTCTATTATTCTTTCTTTTTTTTTTTAATCCTGGTTATACGTCTGATGATTGCTTATACGGTTGTGTGGTGAATACAAGTGCATTGACTGAACACAAAAGGGTTCCCATAATTCTTTGACTTATAGCCCATTGACATTTAAAATGGTTAATTTCGATAATGAAATGAATGACCCCCGAGGCCATTGCGTTATGAAGTAATGTAGATAGTCTTAGTAATTCTAAGATATTTATTTCTACTAAATAGTTTTTAAAAAGCATACATTACTAAATCATAGCCTGTAGGCCTATGCAGCCTCAATCCTCCCACGATCCGCCAAATGCGCCATCTTGCGGATATTATGTAACATGGACAATATTTATCAGAAAGGGTTGATCAAGAACTTAGTATTTTTATATCTAAATATAAAGAGCATATTTGAATTGTAGTACCATTTCAGTGCAAAACTGCCAAATACACTGATGGTATGGTAGCCTATGTGTACCAATAATAATCTGGAATTTGTTATCAGATTTAATCATATCTTAAAGTCATATTACTGCATGTTACTCTATACTACGACCTAGATATTTTTGCTTTATTTGTATCGCCTACAGGACAAATTTTTATGTTGTAGCACTGGTTGTATACCTTTTTGATCCATCATTAAACACTAAGTTATTAAATTCATAGATCGATAGATAGTTTATGATAACTGGCATTGAGGAAAACACACATTATTGTTGAAGCAGGGGGAATCTTATAGCAGTCTTCACTGTTCCACCCGAACCTTTTTCGAGGTGACACAAAACAATCGCAACAGTGCATGGATGTGCGGTAGTGCCATTAAGTTAACAGCAGTTAGACAGTCATGTGTCCAGGATCGGCTTTTGTGTACGGCCGACATTAATACGAGCTTCGCCTGCAACAAGCTAACGGTGACTGTTTCGCTCGTAGGTAAATCTCGCGACAATCGTTATTGCGTCGCAGCTAACGTAAAGTTAGCTAGGATGCTAACATGATGCTATCAGATGGCCGAAAATCTATGTACAGTCAGTCACAAAATAGCGCGTACAAAACTGGCGACAAAACAAGCCCGATTAGCGTCATACTTGTTAGCTCTGGCAGCCGGGGGAACAAGCTACTTTTTCGCTACCCTTTCCAGAGAGTGGCTGAGTGTCCGTCATCGGTTACAGGTAGGCGTAGCATTACGTTAGCATTACGTTAGCATTCACCAGAGAATCACAGTTCAGCACCTAACGCTAACGTTAGTTGCTCTTTATTCAAGGAAACCCGTGACTTCAAGTTCCCACTTTCACATAATTATACATGTACATAGGCTGAACAAAGTAGCAAACACCTCCCAATGTAATTCAGTCCAAAAGCCCAGCAATATCATTTTCCTATATCATGCTTGCAATAATCAGATTGTTTCTGTAATATCTTAATTTAGGCCACAGTTTTCAGGTAAAAGCAAATATGACGTTTCTTTCAGTTTGTGCTGGTAAGGCCCACTTGTGTCCACTGTTCCTCTTTCAGAAAAACACCTTTCCTCTTTTTAGCATTTGTGGTGTTTGAGCTGAGTGTGACAGATGTTGATGAATTTGATGAAACTGTGATTTAGTTCCTTCAGTGTCCTTTTTTGTGTGCTTGTCATTCTGTCCACACCTTGAAAACCCCAGATGTCAAGGCAGTGGCACTAGCTGAATACAGACTAGCAGTATATCTGAGGTCTGACTTACATATAACTTTACATAAGTTAGTTTTCATGGCAACCAAGGGTTACTTGGAGGTATCCCTAATATGGCATAAATGGGTAAAAAAAAAATGGAAAACTACATCGGCAAAGAACAAAAATGGTCACAAGTAGTCCCTTAACAATAACAAACTATGGCTTCATACAGTAAAAGAGCTTTGAGATTACATAACACCTCTCTGACACATGTTTGACATTTGGTTTAATTGAACATGTTGTTTGTTTTGGCTGCAAATGGGGCTAAATCCTGAACCCGTATGTTTGGTTTTTTTTAATAATTGGGTTCAATAATCATGTGAACTAATGCTATTAATTTTGTCCACAAGCCAAACAACGAAGTCCATATGCGCTGAACACAACTGGGGATAGCCTTGAAGATCAGGATGGTGATTCAAGGTATGTTTTGGTCTTCATTTAATATTACTGGGTTTATAAATTCATTATAGGGAAATTGACACTAGATGGACACAGAGCCCATTCTAAGATCTGCATGTGCTACCTACTCTCATTAGGGTTTTCCTCCCTTATTTTATTTTTTCAAAAACCTCATTGTATTATTCAAGAAGAATTGAGGAGCTGGTTCGTGTTTAATTTAACCCATGTGGTTGAGCTTTATTAAACTCCTCAAAATTAACTTAACTTGCTGTATGGGTGGTACTTCAAAACCTCATACATTCATACAATGCGTTGTTAAACCACATCAGACTTTTTCTAATCTAAACATGAACACTGGGACAAGAAAGCTGTCAATCATAGAAGATGATAAGATGACAAACAGGAATTGGTCATAAATATGACGGTGGCAGCGCTACATCATTTCATGGTTTTACAAAAGCTATGAAATTAAAGAAGAGGGGGTGACTTGTTCATTCACTGAGTAAAATAAGAAAGAGAGAAACTGTTCTACATGGATGCAGCAGATATGACAAAAGTTAAGTTGAGTAATGTTCACATCAGTCCACAATCTTTAAACCGTGTGTGAAAATGTGTTATGTCATTAAAGTATATTAAAGATCAGAACACTTTGCCAAAACAAAAATGAGCAAGTAAAAGTTGAATATTTCCTGCAGTGTGTTGAACACCAGCTGTGTAAGTTTAAGTTAAAAGACAAAATACAAATGCAGATGAAGTGGAACCCTCAGAGCTTTTCCTCTGAGCCACTCATAAGGAGTGGTTGAGCAGTCACTACTGACTGTTGCAGAAGTTGTATGAAACATGAACAGAATTTGCAAACACTCAAAGAAGTTGATGTGTGTTTCTGAAAAATATAAAAATGTCAGACAGAGAACCTTTCATTCCTGTCTGTTGGTTTCCAACAGCATTTTTTGTCAGGCTGCTGCTTTACGGATGGAAATGCTGGTCAGTCATTGGTTGGTTGAAATTACTTTGGTCCCAGGCCTGTAAGAAGAAGCCACAAGTGATCATTTAAACTCTTATCAATTTAGCTCACTAGGCATAATCAGATAAACCTGGCACCAGTTCAAAGAATCTTGCTATTTATTTTCTTTTGCTCACTTTTTCCATACTGAGTCCACTTCAAACAGGCTTTTATAGTATGTACTCCAGTTTTACAGCTTTTTAAAAATACATGACCTTTTAGAGAGATTATATTTGGATGTCAAACAGTTAACAGCACAAGAGAGCCTTATAAAATGATTTTACTTTAAAATCAATTCTAGCTGACACTGGGAGACAGTGTTATATGGCCTGTCATTTTTGTTAGTTAAGAACCTGGCAGCAGCATTTTGTACAGTTTGAAGTCATGCAGGTGCAGCTTTATAAATACTGGGTTGTTTGGAGTATTTAATTGACGGGTATGACTACATAAACTACAGACGGGTGAAAAAACCAACATAAAGTGCGTTGTAAGGTGTTGGGCCACCACATGCCACCAGAACAGCTTCAGTGCGCCTTGGCATTGATTCAACAAGTCTCTGGAGGGATGAAACACCATTCTTTCAAAAGATATTCCCTCATTTGGTGTTTTGATGATGGTGGTGGAGAGCGCTGTCTAACACGTCAATCCAAAATCTCCCATAGTTTTTCAATTGGGTTGAGCTCCGGTGACTGCAAAGGCCATAGCATATGATTCACATAATTGTCATACTCATCAAACCATTCAGTGACCCCTCGTGCCTTATGGATGGGGGCGTTGTCATCCTGGAAGAGAGACCGCTCCATCAGGATAGAAATGATTCATCATAGGGTATAGGTGATCCCTCAGAACAACTTTGTATGGTTTGCAGTGACCCTTCCTTCTAAGGGGACAAGTGGACCCAAATCATGCCAGCAAAATTCCCCCCACAGCATAGGCGGATCCCCTCAATGTAGGGGTCAAGAATTCAGGCCTGTACCGTTCCTTGGTGTACGCCACACATGCACGTGCCCACTTTTCAAGAATGCGGTGAAGAATGACTCATCTGACCATGTCACTCTTGTGCACCACTGAACACTGTGCAGATTTTCCTCATATCGTGCAGGCCTGCTGTAATTGTCCACAGACTGTTGTCTTGCTGACAGTTCGATCACATCCTGCACTGACATACTCAGTTACCTGAGGAAGAGTTGCTCTTCTGTTTTTACTTACATATCGCACTAATGCACAAGCATCACTGTCCTCAAATGTGCGCTGTCGACCACAATTTCCGACCCTATTTACTGAGGTCATTCCCGTTCATCTACAGGCAGATGTCACTTTAGTCACTGTTACTATTGAAACATGAACAAGTTGAGAAGTCTTTTTGCCTGAAGCTCCTGCCATCTGTTCCCAAACAATGAACCCTCTTTCAAAGTCACTTTGATCTTTTCCTCTTGCCATCCTGACACAAAGTCATTTGTATACATGTCACAGAGCACGATTGGATGTTAATCACTCGACTGTACCACGCAGTGCACGTGTGTGGAAGCATCTGCATTCGTTATGTTTTTCCACTCATGTATTCAGGTTTCTCCTTTAATTTTTCACCCGTCTGTAGTTTCACTGTATCTTTTTTGAGTAATGTTAACATACTTAGTTGCCTTTAAGACATTATTAAGTTGGTATTTAAGCTCACATTATCTTTACAAAATGCTCTAAGATAGATATTTTTCAACATTAATGACATCAAGGCTTAGTCAGGTAAACTGGTAATATGCTTGAATTAACATGCAGACATTTTCACATCACAGTATCACATGTTTGTTCGGGTTGTTTTGATGTCCATTTTATGCATTCAGCCCAACTGTGTGTTGCATTTTCCCTTTTGTTTGCTTTTTTCTTCTTTTTTATGGCCCAATTCCCATTTCAGAGAGCAATCTCCACTAACTGACGAACAGTTGGTAGCAGGGTAAGACCAAATCATTCTAAACCACCTTTCCTTCGCTTAGATCACCCCTGTCTTTTTTTATCTCCTTCTTTCCTATTTTGTGTCCTATATGGATCCCCAACCCTAAAAATCCTTTTTAATTATCAGTAGCAGATCCAGTGAATCAGTGCTTTGGATAATTCGGGATTTCAGTTTTGCTTTCCACTGTACTGTATGCCTTTTTGAAGAAAAACAGTTTAAAACTATAATTCAAGTTGTAATTCACATTGATTATGTTACCTCTAGCATGAAGACGTATCATTACAAAACAAATGCAAACTACAATAAAGCAACTACTACACATTCTTGTCAAATTGTGTTGGTGGGGTAAGTCTATAGTGTGTTTTGTTTTTTTTCTGGAAGTTAACGCCTTGATTTTTATCCCTTTTGATTGCAGCATGAGTTACTTAAGACAAACCAGCATGAGTCTTTCACATTCTTCATTCATACGGCAACTTCACTGTTTCTGCAAGGAGGCCTCTTCCTCATTTCTCCTCTCCAGTAGCCACACAAGCTTATTTATTTATACTCTCATTGTTGAATTACATTACAGGCTGATGCATCTGATTAACGCAACCCCTCTTATAGACAGGAATGTGAAAAATGTGAACAAACAGAGCTAATTTAACCTTTCTTACTTGTCCCAGCGGTTTTCTGTGATGTACCCTCTCATCCCACTCTGCACAGTTTTCTTATTGGGACTGTTCTTCCTTTTAAAAGGTTCTCTGACATCATCCTCGCCACCATACTGGCCACCAAATCTGATATTTGTGGAAAGAAGTTTGAACTGAAGATAGATAATGTTCGATTTGTGGGTCACCCTACTCTCCTTCAGCATCCTCCCATCATTCAGGTAAGGAACAAAATGTCTCCTACTAAAAACATGTAACTTCATTTTTGAGTTCCAGTTAGTGGCCAGATAGCTATTTACCACTGCTAAGAAAAGAGAAACTGGTTGTGAAGGCACAGTACAACAAAACAAGTGTGATATATTGTCTGGAGAATTACTACGTTTAAATGTTTTAATTAGTAGGCATGGCCATTTGCAATGTGTACAGTAGCTGTTATTATAAACTGTATTAGATACCTGTGATTAAAAGGTGAACAGTGCCATCTTGAATTCTATTGTTATTATTGTAATATTAATCTCTCGTGTCTTGATGAGGCTATAAGGCCATTTCTCATTTCACCATGGCCCACTAAATTTCTGTAAGCTTTGAACCTTGGCAGATTTAGCGTCAGCCGTGCCCCCTACTGACAGTTTTTTTTGTCTGATGGTTCACTCCCCTTGTTGCCAATATGAACATATTTCACAGGGGATGGAGACAATGACAAGAACACGTAGAAAACAATGTAATTCAATAACATATTCTATTATAAGGTGCTTCTGTGATAATAACAGGAACAACATACATTATTATACTGTAGTGCAATACAACAACTCCTACTGTATATGACTTAAAAATTACCAATCAACACTTCTCTGATGCAGTCTCAACAAAAACTGAATATTTCAGGTTTGACAAAGGTTGGTTTATTGCAGCACTATTGTACTCTGTTGCATAACATTGTGCTGGTGCAGCTTTTATTGTGTTGTTTTGTTATATATTGTATAGAAGTCTACATGCTGTAGATTTACATTTTATATTTTCTTTGTAAACACCTTGTTTATTTTTTTGCATCTTGTGAAAAAAATATTTTTCTTTCTGTGCAGGTTTCTAAGACAGATCCTTCCCCTAAGAGAGAAATGCCTACGATGATCTTGTTCAATGTGGTGTTTGCACTAAGGGTATGAAAAGACTTGTTATAATTTAGATTTTAAATTGTAATTGTTTGGCTTTATGCGCTAGCAGTTGATATACCATTTGTATAAATGGCAATATTAATATTACAAATGGATTTGATATCTTTATTTTAAATGATGGCACAGTTAAGTCAGATGCCTGTGGGTGGGACACATAGATTTTTTTGTTCTGTTAATCTGTGTGTGTTCTGTGAATGGGAGGGGTGTGTGTGAGTGATAATATTCCAGTATACTCTATCTGGGAGAACTCAGATGGAGGAGGGGCCAATTTAGTATGCTTAATCATGCAGCCCAACAAGGTACAGCCTGCTCCTGCCCATGCTGAGTCACTGTACCCAGTAAGTCCCAGTGCAGCTGAGATGGTGCAAGAAGTGCTCAGTCATGTTTTGTCAATGATATCTGCCCAGCAACCGTGGTATTTTTACCCTGGAAAGTTCCATTGGGTTATTTTAATATGGCAGCGTGTATTCACAATGGCCGTAATTTTTGTGTATTCTATCTACAAGATTTAACTATTTTAAATGTGAATAAATTCACAATACCAATTTGTGCACCATTTCTGTTCATTCACACAGCTTAACTTTGTTTTTTGTTTTTAATATCCACTTTGCATGAAAGTATGGCAACTGATCTACTTAACAATGCCAAGGGAAGATGTTGGTCAGTGACCACTCATTTTATATATGTTGATTAGATTGCATCACGAGTGATGATTGCACAGGACCAGGTGAAGCTGATAAACTGTTAACTCTGGTAATTTATCATGGCTTAATATTTTTAAAAACATAAAATGACAAGCATTCTATATTAAATATATACTTAGATATTTAGCCTGACTGTAATTTGAATTACGTGTTACCTTCATATATTACCTTTTAAAGTTTCATTGATTTTTAAGTGCGTTACATCCTAAGATCTTTACCTCACATAAAGGAGATCTAAAATCATTTAAACATTAGAAGCACATAAATATGTTTGTCTGTTTATCAGTAAACAGGCTGGTAATGTTTGTTTGTTTACTGAGCTATAAATTAAAGCACTGGTGTTGTAAATCCAGTTTAATAGGTAATCCCTGAGTTGTATAAGTATTACTAACATGTTTCTGACAAAATCACACTGTTTAAAAATGGCCTCCCTCTCATCTTTGGCCCCTACAGGCGAATGCGGACCCGTCCGTCATCAGCTGCATGCACAACTTGTCGCGCCGTATTGCAATAGCCCTGCAGCACGAGGAGCGGCGCTGCCAGTACCTGACCAGAGAGGCCAAACTGATGCTGGCCGTCCAAGATGAAATTACCACCATGACTGAGAGTGAGAGACACACTTCTCTCACCTCACAGCTGACAGCAATTTACTGCTCTGTCTCAGTGAATCTGTAGAATTTCACAGAAATCATGATGGCATATTTATTATAGAATAGTGTAGCTTGTCAGTATAGTAACGTTGCAATGATGCATTGTAGTTGAAATTTGAAAGTATATTTTGACAGTGTTCTCTGTTATTTCCATTCTAAGAGGATGGAAGCCCCCAGTCCCCATTTAGACAAATTCTTCCCAAATGTAAGCTGGCCAGGGACCTGAAGGAGGCTTATGACAGGTGTGTGATTTAACACATTGTTAGTTTTTGTTTTGTTATTTCTTTCTTTTTCTTACCACACAGAATGTACAGTATATTGTTCATACAGCTGACTCTTAAGATGTATGTTTTTACAGCCTTTGTACGACTGGTGTGGTGCGACTACATATTAACAACTGGCTTGAGGTGAGCTTCTGTTTACCACACAAGATCCACAGGATTGGTGGAAACTATATCCCCCCAGAGGCATTAGAGCGCAGTCTTAAGGCTATAAGGTACGTTTTAACTTTTATTTTTTTGTATGTCATGTAGCATTTTATTTGTTACTTGTTTACAGTAAATCACACAGGGCAGACCCCGGCTTCCACACTGTTCTATGTGGGTTGGAACTTTTAAACTGACACTTCTGGCAACACCCCAATCAGCAGTTGTGGACTGTGACCACTGATACTCTGCTCCCTTCGCAAAGCATAAACACATGTAGTTACAGATAACACTTTTTTATGCTATACTTAATATAATATTCAGATATTACATATAAATTGCCATATTATAATTTACTGTGTAAGAACTTTTGAACATGTACTATTAGTTGTTAATATAGTTTCCTTCTTTTCTGCCTACAAATGCAACAGCACCTCTTGGGGATAGAAGAAAAACTTTTATATTGTTCATTTATACTCCACCTAATTCCTCTTATTCTGAATGGAATCTTAAAGCAGCATAGTGTTCATTTTTTAATCTGACTTTAAACTGCAAAATGAGCTCAGTATACGAGAGGTAGAATATCCAGAGTCGACCTGGTTGAAGAAAAAGAACAATAAGAGGGGTTAAACTCAAGACCACACACGCACACATGCGCTTACATTTAGTCAGCCAGCCTGCATAGACCTATACATGACTACTAAGTAGCACAGGATTGTTACAATCCTTCTTAATCATTGATTGTTAAATGCATTGTTGACCCGTAGGTTGATTTGCTTAACAAGAAGTCTCAGATCCTCGAAACTGACTGTCTAATCCCCATCAGTTTGTTATGTCAAAGGAGTATTGTGTCTCTAACAGCTGATTAAGGGCTGCATATGTTGTGAGATTCAGTACTGACTCACTGTTTAATGCATCTAGCGAAACCATGTCAAGTTTTCTGTGGGTCATACTGCCACCTATTGTTACTTCAGCATACTCACATCAGAGTTGTGACCAACTGCTACCGCTGCCTTTTGTTTCTTTCCTTTTAAGCTAAACAAAATATGGACAGGTAAATTAGTACAGGTGCATTTAAGCCCTGAAATCGTAACAGCTGTGCAAAAAAAAGAAAAGATTTTATTTTTAGTTCATCAAAGTGGCCAGTTTGTGTTAGATGCACAAAGTTGATTTTGTGCATGGGATACATGTAGAGACTTTTCTGTTGGATAGAATGGTTCTAAAGCTGATTCCCTCTGGCTTCTATTGAGGATGCTTCTTTTGATCTCTAAAGAGGAGGTTTGTTGATCAGAGGCTGGATCATATGTTGTTTGATCCTCCAGACCCTATCATGCCCTGCTGCTACTGGAAAGTGAGAAGGCACTGCTGAACCAGCTTCCTCTGGACTGCTCGCCTGCAATGGTGCGCCTCATTAAAACCTGCTCAGCGGTGAAAAACCTGCAGCAGCTCGCACAGGATGCTGACTTGGCCTTACTTCAGGTACAGAATAGTCACACCTCCTGCATCACCACTATACTTCACAACACAAGATGTCATTCTCTGATCTCAAAAGACATTTATATTCAAATGTGATATATTTATAACTGCATGCAATGATTAAGTCCATTCAGCAATCACAAATAAAGAGTTTGGTAATTGTATGGTATTTTTAAACCTTTTGCATTTAATTACAATACACAAAAGGAAATGAGTGTCATCAAAGTTATACATGCAGTACATGTAAAATACAGGGGAATTCAACGTGCATGATCCCCTTATCTGTATGTAGCACTTGAACAGAACTATTAGAAATGGAAAAAGGTTCAACAGTGGGAGTGATAGATTGAATTTATGAAAAGTTGTTTACCCAGAGATGTATGTTGATGGTGTCTTACTGCCATCTAGTGGACAATATATGTACATTCAAAGCCAATCTAAGATTACACAAGTGTGAAAAGTACAAAATGTTCTCATATCCTTCCTTCTACAGTTGCTTTTCAACTGCAGAAAACTTTGTTGTACAACTTTTGTTGTTTAGTCTTATTTCACATTATTGACATTATTTATTCAATAATTTTCCCTCTTAGATCTTTCAAATTGCTGCTCACTTGGTTTATTGGGGCAAAGCGATCATCATCTACCCACTGTGTGAGAACAACGTATACATGCTTTCTCCTCATGCCAACATCTGCCTGTGAGTGTTCATGGTATGATGCAAGCCAGTTGGCTGCACTGATTCCTGTAGAGCTTATGAACCATAATATTGCTGAGCACCCATCCATGCCCTTGCCTAATAGAAATACGTCTCAAAAACACATAATTGTTATTAAATTCAGATTTACAAAGCCTGCACTTGTTAAATCACCCCAAAATGTGTTATGAAATAACTGGATTGGGCCATTTCCACCACTTGTCTTAGCCTTTCCTTTACAAAAATGTGGAAAATTAATTTTAAAAAGCTGTGTTCATGGAAAGGCTCTCTGTTGTAGAATAATGTGTTCCATCTGTCTCTGGATAGATACTCGCCATTGGCTGAGCAGTTTGCCCAGCAGTTTCCTGGTCATGATCTGCCCTCCATGTTAGCAAAGTTCTCACTGCCTGTCTCACTGGCCGAGTTCAGAAACCCCCTGGAAGCTCCTGCACAGGAGGTAGGACAATTACAAATATACAGCAAATAACCTTACTCCTTCTCGCTGGAACACATACACACACACTACACATACATGTACCTTAAGCCAGCCAGCAACTGGTATCAAGTCCTAATTTGTTTTTTGCCAAACAACTTTCTTGGAAACAACTGTAATTTTTGAAAAGAATTTGAGGTTTAAAGAAATATAACATTTTTAGATTGAAGAATAATTGACTGTGACATTATGAAGAAAACCAGACATTTTTGTACAAAATAAAAGCAAACACAAGTGAAATTACAGTGTCCTGATAAATCCCTAGTATATATATATATATAGGGCTATTACTGTAAATTTAGATACTGTATTGTAAGAGCAGAACCACCTAGGGTTCTCCGACGACCCATCTTGTTTTGGCAGAGCTGCTTGAGAGTTGGTTATGAATTATAAATGGAAAAGGGACATCAGCTCAGGCATCTGCAGCCTCCATTTTTCATGAGAACAAGAACAGAGCCATGGCTCTTTCTTTTGGCTCTATTTTGAGCTTGTATGGTACCAACGGCTGATTTAAAACATATTTGACCTGGTTAGGGACACGAGCATGTTCAGCTTCATTTGTTCAATGTTTCTGTGCTTAGCTGTGATGCAGTTTGATGCTCTTCTCTATACCAGGCCCAGCTGATCCAGATGGTGGTGTGGATGCTCCAGCACCGCCTACTGATCCAACTGCACACTTACGTCTGCCTGTTGGTACCACCCAGTGAGGATGAGCCTGGGTTTAGGGATGAAGACCCACCACTGGCTGCCCGAGTAGGAGGCCGCAGTCTCAGCACCCCTAGCGCTCTGAGCTTCGGTTCCCCAAGTATGTCGTCACTCAGTTCTCTCCTCTGCCCAACTCTTAGAGATGTAACAGGGTAATAGATAATAGGTAATACAATCTATGATCATCTGTCCTTCCTGTGTATAGCCAGCAGTGATGACATGACCCTCACCAGTCCAAGTATGGACAACTCCAGTGCAGAGTTACTGCCTGGTGGGGATTCTCCGCTCAACAAGAGGATGACAGAGACGCTGCTTGCCAGCCTGTCAGAGCACGAGAGGCAGGTTATTCTTAACATCCCTGCTGCCCAAAATCCAGAGGATCTACGGATGTTTGCCAGGTAAAGCCTACCTATAACAGAAGCCTAGTGCATATTCTGTGTTTTTTTGTTTGTGCATTAAATGTTTCTCAGCTCCCCATTACTCTCTGCTTTTAGACAGTCACTTCAAAGGCCCCTTCACACTGTGCTAAATTTGACAATCGTGAGAGAAACGTAGTAAAATCTTTCCAGTAGTCAATTCAAAACACTGTTCCCTAGAAACAACTGTGGCCAAAGCTGTCATATGCTATTTTCTATTTACATCATGGTGCTACAATTCATCACACATCGCACAAGCAGCCTCAAATTCATATCATACAGTGTGACACAGATTGGAAACAAGTTTTTTTTTATTTTATTTTTTTTTTAGACCCAGCGCACAGTGTGACTTGCAATAAACTTACACGATTGCTGTTGTTGCACAGTCTAAAGGCGCCTTAAACGATTGGATAAGATTAAGTGACTCATGATGTTATAAATCAATGTTAATGCTTTGTGTCTTAGGCAATAAGAAGATATTTGTGCATTGGTTTGGAAAATAATGTTAATCGCATTCACAAAATATTGGGAAATTTATCTTGAAAATATTGTCTGAAGAGTTGAGACAATTTGCCAGCTATTAGTGAAAATAGAAATTGTCTAGAAAGCTTAATAGTCTGGTAATCAGTGTTGTGTGCTACTTACTGCACAGTAATGAAAATGTCATCCGAGCTGCAAAAGTCCTGTCTCATGGTTGATTTACAAAGCTAATGATTCAGTGAAAACCATTTTTATGCCTGTTATGTTTACTGCTTCCAGGCTGCTTCACTATTTCCGGGGACATCACCACCTGGAAGAGATTATGTACAATGAGAACATGAGGCGCTCACAGCTCAAGACCCTGTTTGACAAGTTCCGCAGTGTCCTTGTGGTGACCAACCATGAGGATCCCATTATTTCCATCTTTCAGTCACCCACGGAGTAGTGGTGCAGAGACGGTTATCCGCTCTCACCAACTGGAAAAGATGTCAGTTTGAGAGCAGTTAATAGCCTGCTGTGCTCACAGCTAAGTGCTATTGCTCAACAACATTGTTTTAAAATGATCTGATACAATGATTGCATTAATGTGTGCAGATTTACAAAATGTAGAAAGAGTTTTTTTCTTCCTTTATGAGCCAGTGTTTGTTTACAATATTAAATTATTTTGTACATACATGCCTCAAGCGCTTACTCGGAATATTGTAAAGATGGGTGTAGTGGGGGGTTTAACTTCATCCTCCCCTGTCCCACATGTGTTAGATCATCTGTACTGACCACAGAGGGGCACACTGAGTGATGATCATTCCAGACCTCCAGCTACCTCTCCTCAGGAATCCCAGAGGTGGGGCGAGAAAAAGGCAAGAAAGGGAAGACTCTGAACATCAGAAAGGCTGTTTTTGCTTTGAGGGAAGCAGAGCCTTCCAAACATCTGTGAAATCACTGAAGAGATAATTTTTTAAGTATGAATGTTTATTAAAAAACAGATGGGAGACCTAAACAAAAAACACTCATGAGTGAGTAAAGGTAGGTTTCAGAACTGATGTTTTTATAGAGACTGATAAACTGAGTCTTTCTCTAGCTGACTTATTACTTTCCAGTACAACTTTGCCTCAGTACCATAACTACACTGTTGAAATACATAGCAGCTTACCTAATGCATAAGAAATATTTTGTATAATTTATGCAGATTAGAATTTAGACTTTCAACCAATCATGGAGGTTATTCAACCATCCTGACTTCCTAAGAACTAAAAAACTATAAAAAAAATAAAATGGAATTATTTCAAAAAGTATTAATTTCATGTCTAAGAAGTAGTCTATCCCAGAAAAGCAAACAGAAAACGTTTTATACTGTCTAAAAGTCCACAAAGGAAACAGATGGCAGAGTAGTTTATGGAATATTCCTAAGTCCTTTGACATTGTGCTGTCCTGTGTCAGACTGCACATCTGAGGGACCTAAATCGTCAATTGCATTTGCAGACAGAGACTGTCTTTCTGCCTCTTTATTCACTACGCTAACACAGGGGTGCCCACGAAGATAAAACCGCCACGGCTTCTTGGCCCATTCCCCATGGGACTCAATTCCAACGCGTGGTGCTGATACTATATCGTTGGGTTCTGCTGGATTTGTGTTGGGGTCCCTCTCCAGCCACACCTCTGGGTCTGAGGCTAGGTCCCGACGGTCAAAACAGCGGGGTATATCTAGGGCCTGGCACAGCTTTGAAGGCCCGTTGCAGAGGTCTTTGTCCTTCAGGTGCCGGGTTCCCTCTTTGCGTCTGGCTGTCCTTAGCTGCCTCATGACGGGCTGACCCTGCAGGGGCTCAAGGGAGCGCAGCAGCACGGCAGCACCCTCCCCTGTGGAAGAACAGCACACAATATGCATCCGTCAACAAGGCTCCACTCTGTCTCCTTCCTTTCGCCCGGTACCCACTGGAAAGAGAAAACACGATTGTATAGATTTAATGTTGTATTAATCATGCTAACACTTGGAGGGCACATTACCAAAAAAAGGCTTTATAAAATCTTTTCTATTTGCATGAATCAGGCAAAACGGACACCTTTCGTGGGTTTACCTTCACTAGACACGTTCATACAGAGGTAGATGCCATAGATTGGATACACATAGATTGTGCCAGGCTTCATGAACATGGCTGTGTTCCTCTCAGTACGTTTGCCTCCTGCTGAGTGTGAGGCTTTATCCTCTCCTCCAAGATAGGCTTCAGTTTCCACTATTCTCCCTCGCAGCTCAGTACCATCTGCACACCTGCGGATCAACACCTCCAGGGACAAAGAACAAGACAGATTATGTTTTACTATGATTCAAGTCAATCAATTGAGCAGTCAATCAACAAAAGATTAATTGACAACAATTGTAATAATTGATAAAGCCAAAATGGCAAGAATTCCCTGGTTCAACCTTGTCAAATGTGAATATTTTCACATTTTAAGCCTTCTATGATAGTAAACTGAATATCTTTTGCTTATGAACCCACAAAACCAGCCATTTGACCACTCTGGGAACTTGTAATGGGCACATTTCACTTTTTAGACCAAACGATTAATTAATGAAAATAATCTAGCTGCAGCCCTACATTTGAGGGGGAATGATCTGGATGCATTTTATTGTGGTTTTGGATTTTGCAAGACCATGTAGGTTTGAAGAGAGTTCTAGCAGAGTGTAGTTAACTGAAATACCTGTTAAGTGTTATAATGAAGGATTGAAGAGACTGAATTGACAGGTTACAGGTTACTTAATGAAGCTCCTGCATGAAATACAAAGTAAGCAGAGGTGGCAAGACTTTCAGATAAGGCTGTCTTGTCTCGGGTCCTTGTAGCTTTTGGAAGATAAAGTGTTGACAGACTGGACAAAAGATGTCATTCTCTATCAGTTTACCAGCTGCCCTCCTGAATAACTAAGTTACTCCTTATCGTTTGAGTTTCAAAACGTTTCAGCTGTAAGTTACTGGCACAAACTTTATTACAAGCATATCCTCTACCGAGCATTAGATGGCTTTATCTGGAAATCATCCTGACAAAATAAATAGCTGTTAAATTAAGGCGAGATGGCAGCATTACCTTGCCGAGGAATGCTTTAGCCAAACTGATGCAAGACTGGTTGAAAAACTCCTCTCCCAGTCTGTGCTGCAGGTCATTATTGGTGAAATAATGGCTTCGCTCCGTCTCAGCACGTTGAGCTGTTTCACACTGAATGGGCTTCTCCAGCTTTGCAGGTGAAACGTTTAGTTTCAAATCCGTCCGGTTTGTATGTTTATTTAACGTTACTTGTTCAGGTATCGCTGCTTCTGTCAATGCTGGCATCTTTCTTTTTCTCTCTGCCATAACGTTACCTCGAAACACTTCGGGCTGGAAATGAAAAACGCCTTTACGACACCGACATTGTCTTTTATAATGTCAGCAACACATATATATATATATATATATATATATATATGTTCTCATAACATTTAGTTCATAGTTTACTTAAGTCTTACAGTAGATTAATGCTAGCGCTAACATACAGGAAGTAAATGATTATTTTGTATCTCTTAAAGGGACCGTGCACCCTTCATGGCTCACGGACGTTAGGCTATTGATTATGTGATTCCTGTTTAGGGTGCCTGTCCAGGCTGCGAGGAGAAAGGTCCATCTTGTGTTTTTCCCCACAAAATTCTCAAACACGACTTGGCTAGTCCAGAGTTATCTTCCTGGCCACAAATAACAGCCCCATTTGCTGATAGACAACACCTCCCAAAGAGTGGCCTTTCCCCGCTGCTGTCTTATCCTTTCAGCCTCATTTGAAAACAGTGCGCTCTATTAAGAGGTTATAAATAGAGCTGGTGTGCTCACGCCTGCCTGTGCCCAGGAAGTGGATGGCGCCAGTTTGGCCCCAGGCACTGTGGGTTCATGTGGCTTGTGGAAGACTAACAGTGTGTGACGTGGTGCCATGCCACATACTACAACTTAAGTAGGCTTCAAGTTTGCTGTTGTCTGGAACCACCTAAAGCTCAAGAATGCATGCCTTTACGGATTTAAGAGTGAATGGAAAGACCAATAAGTAGATTGGTAAATGCATTTAGGGTGAATGAATAGATATTTAAAATAGAAGTGGTGTTGTTTATAATACATTTGTTGTGTCATGACATTTTTGGAGAAATACATTGATACATTTTTGCTAACAGATGACAGAATACAACCTTGGTTAGGGTTTAAAAATGACAAATTGTGTCATTTTAATACTCCAAATATTATGCAATTTGTTTGTATAATGTTTTGCTACTAAAGTATAATAAGGATTTTTGAAAATGTCCTCAGTCTTTTTTTTCATAAATTTGAAAGATGAAAACGCCCCCCCCCCCCCACATAGCCCTCTTGCCCTTCAGTCAGTCAGATCTTTGGAGAGGTGCCAGAAAGTGCAGCATGTTTGTGAAGTGTGTGTGTGTGTGTGTGTGTGTGTGTGTGTGTGTGTGTGTGTGGCATTGCAGAAATAGGTGAAGGGCACATGTCATTGGGTCCAGGGTTGATACACTACAGCAACATAAAAAAGTGCCATAAAAATTCAAAGTTCAAATATTTGCATGGCTAGTTATTGGATGCCATACGCTCGTATCGCCTGCTTTTTTGGCAAAATGGTAAAACGTTTGGGAGTAAAATTCCTAAATCACAAGAGAAAATGCATGTTTTTTCTCAAACAGTAGAGTTATTGCTTATTCATTAAAAAAATATGCTACTGCAGGTTCAGAGCAGTTATATGTCTAATTGAACCAGTTGTGCAGCAATTCTGGAAATAAAGACCTAGACTTACTTATTGATCCAGGATATGATCCAGACAGAAATCTGCTGAGCATGTTCAGTAGAATAGTCCTGGCATGGGCTGTTGACTTTGTCAGGGCTGGTGGACAAGTGAAGGCCATTGTTTGCTTTGACTGTGTTTCCACTGCCTGTCAGCAGTGATGGTGAGGTCTGGGCTGGGCAGCTTTCATTGTTGCTGCCACTGATAATCTTAGCAGCCGCAGCTTGGCTGTAGCTTTGCATTCTGGATCACTTTCAACTCCAACAGTCACCGCAGTGATAGTGACGCTGAGCAGGGACTCCAGAGACTCATCTGTGGGTGCAGATGGACGAGCAGAATGCAGGCAGACTGAAAATATCTTACTACACCAGGAGTCAGAGAATCCTATGAAAAATAAGGGTTGATCTGCTGGGTATAATATCCTCTTGTCATGCAGTGTTTAGAAAGGAAGAAACTCCTAATATTTGTTTTATTAAAGTTACTAATATTTTTAGATGTATAAATAAAAATGTACACAGTGAAATGTTTTAGTTTGATTAATGTACTTTTCATGAAATTTGTAAATATATAAAAATGTACTGTATATAGTTTCAATACCAAGACAGACTGGCATTGCTATCTTTGGGTTTATATTTGGCTGTATGAAAATATTTCAGCAAACACATGACTGGAATGGATTGACCAAAATAATACCACAATCCTGCCATGTTTATGATATCTTAGGTTTGAATGCCAGTTCCATCAGTGCAAAAGTCAGCATGCTTTCCCCTGAGTAAATTAGCATTTAAAGGAAAATGTCAAAATTTTATTTATCTTCTTAAAAGTTTACTTGTTTACTTTTTCCTTGATGATTTCTTCTGTGGTTTTACAAGACTGACAAACCCTTTACTGTTTCCAAACTAATGGTTACCTGCATCAGTGTGGCATGAATGTTCTCAAATAGATAAACTGTCACATATGCCATATAAACAAATCAAGTAGTACTATGGTAGCATTTCAGCAGTAGGTACTGTACTGCAATCATAAACATTTTTGTGAAAATGTGTTGTGTTGACTACCAGCCATACACATTTAGGATACTGTGTGTGTAAGACTTTACTGTTGGATCGCCTTTATATGAGAGTCATGATTTAAAAAGGACATCTCTGACGTTCCTTGTTGTAAATAAACACAGTAAACTGTTAGGGGAAATGTGTCATAGCTTTTGAGCTGCTGAGACCTTTTGTTAAATACTGTGTTTAAATGTCTATTTGACATCATCATATTTATAACAGATTTTAGCTAGCAATCCTGATTCCATTACAAGGTGTTGGAGTAAAGAGTCTTATTGTCATTAAATATTCTAAATGGTCTTTCAGGGCCTTTTCACTATGAACTACTGTGTTCTTAATGGGTTTTTTCTAAATCATTTTCTTCCTTTATCTTTTCTCTTTTGTAATTTTCTTCTATGGACCATATATCTGAAAAAAGCAGTTATTGATTAAATAATGCAAGTTTAAAAATACGAAAACGTAAATGCAAAAGTCAGCTTTTAGTGGGCTACTTCAGATGCAAATACTGCAAATCAGCCTCAACAATGGCTTGCAATAATTTTTTCTTACCAAGCCAATGACTGGCAGAACCTGGTAGTCATCTGCATCTTCAGCGTTTGATGGGATTAATTATTAACTGATGACAATTAATGATTCATGGGTCTCCTGTCTTGTTTATTGCAGAGGTATGGTGTGTGCTGCACAGGTGGCTGGGTTCTCACTGGGAGGCGGAAGCAGGAGGATTACTTCATGTAAGACCCAGTTCTAACACCTGCACAACAGAGACATGCTTACAGAGAAACAGGTTTGTCTTTTTCCAAATCTGGGATCTCATGCCCACAGGTTTGAACAGAACCACTGGTATATAAACACAGGTTGGGGAATACCATGTGTGTGTACTGTACATCTGTTTTTTCCTTATATTTGTCTAGACCACATATATGGTTTTGTTCTGTTTGTTCCGCATTACAGAAAATGAGTGATGCATCAGTCGAGTTGAGAGTCGGGTTCAGAGAGTTTGGTCTCCACCTGTTCAGCAAAGACACACTTAAGAAACAGAGACAACTCTGCAGAATCTACTTTTCAAACTTACCATCTATAGTAAATACAAGTTTATACATAGTAGTTTTTTTTAATACTATTTAGAAGTGGCAATTTGAAAGCTTTTAGTATATCATTAAAAGACAAAAACTCAGCCTTCCAGCTGTTTGGTTTATTGATTGAGCTTGCACTAAAATCTCCAGCCCCCCCAGACCTTTCCCGGTGTACTCTGATTACAGTTTCCTTGTCTCAGCTCACACCTGCAGCTCACAGAGGGAACAACCGTTGAGTAAGGCAGGCAGGCAGTGGGGGGGGGGGAGAGAGGGGCTGTGTGCAGGATCTTTCTGGTCTTATCACAAAAACAAGGGAGTATAAATCTGCTCAACATGACCACACAGCAAAAGCTTTTCTGCCCCCTTGATTTCTTTAACAGCCTTATTCTGCTGTGGTATTTTGCAGTACAGTAGGTCACCTTTTGCCAGTAATGCACAGTATGTGGTCTATCATGGAATGAAAACCTGCATGCACTGTATTTTAACTCAGCTCTATCCAGCTATTGATTGTATGATCAGAGCTAGTTGCAAACAAATCCTTAAGTTAACATCCTATTTCATTGTGACATAAAAGTGTCTTTCCTGTAGGCATGCAAAGCTCTGAAATGCCATATATTCTGACAGAATAGACATTTCTTGTTGTAGCAAAATCAGTATACTCATAAAAACATCTTTAAAAAAGTCACATGCTTCTTAACAGTATTTGGGCCTCTTTCGAATATTTCTTTGGGGTGGTAAACCATGTCAACCATGTACGAGCAAAAGACTGTCTGTGGTCTTAACCCAGAAATGATGGTCTCCCCTCCACTTCTCTGCTTGGCTGAAGAAAGAGGAAACCATTTATGGACCGTCTGACGATGTCCTTTGGTTAAACATTACCCTTGCACACAGCCCTTTTATCTGTATTTGATTGATGGGGCTTCAGGGGGCCTTGAGTGCTCCTACAGGTCCTGCGTTGCTTCCTAATTGCTGCTATTGCCCCAGCTTCAACCCTCGTCTATCCCAGGGGAAACTTCACTATTAATTCTTACAACTTCGTGGTATATCAATCAGAGATTCCCAGTAGGCCACTGAACAGTCCTTACATAGCTGACTACATGTAAACGAGTTGATGAAGTCCGATAAACTCATTCCTGTGGTGGAAATACTATCTTTTGCCTAATTTAGAAGCATGTCTCTGAATCAGCTCGATTTGCAGTGTGGCTATCAGTCATGCTGGCAGGGACGAGACCCGTGGGTGTAACCCGTGAGAGGAGACGTTAGCTGAGAGGAAGCTCTAGCCTTTCATACTGTTAAGTACAGACCAGTTGTTAGACCTATCTGCTGTGTGCCTGCTGTATAATTAGATTTATCCTTACATTTGAACCTACTAAATTAATTTGTGATGAAGCGATTGGTTTAAAAGAAATAAAGGATCAGGATGTTTCTTGCTACTCACTACTTACTGTAAGAAAGGAGAGCTGCTGATGGTGTTTAGCTGTGGAGGAGGTGTCAAAACCACACTTTAGACACTTACTACATTTTCTGTAGCGAGAATCTTGTTAGTTATAATGAAAGTATGTTCACCTCTGCTGAATATATATCTTAAGGAATGAAATCTCATCACTGGACTTTTACAGACCCTCCCAAATGAAATTGTGGCAAACAAATGTAAAGATGCTGAACAAGGCTGGGCTCCTGGGAAATGCAAGATTAGCATTCATTTACTGAAAAAACAGTGGTGGATAGTAACCAAGTACAGTAGTTAAGTTTAGTTTTGAGGTAGTTTTACTTGAGTACTTCCATGTCATGCTACTTTATACATTTACTTAACTACATTTATTTCTGTTATTTATACCACTGAACAGTCTAAAGAAATAGTTCAACATTGGTGAACCAGGACTAATAAACAATTAATATAATAATATATACAATAACATAACACTCACTTGATCATTTTAGTGTATTTTTATTGTCAGTACTACTATACTATACTTTTACAAAGTAAAATCTGGAATTCAAGACTTGTAATGGAGTATTTTTATAGCGGTTTCGCAACTTTTACTTCAGTGAAGGATCTGAATACTTCTTCCACCATTGGAAAAAAACTGTATTGATCTGCTATTTCCAGCAGATCTGTAGAAAATATTATTGAATATAAAGGCCAGCCACTCTTATGGTCCCTTGTTCTAGTAACGCAAACACATTTTTTGCCCTGTCAGCATAAAAATGGGATCATATTATGTCTTCCTTTATTTTAATAGCAGAAAGGCACTGGCTGCCACATTCAGTGTAGAGTGTCTTAATCGACAAGTACATCAAAGTAACCATGAAGTAGACTTTTCCAGGAACGTCAGACTCCTGTGCCCCGAAACCTAATCTGAGGAGAACTGCGTACTTGGTGCCCCTTGTCAGCACCTCAGAAACCTTCTGCTTCCTAACATCCATCTCTCTCCTGGAGAATATTCCCAGGTGGATCTGAGCTTTCACTGAAACCATGATGGAATGTACTAAAATGGTCTTTTCATTAGATGGAACAGCAGTGTGTATTACCCATTGCAGTAGACAGGCTCCATTTTCTCTCATGAAAATCTTCTCTTCTACAGTACAAAGCAATGTGATGTTTGAAGTCGCCAATTGTTAAAACTGATTTAATGGATTTATTAATGTCTTAAAAATTCAGAAACTGATGTGACTCATCAGAGGAACATTGCCTGTCTTACTGGTGAGTTTTTTTTAATACATCCAAAATGTATAGATGCAGTCTCACAGATTATTGCTGTGAAAATGACTTGGACTCTGTAGGTTTCTGAAAATGGTCTCACACTTGGAAATGCCCATGAGGTTTGGGTGTGAATTAATGATTAAGACATAGCTACAGAATCCCACGAGCCAAGTATGGGAGGAATCTCAACAACAATAATGTGAAAATAATGGCATGCCAACACGTGTGAATCTAATTTTTGTGTGCATTATTGGGGGGTTCATTCATCCCTCTGCATCTGTCTGTCTGTCTATCTATCTATCATAACTATACTATATATATGCAATAAATTGTAATGGTCTCCTTTTGTTAAGAGTTCTTTATTCATGTATTTGCACAATTCTGAGGCCTAAATTCATGGACAGATTATGAGACAATGACTGTTGTTTTAATAAAATGTTACTGTAGCATCAGTATGCTGTGCAGCTGAAATACTAAAGGAAAAAATAAACAAATACAATTATTATTACTTTTCCTTGTGTTGTTTTGCTTTTGTGTCCAGTGTGTCCACCTTTATGCTGTGTGTTATGAACATATCTTGACATCTACTATAACATTCTTTATCATTGTTTTTGATTTCCTTTCTATGTTGCTGTGTTCAGAGTTCTTGACTAACTCAACAAGACCGGCCAGTTAAGTTAGACGTGTACATAGACAGTGCTCAGGCTTAGTTTAATAGGCCTCAGTCAGCCATATTAACATCAGCAGACCCAAACTCCAGGCTCATATGACACTGGTGTAATATGCATGTGGATGCTCATTGATTTGAAGAATATTTATGGCATTTATGTAATAGTTAAAAAACAATCAGTTTCTTCATTGGATCAGTAATAAACCAGGACTGTATAATTCAACTGAAATGTACTGAGAGCACAAGGTTCATGGGCAGTTGCTTGAATGATCATTGATATCATGTGATTTCATGATCATCATGGTGTCATGTGGGAACATTGCATGGTTTGTCTAAAAACCGACCAAAAAATATGGAGATTTACATAATACATTTGTAATAGACCTTTGACCTGTTTACACAATGTATTTTTCAACATTTATCTATTTACAGTTATTCATTTCAGCTTCAGGCACTCAGGTAGTCTTGCTGAAATATGATTTGAAGGGGTTACAGATTACATGATGCTCATCAATTATTAGAAAATCCATCACTTGGAGTTTTTGTATGATACAATCCCAAAATGTAAGATGTTAACCCAGAATAAACATATCTGATGAGAGTATGCAGAGTGGAGGAGGAGGACTGTCACATTTCAAAGCTCTTGTGACCCCTGCAAGTGATCTCAATGTGATGCATAGTTCCTAACCTTGAATGAGTCGAGAGACGTCTCTTTTTCTGTATGTGCTCACTTCTGAAAAAATCTGGAAGTCACTCACAGCCAAACTAATAAGGTTGTGCAGGTTATCCATTTATTGGACAAAAATCTGAGTGCAACTTACCTTTGTACCAGATGAAGTACAGTGAAATGCTGTGCTGAAGACTACTTTTTAATAAATACTAATAATTAGAATAGGGGAAACATTTAGAAAATAATAAATATTAAGAATAGCAATTAAAATATAATAAAACTAATTCTGCTGCTAAAACCCCAAAATGGGAATGCACCACCTTTTTTGTAATGTTGCATCGTCATGGCATGTCACTGACTTTTTTAAAATTGAATTTGCCTATATGTTGTTGTTGTTGCATGCTGACTGCTCATAAAGTATGTATTATGCCCATTTTAATCAAATAGGTCTGTTTAGATAACAGGTTGCAGTGATACCAAGGCTGAGGATAGCTGAGACCAAAATTAAAGCCATTTATAAACAGGATTTTTGACATTTCCAGTTTTTATAGTTCTTCAATGTAGGTAGGTTGTAAGTATGGCTGTCTGTCAGTGATCATGATAACCTCTGAACCTCCAGTAAAAAAAAATCAGCTGCACATTTTTAATAAAAATAATTCTTTGACACTATGATTTTTACATTATTTTCCCTCATAAAGGTTTATGCCAGTCTTTAAAAGTATGCAGATCAGGAAAGTATTATTATAAAATATAGCCTTATTAAATTAATTAGGCTACAATTTACATGTAGCCTAAATGTAGTCATTAGGCCTAAGCATTTCATATAAGGGGGCCACATTTGTGAAGTGAATCACTGGAGATGGCGAGAGTTAAACCCCGGTTTCAGCACACTCTGGTTGAGGATATCGCTTAGTCACCGCCGTTAGACGGGAGAAGCAGCGCCTCCCTGTGTACACACCGATTGGTTGGTGATCTTGACGGGCTTGCCTTCTCCACAGACTGTCTCCAGTCCAGGGCGGGGCTGACTCTCCGCCAAACTGAATTAGGCTACAACCGGCAGAAGAAAACTTACCCCGGGTCGATCCATGGAGCAGTGTGGGAATGCTCTATCCGTAGGTGGGAAGCAGATAACCGGACGGCAGCCACATTTCGGCCACATCACCCTGGACTGCCTCTACTGCTGGTGCGATCAAGAGTGACCAGATTTAATACCACGGCACCGGGCTTGGCTTAAAAACATCTCCGGGGTGGGAAAGAAGCGCGTTTATTCCTGCGCCGCTATCAGGATGATGTGACAAACCCACTCATCTGCAGCCTGGGAACAAAATCTGTGAAACCGGATTTTTAGTTTTTACTGCTGGGGATCACCTGAGCTGCTTGTTATAAGGGTAAGTTGTGTCATTATTTTATGACTGTCTCCTGTGGTCGCCCATACGGAAGGCAGCATTCGGAGGAAGCGCTCACGCGTCGTGACCGAGGGGGATCGAACGAGCTGAGGAGAGTCGATTGAACTACTGGTCAATTGCTCGAAATGGGAATCCTTCAAATACAGGCTGGACATAGTCAGAGCATCATTTAGGTTACATGGTGCTGTGCCATTTGAGCTGCTTTTAGTGTAGTTTTCATAGTGAAAGTAGGCTATTTAAAGTGCTCGTGTACCTAGGCCCAATCGCTTTTTTGAAAAGTGTGAAATACCCTACATATTCAAGAGATGTTGAAGTGGAATTAATGAGGTATGAACTGAGCTTCATGTCCAAAATGAGATACATGATCAGAAACTAAATAACTTAAAACTATTTTTTTTTACTTAAACGTCAGTAGAGATTACTTTGATTTGAACCACATGAGCCAAAGACTTGCTGATTTAATATTAAGATCGGGCAACATTACCTCATGTGGCCAGAGGCTGATGGAAGATAGTTTGGCCTAATTGTTAGTTTGGACACAGGAATGACTATGTTGTTGAATAATCATGCAACACATCATGCATAAAGTCACATCATGACCTCACTCATCCTTGTCATCCTCCTCCCACTCCTCCTCCTCCTCCTCATCCTCCCTCCTCTTCCACCTTCTCCTGTTCATCATCAGCATCACCACCATCTTCTTCAAATGCAATCATGACTGTTTATGTATGTTTCTGTGAATCAGCAAATAGAAGCAACATTTTCTGTAATATAGATGGCTCCACACACACGTTACATAATTCATGATGAAAAAGTGGATGTAAAGAGCAGCAAACAGCGTGTGCTTCTCATCTCATCTCCCAGCCCTCGACCTCTTTGAACCTGAAAGTATTATTTCTTCCTTGGATCTTTATTTTCTTCTGAATTGTCGGTATCATGAGGCACTAACACACGGTGACTTAAAGTGACTCATAGCAGACTGTGACAAAAGGGCACAAATTCCACTAAATTATATGCATGGAGGGGCCACCTAAATGTCAAGATTTGACTCATCAGAGGGTGAAAGCTCCAGGATGGCAGCTCACATATTAACAAACTGCAAACTTGTTGACATCGGAAAGGTTACGCGCTCCAATGTCCTACAATACCTAGGCAGACTGAAGTGAAACCATAGACGTACTGTATTAGAAACTGCTGAGTTATTTTGGCAGACAGGACATGGGAGCACATGGCCTGGTTTGTATGCCCAGTGTTCCTGAAACCTTATCACATGGAGGGAGGGGGATCATGGCTCAGGGTGATGTAATCACACCGATAAAGCAGGGCCCTGATGTGTGATAGTGGCAGTCATGCTCATCCTCTGTATCTTCTCCGACTGCACCCCAGCAAGAATATTCCCGTGGTGTATGTGTTTGGATGTTTATGTGGGTGCATGTGGGTACATGATACTTGGAGGGAGCTGGGAGTAGCTCTGCTGAGGCAGGTGGACCATCCAGGCTGGCTTGTGTTGACTGGCTGGTATGTGAGTTTTTTCAGGGGGCTGCTGAGGAGGCCACACTGTAGTCATGCCTGCATGACTCATGGCGCGGTATCTGTCTGTCCGTCAGTCTGGCCAAGTGCACAGTCCTGTACAACTGCTTCATAGCGTTGCCTTCTAAAGAGCTACAGAACAAGATTTTTATTCTCAGTTGTTATGTAACACCTTCATTCATTGCCATTCTTCAATAGATATTTCTTTCCATACATCTAAAAGCACTATGCAATAGCACCATAGTGATGTTTTTCGCATGTGGCCTAATCACTTCAAGATGATGCATCTACAAGCAGGACACCATTTTTTTTAGTCCAGAATGGGCTCTCTTTTTAGATTTGATGTGCTGCTGATAAGATGACACAATCTTCAGTAGGACTAAAAAACAGCAATAGTTTTCCTGGAAAAACGCCTTCTGAAACCTGCCTGTTTCCGAACATAGGTTGTACTCTCTGTGATTGTTGGTCATTTTCTTCAGTCTCTGGATAGAGCTCTCTCCGAGTTCAGGCGAAATGAGCGTCACTGGGCTGAACAGTCCCATGTGTGCAGAGCACAAGCCTCTCTAAATAACCTCAGGCTGTTTCACCAGCAAACACATCTGTATCACAATTCGAAAATATGTTCACTTGCGAATCCTGTTTTACAGGAGACCTGAAGTTTACATTTATTACTGACCAGATAGAAATTACTCTGACCATATATGTTAAAGGAGTCATACTAAGTAGTAAGGTGGTATAATATACTGTATTAAATCTGTCTATAACTGTCTGTATCTGTAATATTTAATGGGTATACCTTTCTTATAGGAGTCCACTCTAACAATTTCTATCCTTTAGGATGCATGCATGCAGAATGATCAGATTCCTTCTGCATGCTTTTCATTTTGGCATTTCACATGTTCACATTCTGTTAAACTGAATGGATGGGACGCTGATTTTCCAAAAAAGTTCCCAGAAGCATCTTTTAAAAAATCCACTCTGTGCAACAATATTACATACATTAAAATTCTGTATCTGTGCTATCAAAATATTAAAACACAAGATGCCATGTTGTTATGGTTGTACCATTATACTGCAGTCAATCATTGTAGAAATTTTGTGCCTTATTTTATACTCCTCTCGCAAAAAATCAGCTCAAGATATTTAGTATCTTTGGAAACCGACTCAGATTTGAAATACATTTCATTGGGTTTGAAGCGTGGTTGTCCACTCGTCCTAAGTTTGTATTGATTGACCTACTATTGACCCCCTGTGAGTGTATAGTGTTGAAGAGGTAACATCATGCAGTCTTTGTACAAGCTTAATGAGTTTAAGTATTATAGAGCTGAATTACATATTTCTCTGAGACTGTCATGTATTTGTCATCATGTCTGCTTTGTGTGAAAACTGCTTCAGTGAAGATCATCTCCTCAGTTGATTTGTGAATGTGGGGCACGGCAGCAGTATCTGGAGAGGTCAAACATGTTAACCAACTTGTTCTGCTACTTTAGAGACAATACACATGCTTTCCTGCTACATATATCGGTTACAACAGTTCCCACAACCGAGCTCAAACAGATATTCGCTTAAAAAGCATATCAGGTATGGTTTTACAGGGGCAAAGCCATACTTTGATGCTGAGAGAGCCCACAGGCAGTGTTTGATCTAGTCCTCACAGGTACTCGCTCAGCTTGTACCTATTGTACTTTGATGTGGTTACAGTTTTGACTAAGTTGTCAGGAGTGGGAACAGTGATTTTTCTCACATGTCAAATAATGTGGTATTTTTGGAAAGACAAATTGTGTTGTGTCTCTAGTGTCTGCCGTGCATTGCAAAAAGGAATGTATTTCAGATACATTCGGCCTTGTTATCAGAGGAAAAATCAAAACATGTACTGGTTGTGGCACATTGATTTTAATTATACAGGAAGTGTGGTGTTTGTTGCTTGACAGATCATCATCCTATAGCTGCTTGTTTGTTTTCTCCCTGGAAATACAGTACGCACGATTTCAGAGTGCTTCCCCTGTTGATGGTTCGGTTTGTGTGACGCAGAGCTATTGCATCCAATTGTTCCAGTCCCATGACATCTTGGCGGTGGCAGCCATGACGGTGAAGTAAGTTGTGATGTAATGCTGTAATGCAGCGGCAGGGCTATTTCAGGTCTACCTCTGAGCCTCCAAGGCCTCCGTCTGCCAGCATGCCATCCAGCCCTTCTCTCAGTCAGCACCTCATCTGTCACAAGCCTGACAGTATTACATGAACCGGCATTCACAGAATTTACTAGAAACCTTTGATGCACATGCATGTTTGGAGAAAAGTCAGAAGCTTGACTACATTGAAAATACAGGATACTATGAATTGTTTTCACAGTTATTTGGTTTAGGCCAGCATTAGGATGTAGCAGAGATGAAAACATCTAATTTGGGAGTTTGTATTTACAGGGTGTTTTTGGTTACATAGCTTGTGTTCTAACTGACATGGTGTCTGAGGTCGGGTAACCTCAGGACAAAGCTCATTTTCAGGGTTGTGGGAATGCTGTGTTTTTTCTCAGAAGGCTGGTGCTTAAACACAAGCAGCAATGGCTCCTTGAACTTTGATCTTCCTCTTTGAGTATGAAGAGCTCTCAGAGGGCGTGTCTACAGATAACCCAATAAATATCTTTCTTTACCAAGTGCCTTGAGACAGAAATATATGGCATGTCAGGTATGTTGCAATTGCGTAGTCATACCTATGTGAAATCCTTTGACAGTACATTCAGCACAGGCCTCAACTGCTGTAATAACTGCACTGTGTTGTGTCTGTTTACTTTTTCTCAGATCATTGTCAGGCCAGAGGACCAACTCAAGGAACACCCTGACTGATACAGTATCCCAGCACTGTTATAGTGGATGATAGTGCAGTTTTAAATAGGATCGCCTTCCCCCAGCCCCCTTCACTCCTCCCCCTGCCTCTCTATCTTTGGCAGAGTCAGTCGTCATACCCAGAGGCTTTGAATCCTCATTGTGTACCAGACTGCTAAACTCAAGTTGACTGTTCCCTGAATGGAACTGCGCGTTCACAGTTATATCTGGACAGTTTCAACAGTCCCACCAACATCACATACCACGCGCCAAACTCATTCCAGCAGCTTTCCCAGAAATGAGGGTGTGTTTTGGACTCCTCTGTGACTTGTCTTTTACTGGCTTTTTTCAGAAGAGGTGGATCTTAGTCAGTTTGAATGCTCTTTTCTTTTGACTGAACTTGAACCATGTAAGTGTTGAAATACCAGTGCTGAGAGGTCACCAAAGTGTGCCCATGGTGCATCTTAGGTCTTATCAAGTTGTAGTTTTTTATACAAATAGATTTTGGGTAATCTGTTGGACTGTCTTAAATGTTTGTCAGTCAGACGGATTGACGGGGCATCAAGCCAGGTGCCGTTGGCATATTTGAACAAGTATCTGATCCTGTAACTCTCAGCTTTCCTTTTCTACTGACTCTGCTTCTCTTCACACTCGTGCCAACTTTCCCTTCCATTTGCCAGTTGACAGAGCTTGTAATGCCGCGTGCCAAGGAAAATGATGTAAAGCCACTCATTTATGGTGCCCAGTTAATCACGCCCAGTTATAGTGAAGGCATCACGCTTTAAGCCTAATATGTGGTGAAGCACATTCACTCAGAACTAGGCAAAAACAAACATGAACATTAATACAAATCAATAGTAATTTGTTCCTGGAGGCTATCAGGGTTTGTACACCCATACTGCTAGTTTCACTTCTTTCATATTGTCTGAATTAGACATTCTGTCTCCTCACCAATATGACGTTTCCTGATCATTTGTTGCTCCTGCATGACAATATTTGCTTTCTGTCAAACCATGAGCAGAGTAAGGAAGTGTCCCTATGTGTGTGCTCTGTAACCTGGGGGGAAAACTGACTTTCTTTCCATTGACAAAGAGTCTGTGTGTTTTCTTCAGTTGAATCGGGACTGAGGAGGCTTCCCCCCTCTCTGGGCCTGTCACTGTCCCAGAGGACCTGCCCCAGCCTTCCCAGTTTTCCTGTGCTTTTGTCGGGAGTTTTCCACAGATCTCTTCGCACAGCTGCATGTCTTCATTCTTCCCTCTTCCTCCCCCATCATCCTCGATTTTATATGTCCCTGATCCCAGCTTGGAGATCCTGACTTCACCTCTGGTTGTTTCCCTGGATGCCCCCTCATTTCCTCAGAGTAACCTATATCAGAGTCTAGATAATTAGGTCGTAAATACATTATATGATTATGTCTTGGGTGACATGCAGCAGCGATGGATGTCAGACGACGGTTTTATTTGCTGTGATCACTGGTCTGTTCTGTAGCAGACTGCTTTTGTGTGCTCTGCAAATAACATCCTGAACGATATGAATGCAGTGGTGCACAGATTCTGTTGTTATTGTATCCTCTTCATGTTGACTTTGGCAGAAGACATACAGAAAGGGTTACTTTTGGGTTAAATATATCAGAGCTTGTCTCTGGGGAATGTCTAAAAGAACTGAAATTACATTGAACAGAAATACAGTTATTTTAACCTTGAGTCTAAAATGTTCAATTATTTAGGAAAATTATAATTCGAATGAGATTAAATAGTAAAAATAATTTGGATGCTTAAATGAATTAGTGCATGTTATTCAACTGTTCTGAATTCAGTGAGTAACACATCTGTGAATGTTTTTGTATTATCTGGATTTTCTGAGAACTGTCTTTGAATACAAGTCATAGAAATGGCGCCACCTTGATGAGTGATTTTCACTTGTTTTGACACAGAGACCCAAATCTCACCTCACATTTATCTGAGTCATTGCTCCCCAATCTACGTTGTTCACAGTCTCTGCCAAAATGTATTGTGACCCACATTTTTGTCCCACCGCAGTGATGAGTAACCGTCAGACCCACAGATTTCTCCTCTGGGTTGCAAATTTTAGAAAGTATATATCAGAAACACTGTTTTATCCCCTATTTTACACAATAGTTTGAGCAGAGGGTATGCTGTAGTTGATGTACAATATGTGTGCTTGTCTCACCACATGCAGCGCTGGGAACTGGAGCACATACTGTAGCTGTGAATAAGCACTTGTGTGTTGGTTAAACCACTTTATCTTCAATAAGTCATACCCATCCAGATAAACTTTGTGCGTGTAAGACATTTTACTCATGGCCCTCTTCATTTCTGTTTCTCTTTCATTCACATATTTGCCTGTGTAACAGATGAAAAAGATTCAAATATGGGAGCTTTATTAAACTGACCTAGTTGTTGTGTGTGGAATAAAAACAGTTTCCCATCCCTTAAATCCAGAGGGGAGCCTGAAGACTAAATAGGTCTCTGCTGATGTTGCCTCTGCTAAAATAAAATCCTCCTACCTGTGACTGAATCAAGTTTGGACTGTCAGCCCAAACAGAAAATCTGGCCCTATGTGACAGTGATACGTGACACTAAATGTGTTTTTGTACAGAAGGAAGCTGCTGGCCTCAATTGATATTCCCTGTCCTTCACTTGACTCTTAACTCAAGCTGTGCACACCTACACATACACACTGCATACTAGTAGATACACAAGCACATGCTCACTCGCCCACATGTTTGCGTGTGTACATAATATTCATAGCCTGCAGTGGTGAAAATCAATGCGGTCAATAATCTGTACTCTGGGCTGTTATATCTTTCAAGGAGACATTTTCTGAAATTGCATGTGGAGGTTGCATCAATTTATGAAAAAATTATAGAGGCTTTGGATCACATTACTTATACAGTCGAGGGTGATTCATTTGGAAAAGAATAAATCAGTCAAACATTTAAATATTCTAATATTTGATTGAATTATTGATATCCTGTGTTCATCCTGTGTATTTTTTTTTCATGCCATGGTGTACGTACAGAATATCTGATGTGTTTTTATTACACATAAGTTTTCATCGCATGGGTGTTCCTCCTCTCTTGTTGATATAGCTTCACTTTAGTGTGCTTTTAGCGAGATTTAATAGTTATTGTGGACATGGAAGTTCAACAACTGCTATCAAGCAGAAAAATAAAGCAATTTAAGAGGGGTGTTCAAACTTACTCAGACTTCTTTAACCAATTTTGAGAAAAAATTCAGCAGTTATTGTATACTGACTGATAATGATTGTATACTATTGTTATTCTAACCAAAAGTGGACTTAGTGTGTTTTGGAAATGCCTTTTAAATTAGTCATTAAAGACTAGGCAACCTCCATTCTCTCCTCTGCTTGAATTCATGCTAATATGGCAAATTCCCATTTTCCCAGTGCCAGAGGGCATACTTCATCTGCTCTCTTCAATAGATGTGTCAGCTTTGATGTCACACATCACTAAGATCTCACTCTCTGACTGCTCTGTGCCAGGACGGAATGGGCGGCAGGCCTGACTCAAACAAGGTCCATTATTTTTTGCGTACAGTGACGTATGCTTCATCATGGCCAGGGATGGGATGTGTATGTTTACACGTGCAGTGTGTATGTGTTCCTGTGCATGTGAGCAAGTGTATGTTGTTTCCGTGGTTGTGTAGACCGGACACGGATAATGCGCCCGGTCTACAGTGTGTTTCCTGCCTTCGTTTGCACGCCCCCCCCCCCGCGCTCTGCACTTCCTTCCTTCCAGCACTCCTTAGTAAAAAAAGCAGCAACTTGACCTCTCTCCATGCTGGTGGTCTTTCACAAAGGATGTGAGATGATGGCTCTCCTTTTGGGAATTATTTTTAATCCTGTTGATTGATTAGATCACAAATATAAACCTAAACAGTTGTGATAGTAACATGACACTGTGTGCTGTGTTTTCTATGTTTTTATGACTTGATAAGCTTAGCTTGGATATAGTTTTTGTCCATTCACCAAAATTACCAATATGATGTCTCTGCTAAACTACAGTATAATGTAGTTAACTCATCTTGTGCCTTACCCTGAGTAATTATCTCAGCTGGGAATTTGCTTAGTGCACCATTTCCATTGATGGCGGAATGAAAACTTCAGCCTGCTCTTGTTTTTTTTTACTACGATCAGGCTGCACAATGACCCTTGTTCAGCCCAGTCTTCATCAGGCCATACAATGCAGCCTTTTGTTGGCTTGATTCAGGCTGATATCATGCTGGAAACTATGTAGATGGGGATCACATGTTGTTAGGGCACGCTGTTTCTGAGATTCTCCTCTTATTCACTTAACGAGAGAATGTCAAACCTCCTGTAGACAATGAGATGCTTGTTTGTAGTGTCTGGACACATTTGGGAGGACTGGATGCTCCTAAAAGGATGGCTTACATCCCTTTGTTGTCTAAAGTGATTTCTCTTAGTAAGCCATACATATAAGATGTTGTGTCAAACCAGGGCAAGTGAAGGGGTGACAAATACACTACAACCTTGTCAGAAAGTCTGATGCTATTGATCTCCTGATTATGGCGAGTAGTGCAAATAGAGATCTTTGACGTTTACATCTTTGACAAGGGTTGTCAAAGCAGACCAAAATCATAAAAATTTTTTGTCTAGTTTGACAGCCCTTGTCTAATTTGGAAATTTAATATTGAAATGAAGGTATTTCCATGCATTGAAAAAGGCATTCAGATTTCAAATGAGTCTTTGTGTCATTGTCTGTAAAATCAAAAACAGGCAAAAACTTCTTGAATCCAATTATATTAATTTCAGGATCACCATTCATTACTTTTTATTATGCTGACATAATCTTATCTTAATCAAATTTATTCTCATCCCATATTTTTATTTGGCCACTTTAGTGGTTTTAAACATCTACCGCAGTTCTCTGTTAGCCTCTGTGATGAGGTCAGGTCCTCTAGAGTGTCACAGTCTTGTTGCGTTTCATTAACAGTCCGTATAGCTGCTGGATTTCCCCACTCTGCGGTAGGCACTGAACATCCTTGTAGGGTACAGCTGGAGATACAGTAAGTTGAAGATAAGCTTCTAAAGTAAACAAAGAGGTTTCTGGACTGGCAACTGGATACCCAGCCTAAAACGAACTGCTTATCAACTGCTTTATCCCAAAGTGGTGAAGGCTGTTTCACTGTTAGCTTATTCAAAAGGGTGTTACCTGATCTAACTGAAGTGGACATGGAGTATACACAAAAACTCGTTGTTGTACTTGTTATTGTATGGAACCATATCTAGTTGTCTTGGCCCGTGAGGTATATATAGTCCAAGCCGAGGGAGTTTTTACTGTCTGCTTCTTCCTCAAGATTAGAGACACAAACACAGCTCTGGACTAAGACGACACAGATTTAGTAAGTGAGCCTTATTTTTCCACTGAAGTGAAGACAGGCCTTTAGTGTCTGTTGTGAGCTGAAACAGGCCCATTAACAATCCTGACAAAAGAGGCTAGGGGACCTCGGCCATTTGCACAGTAGCTCCAGTAGGAAGTATGTAGTAAATAATTCACCTGTGCAGAATGACTAAATAATTTAAGTGCTTAATAAGCCACACATGTAATAATGTTTCACCTGTATTGCAAAAAGGAAGAAAACTTTGTGCTAAGCAGAGCTGATATTCTGTTGGCTGATATTCTGTTTGTAAACAAACTGAGATTTAAGTAATTGTACGTCTTGGTTTCTGTATTCTGTTAACACGTCTCACCGCTCCTTCATATTGATTTCCTGTGCAGGATATTGCTGCACGTAGAAAAGCTGGGTCTTCTGCTGATAAAATAACCAAGCATAATTTTCCAGGACCTGCTTTCGCCTGGCAATATATATGGCTTTGTACAGGTAGACGGGAAGCGGTGCAGGCAATACGATGGTGAATACAGATATGGCTTCTGGTGGTGGTCATTTCTTGCACAGAGATAAATGAACACATCCAGTTCCATAAAACTAGTTTGATGTGCACAGCTTTTGAGAGAAAACAGCCCACTGCGCAGAGATCTGGAGCAGGATATTTTTCATGTTGGTCTTCACTTTCATCCAGACGTACATTTGCAATTGAGCTCTATAAATACACCACATGCACACAGCCCGCTGTTAGGAGGCCATTTATACTTTCATGAGCTATTCATATCTCTGGCACTTGATCCTGTCATTTAGTAAACACTGTTATGGCAGTGAGGGAGCCTGGCAATGGACACGATACAAATCTGTCACTCCAGACTGAAACCATTGAGAATAAAAGGTTAAGTCTCTATTGTAAAATCCCACTGAGTGTTGACAGCCTGAGCTAAAGATCTGTGGAAAACATGGGGAAAGCCATGAGTTGCTCCACCCTTCTTGGCTGGGTGTCAGCCATGCCCACCCTCAGCCACCTACCTTACCAGTCACAGCAGCCCCGCCCGCCCACCATGCCTGCCCCTCAGCTAGCTGTGACACTTGATCTCAGGGTCAGCTGCGACAGATATTTCTGCTGTGTGTGTGTTTTTTAATGTCGTAAGGGCTGGTTTGATGTGACAGCCTGTCAGGTGTCGCTAGGGTCAATTCAGATGACTGCAGCTTTACTGGTGCTCAGTTGCACTTCACTCTCTGGCCTGCGGCTGTTTTTTGCAAAGTATTTTTTTCCCTGTAAGATTGGCAGAAAGAGAGATAGAGACAGGCTTTAAGCCTGGATTGTCAACCACAGCTCAATTTTATCTTTGTTGAGGAGCAAATTGTGCAGCCATGTGTTAAAGTCACACTGTTTTCATAGTTGCCAGAGCATCCAGAAATGAGGAGACGCATTAGGGAAATGCTCTTTTGTTATATCATAGATGTAACTCTGTATCCAAATCAGCTTCCACAACTGGTTAAGTCACCAGGCATTAATGTCTGCTCTGCAATATAGGACATTTATTTTAGTGCTTGTTTCTGTGCTCTCCTCACCAAAATGAAATATCAGTAGCGTTATAGTTTGTCATCTTCTTAATTCATGCCGGTCGGAAAAACACGATGTACTATATAAAGATCAAAAGCATCGTTCTGCAATGAATGTGCAGATGGGCCTCAGATGCCTGTAGGAACTACACAATACACATGGCTGCAGTGTATATGTGTTAAGTGCAAATTATTTATGTTGAAATCTGTTGCTTCTTCATATTATTTCCCACATGTCTCTACCCAGTCACTAGAATGACTGTGGTCATGAGTTTCAGCTCATCATTACGAAATCCCATTTAAGAGAACATTGATTTCACAATGACAGCATTAAGTGTGTTTGATCTAGATGGCATTTAATTTGAAAATATATCTTACTTTTTTTGTATGTCTTATATATTCAGAATTTACCAAGAATGTTTCTAGTTATATTAGTGAGAGAATAACTTAGGGAGAGTGACTGCCTGAATAGCCTAGTTTCCCTCCATTGTTCCCACTTTCAAGCATTGCGTCCAGCATGGAGTGAAAACTAAGAAACAATGGATAGTAGGAGCATTTATAGTGAATGACTAACTCTTAGAGCATGGGGGAAACCAAACATGACCTGTTTGTGCCATTAGCTTTTCAGTAAGAATCTGTTAATCAATCTGGTACCTGCTTACTTTACAAAGAATTTTTAGCAACATTACTCGATATTGAAAAGCTTGCTAATATATGAAAAAATGTTTAGGTAAAACTACAATAATAACTTGAGTCTAAGTGATCAAAAAGTTGACCTGCAGTGGACAAAGAAGCAGAAGCTATATGCAGAAAGAGAAAGAGAATGAAAGAGGGAAAAGAGGAACGAAGGCTTGAGGCCAGAAAGTGCTGCAGCTCTCAAGAATGAGGTATCCGGATTTCTCACTACTCAGATTAATGAGGTCATCCATCATGGCGCCAGCCCGTGCATGCTAGGCGGCAATTCCTCCAGCCTACTGTCCACCCTGACTCTATAATCCCAGCCAGGAGCAAGCAGGGCCCTACCTGGCCAGCCACCTGAGGCTCCGTCAGCCTCAATGACACAGCTCTGTCAGCCACCCTCAGTGTGGCTGCAGCTAGCCTGCCTCCTGTAGAGTACTGCATAGCAGTAGAGTACACTCAGTACCCGGAAACCAGCCAGCTCCTGTCCATAATGGTTAGACTTCATGTGGTTTCCTTCTCTGCCATTTCAGCTTGGTTCAGTTTCAGCCAGAGAACTTAAGGAATGTGGGTATGGCATGCACTGAGATTAGAAATGGCCCCGGAAAGAGAAGATTTCAAGAATGTACAATTATTTCACAAGACTCTCCCAGAAATGTTTATTCATAAATTATTTTTCTAAAACGTGATATGTTAGATTCATGTGCACTTTGTAGATAATTATGTGTTTAGTTTAAAAAGCTCTGTGTCCATCATTTCTCTTCATTTACAGTAGTGAATAGGGATGGAAGATTTTAAACATGGCATCTGCAGTAAAGATGACGGATCTAATGTAAAAGAGGCCATGGCCAGATTACTGTTTCATTTATGATGGATGTGAAACAGGAGGGCAATGCTCTCTTGCAAGCCTCTGTGCATATTTGAAGCATAAGAGTGGTTGTAGCAAACTGGTTATGTTGTGCACAATGAACAAGCACAATATGAAGCAATAGCACGGCCCCAACCCTCACTAAGCTTTTTTTATTAAAGTTTAAGTGTGTTCAAGGTGGCACTTAGAGCTCCATCCACTGAGCCAGTCTTCTGTTTGACTTTAAGCCTCACCTGTGACAGCTGGGCCTCTATTGTCATAAGCCAGTGCCTTTCTCCGCATGACTGGAGACCATTACCAAGTGATTATATTAAATGATGGCATGGAAAACTTCATTGGGCTTGAGTTTGTATTCCGAACGTATTACAATAGATAGCAGTTCCCCAGACAGAGAAAGAAAGTGGTGGTTATGCCTGTCAACCCCAGTCATTATGGCCTGCTGGACATCTCTGCACCTGGAGAGACGTCAGCTTGTCCTCTGTGTTTTGTCGGCCTGTCTGTCTTTCCCTGCCTAATGGAGAGAAGAAGTGGCCTTCAGAGGCAAAGTCAGCCCCAGAATTAAAAACAATCCATGCTGAGTTGTCATGGCTCTTGTGATTGAGTAGGAAGTGTTAGATTCACGCAAGGACAAAATGACGGCAGGAAGCCAATCTTGCGAGGTGCAGTGAAAAGTTATGGGTGTGGGTGTGTTCCGCCTTTAGATGTGAATCTTGACGGCAAAATAAATCTTTTTTCAGAAACTAGATTAAATCAAGGTGGTCTAAAAAATGTGAGCCTCAAATCAGTGCTGGGAATGTAAACACTGTGGGGAAACTGTTACACGCTTAGAATTGTTTCCATGCCACATCTCAACCAGATAAAAGCACAATCACCTTGAGGGTAAGATAAGACATTGTGGTGCATTAGCCAAGCAGTTGGTCAGGTTGAATTAATCCAATAGTATAGTCTTGTCTAACTGAGCCATTGCTTTACAACCGATTTTCTTTTACCGTTGAATTTGACCATGGACAGATAACATGCCCTGTCACGGGAGGGCTAATCCTCCAGCCTGGATATTTGCCAAACACAGAATTCAATCAACTCTCCTTCCCCCAAGGATATCTTTTCTTCTGAAGGACTTCCTGCCTATGAAGACCCGTCTTTCTCAGACAGGGACTAGCCTTGAGTCCTGCCTTTTCTGTGCAGTGATTTCTAATTATCACTTGACGGAGAGATGACTGACATTTTGAGTTCTCCCTCACAGTGAGAAAAAGAGGTAGGCAGACTTCCAAAGGCACTTGGCTTGGCTGTCTGTTGAATGTCGGAGGTTTACCTTGGGCTGTGACCAAATGCTCTTACAACCCACTGATCAGCAGACTAATGGAAAATCATATCAATAGCTGTATGGCTGCATTAATTAGGTTTTGCTGGCATCTTCTGCAAAACTAATTTTGAGTGTCTATGAGTTTATTTGGCATGATCAGAAAATAGTTTTTACTGTTGTGTGAAATACAGATGTGTAGTAATGGCTCTGGTCTCAGTGTCATATAAAGCTGTCAGATATTTCAGCCACCCACTCCCTTCATTTACATAGTGTTTTTTAAGTCTGTCTGTGGGGATTTAATCTGGCTAGCAAGTAGACAGCAGGCTTAAGGAAACGATGAAGCTGTAATTGCCTGTAAATGGCAATCAGTCACACAGAGACCAAGTAAAGACGAGAAGAGTGGGAAACAGTAGGAAGAAAGTCTAAAGCAGGAGGAGAATTGCAGGCAAGGAACAATGAGAGTTGTTTAGTTTGTTTCCACCTGCAGAGCATTCAGCGAAAACAGAGTTAAAGCAGAAGGAGCCAAAGTTTAAGCAATCAAACACTGGAGGAAAATTAGGTTGCCTCACTGTCTGCTTTCAGTTCACTCCCAGTCTGTTCTAATCTGTAATCCTGAAACTGGTGTCCCCTCCCTTCACTGATCTGGTCTATATCAGGAGCCCTGCTGTTTGAACTAATAGCGAAAGTAATTAAATGTCTGGTGTTCTAGCCTGGGGTAAGGGAGAGGGCTGTTGTGCACAAGCAAAGATACTGATGTCAGATTTGCATTTCCCTAATGTTAGAGGACAGTCCATAAGAGAGATTGAGCCTGGCTCATTGTTCTTCAGATTAATTTGCAATCTTTCTTTAGAAATACAGAAAAAGCATGAGTGAAGTCATGTTCACCCCAATTGAATGGGTTAAATTAGAGTGAAGCAGAATGTGTCAAAATGTGTCACTTTTCACTCTGTTTACTGATCCTCATCCACTCATCTCTCTGTTTCCCACACCTGGGAGAATCTGACTCTGCACCAGCCAGCTTTGGTCCAGTCTGCCTGGCTAATCTGGTATCACAGTACAGACAATGTCACTGGAGGTCAAACAACATTCAATATAAAAGCCTAATACAATGCACAAGGCCAAAACCTTCAGATCGACAGTGACTGAAAGATGAAACCCCACTATAATAACTTACCATGCACACTGTTGTTTATAAATATCCTATTTAGTTTTTCAGGACTCTCAATAACTTGTGGCAGAAATGTCAGCATATGATATAGTAACAATACCAGTGTCCTCCTGTGAACTGGTGAATTGAGAAATTCTGACAGCAAGAGCTAGACTGTGTTTAAATATTAACACATTGGTGATGACCCCTGCTGCCCTCAGTCTGAGGTCTTCCTTCCGTCTCTGCTAAGATCCACTGACAACACTTCCCATCATCACTTGGTCTAAAACAGAAGCCTGTGGTGCATTAAAATGGCAACGTGAAATGGATGTGGTCACTAGAAGCTTTAAAATTTTTTCAAGGAGCTGGATCTGTAATGGGAGAAATGAGGACGTGACCTGTTGTGAATGTTCATAGCTCAAAGCCCCTGATGTGACATCAAGACTGAGTGTGTGACGATGCCATCTTGTGAGGCATTTTAACTCTGAAACAGAAATAACTTAAGGACAGGAAAGGGATTTTTTCAAAATCATTTGGTTTTGTAACAGCTCCATAGCTGAGGAGCCGCCCTCTTTCACAAGTTTACACATTTGTGCTTTGCAGAAAGGCGGTCATTATTTTGTACATTCCTCTTGTCTGCAGAGTGACAGATTGGTTTAATCAATAATGAATGCATAAGTATCCATACACATTTTTGTGGGATGCTGCTTGATAATTTGAAGTGCACATGGTGGCTCTGTACTTTTAAGGGGCAAAGGGGTAAATTCCGTTTTCCATGGGAATAATGGGAATTAAGAAAATGACAGGAAATGAACCACCAGGCCCAGAGAAGTGAGGTTAGATGGTGGGACAATAAAATGAGCGGCTGGTGATAACAAGGCTTCAGCTACAGGCTGATGGTGAGGTTTACTGCTACTGTGTTACTCATCATGGGAATGCATACACAGTCATTAGTCTCTGATAAGTGTCTGTTGGAAGCAGAGGAACTTTTAACCACAAATAGGGATTAAGTTTGATTTTAACTGTAGAATTACGGGATTAATTTTAAGACTGCAAACTTCCTCACTCTCCAGCACAAATATTTTTTTTTGCTTGAACTGTTTTGGGGAAGGTGTAAACAGCTGTAGACTCTACGGTCTCTGTCTTCTCAGTGGTTTACCCTAATGAACAGAAATATGTAAACGCCCATGCTTGAATCAAATAAGGGGCCTTAGCACCCTCTTGTGAAACAATTTTGCAGCACAAAATCATTGTGACAATGATCTGTATAGTTGCAAACAAAACCCTAAAAATTTTGATTATGCATTTTAATGGGAGTAATTTAAGATTACATGTGATTCACTGAGACTCATTATATTAACATCTTCTTCTCCTTCTCTGTCTATGTAGCTGGCAGGCCTGGGGTGGGACAGAGAACATGGCTGAACCACGGCGGGAGAGCACCAGCAGCCTGCAGAGGAAGAAACCTCCCTGGCTCAGACTGGACATTCCCACGGCTCAGATGTCACTAGACGAGCCTCCCACTTTTGTTCAGGTGTTCTTTCTCGCTGAATCCCCTTCTTGATTTTTTGTCACCTTTTTCATAACTTGTGTTCACACTTTTCCTATGCTTCCTTTCCTGTGTAGCCGGTGAAGAGGCAGGGGTTCCTGCGTAGTATCAGCATGCCAGTGGAGACCTCTCACCTCCAGTCCCCACCCCGCGACCTCTTTGACACCCGGCGGCCTGTCTTACAACGCCAGTCATCCATCACTCAGACCATAAAGAGGTAAAAGCGGTTATCAATACATTGGATTTATATAATGACATCTTGATATATATGAGTTATATATACCCTGATTATATCATTATTATACCATGAAGATTATAATATGAAGAACTTCACTACGCTTTTGCAGAGAAGAATGTAAATATTGTTGTTTTTGAACATCTGATCTGGCCACAGTATGCGTCTTGAATTTGCGGATTATGGAATGAAATGCTATGTAATATAAGCAGTACGTGCTTATATAAGATTCACGAGTTAAATGAAGGAGGCTGACTACCTGTGTCCCATGTAAAAAAAAACAACTAGTGTTTCTGCTTTCCTTGCCTTTTTCCAAATTGCATGGCTGTTTCAGATTAACAATCTTGATGTCATCTGCCTGGTAATAACTTTCCTAATATGGTGAATCGCAATGAAAAACAAGGCTTAACCTGCTTTGCTCTCTCTCTGCATGATGACTACTGCACTGTCCAGCTGCACTTTTCCTTCTCACTGCCTGTTGTCTTTTGTCTTTCCTTCTCCTTCCTTCTGTTCCTTCTCGCCACCTTCCGGCCCTGCTCTGCCTGGTCACAGCAGCAGAAGGGTGCACTTTGAGCGGATTAACACAGTGCCCATTAAGGGGCAGCGGGCTGCTCGCCGCAGCACCAGGAAACACCACTCGCTCTCCAGAACCCTGCTCAGGTACGGCAGGGCTGTAATATGTGCATTATGACCTCACCTGACTGCAAGTGTTAGGGTCAGATGTGTATACGCCTGACTCCAATAAGTGATCATACTTTTGTGTTGTGCAGTTGACTTTAATTCGTACAGCACTTTGGTCAACTCATGTTGTTTTTAAATGTGCTATATAAATAAATTTGATTTGATTTATACGGTATGTATTTTTATCTTCAAATGTTAATTCTAACATGATTTTGCCAATGTTGCTTTACAATTTAGATTTTTATTCACTTTGACAGACAATGTTACATATGAGACACTTTTCACAAGATTCACAAGAATTTTTGTTTCTTACTCCGTCACCGGCGGTTGCAGCTATGAATCATGTCATTGCCACAAAGATTTCTTTTTAAATGAGTCATAAGAGTACCCGAAACCAAAAGCTGTCATTTTCCTGTTACAAATTCCTCTTTATTCAGAGTTACAGTAATGATCCAGCCGGGCAGCGAGAGGTGCCAAACATTTCCTTACACATTTGTCAAAAAGCATTCATCACAAGGAATTGTTGCTTCTGAGTGATACTTGTAAGTGAGCCAGCATTTTAAGGCTGACATGCCAGGTCTGATGGCTTTTTCAGTGGACACTGATTAGACAAGTTTGGGCCATGAATATGTTGCACCATACTCATAGAAACCAAGGTTAGTGAGGGCATGTCCACTGCTGCAAAGAAAGGCACGCTAGAATATTATCTGTATAATCATGTCACTGACATATTTTGAGAGCAGAGGACCAGGCAAGCAGCAAAACATATTCACTAAAAGAAAGAGTGAGCTGAGTTAATGAGAAATAATAATTATAAACTTTATTTCCATAGCACCTTTACAAACCAGAGTTACAAGGTGCTTCACAAAATACCATACCATACATTAAACAGCATTAAAACGTGCAAATAGTTAAACATTGAAGGATAAAACAAAATATAAAGAACAAAATTAAAACTTTTGAATAGGCATAAAAATAGATTTTAACTGAACATTTGAATAGGCATAAAAATAGATTTTAACTGAACTTCCTTGAACATTCACTCTGCAGCTGGTAATTAGTGTAGAAACAGCTAGCTTGCATGAACTTTTCTTTGAAGAATGTTTCCACTTCCACTTCCTGCCCTCGGGGTGCAGTAACATTGTTTGCTCTGGTACTTATTAGGCTTCAACTTCAACAACCTGATTGCATTTGTATTCTTCAAGGTTTGGTGGAATGGGCAAATATTTAGAGTGGAGTAAAACCTCAGAAAAATCCCTTATTCTCTGATAATTGGATTAGGTCTCTGCTTGTGTCAATTACGATTAGGAAAATCTGAATAAACTGGATTTTTTTTGCAGCATAACTCCAGTAATCCCTCTCTTGCTCTCTCTTTCTTTGAACATTTAAACATTGAGAGAGTTTGTGACTCTCCACTATGCATTCAGTGTATGAGTGTGTGTGTACCTGGCTGACTGAATTTTCTGGTGTGTCTGGACATAAACATGCCCAGGCTTGTTCCCTCTACTGGCCCTATTACTTGCACTATCTAGGGCATTTTTCTGCATCTGGGAAAGTTTGCTGACCCACTCCTCCATATACAGGGCTCTTAAAAGGGTCATTAATGAGTGCCTCTATATCTCTTTGGCAAGTTTCACCATGCCAGATAGCATTTAATTTCTCTATGAGAAATGAAGCATGTGTGTGAGTTTTGTGACCCAGAGCTGAAAGGTCAGTGTTTGTGGTGTTAGGGGAACCGCGGACTGGTTTGGGGTCAGTAAGGATGGTGATGCAACCCAGAAATGGCAGAGGAAAAGCCTGCGCCACTGCAGCTTGCGCTATGGAAAGCTAAAACCACAGGTGATCCGAGAGATGGATCTGCCCAGCCAGGACAACATCTCCTTAACCAGCACTGAGACCCCGCCTCCTCTCTATGTCCCCACCTCACAGCATGGCATGCAAAAGGTAAAGGAATATATGGGTTGTTTTGCTAAATGCTGTTCTTATTTGAATCAATTTTTTAAAGAAAAAATGTCATATAGATGATGGACAATCATGTACTTTAACCTGAAAAAAAAACAAATTATGGGCTTTTTTATAACGTATATATTGATCATTCTTTAACTGATATTCTTGAATATATCAACTGGGACATCAACTTGGCACACGTGCATTTTAACCATAAATTCGCTTTTTGTGTTAAATTGATTTTATTTACAGCATGTGTAGAATGTCTGAAGTAAAATATGGCTGTCTCTTAATAATTCATATTGTTTGGCTCTTTCGAACTACTTGTTGAACCCATTGATCTCCAGATTGTGGACCCATTGGCACGAGGACGAGCCTTCCGTATGGTGGAGGAGGTGGATGGCTACAGCGTGCCTCAGACCCCTATCACCCCTGGGGCCACCTCTCTTTGCTCCTTCACCAGTTCCCGCTCAGGTCTCAACCGACTGCCTCGTCGACGTAAGAGGGAGTCTGTGGCAAAGATGAGCTTTAGGGCCGCAGCTGCGCTGGTCAAGGTTAGTGAGAGGGAAGTGCTTTAAATACAAATATGTACAATGCTTGTAAAAATAACATATATGCAATAAATAAACAGGAAAATAAATGTACAAAAACACTTGTTTTGAACAATCCTTGTACTTTATTGGACTTTACTGTTATTGCATTACTTTGTAACCTGCTGTGATGGAAAGATTACAGCTGTGAATGCATATGTGTGTGTGTGTGTGTGTGTGTGTGTGTGTTTCTCAGGGGCGCTCATTACGGGAGAGCACTCTAAAACGGGCCCAAAGACGCAGCTTCACCCCCGCCAGTTTCATGGAAGACGACATGGTTGACTTTCCTGATGAATTGGACACATCTTTCTTTGCCAGAGTAAGGCAGGAAAAACAAAAGGGTCGTTATGCTGTTGTCACTATGTGACCATGTTTATTTATAATAGAAAAAAAATTACAATATTTGGCCCCTCTACCCACAATTTTCTTTCTACTATGTTCTTTCTAGGACATTCTCATGCAGGAGGAGTTGTCCACATACGCAGACGAGGTGTTTGAGTCACCTTCTGAGGCGGCCATGAAAGAGGAAGAGCCCAGCAGCAAGAAGGATGAGATGGAGCTGACAGGCAGTGCCCTAGATAAGACAGAGCTGGAGAGAAGTCATCTCATGCTGTAAGTTACTGTACAGTGGACAAAGTCGTCATTCAGGCTATGATGATACCAACATTTTTAAAATAATTATTAACACTGATCTTAGTTACTGAAAAACTGTTTTCACTGTGAGATTTACACATAATATGCACATAATGTCAAACCAACAGACATCAAGTGTATGATATCAGATCTTTCAATATTCACACTGAAAAAACATGAATTTTATGGATCTGGTTGGTGATATAGCTAGATGATGCCCAAACCCTTCAAAGTAATCAAGTGTTAAAAATCTATTTAAAAAATCCCAGATAATGGATGACATGATGAAGAAACGTAAAGCTGACACACATCTTTTCACTTTCACTGTCTCCTCTATTAACTCTTCCAGACCTCTGGAGCGAGGGTGGCGTAAAGCCAAAGAAGGAATGCCAGGACCACCAAAAGTACCCTTGCGGCAGGAGGTTGTGAGTGTTACCGGACAGCGGCGTGGGCAGCGCATCGTTGTACCTGTCAAGAAGCTTTTTGCTCGAGAGAAGAGGCCTTATGGATTGGGCATGGTAGGGAAGCTCACAAACCGTACCTACCGCAAGCGCATTGACAGCTACGTCAAGAGGCAGATAGAAGACATGGATGACCATAGGTACTGCACTTCATCACATATCTGACTAATGAGCACTTTCTTTCTGCTTCTCTCAGTAGACGACACTGATGGATGATGTCTGCAGTTGTTCTTTTATAACAATACATACTCTCTGTCTCCCCTAGGCCTTTTTTTACATACTGGATCACCGTTGTCCATTTGCTCATTACTATCCTGGCTGTATGCATCTATGGTATTGCACCAGTGGGCTTCTCCCAGCATGAGACGGTTGATTCTGTGAGTAATGGCTCAATTGTGATGAGCATCTTTGTTAACACACCTTAACAATATTTTCATCTCATTACGACTACTTTCATATTGATTGAACTCTTTGTGATTTGAATTTCTTCTGATTTAGGTTTTAAGAAACAAAGGTGTGTATGAAAATGTCAAGTTTGTACAGCAGGAGAACTTTTGGATTGGGCCGGGTTCGGTAAGCACTCTTCTCTTGATAGTGTTTCACAGATTAAAAAAAAGACTGATATAGCGGCAAAGATCAGGGTCCAGGTAGATTGCGAGCATTTGGATGTTTGTTTCTTATTGACAAGAAGCAAAACTCTCAAGTTTCTTTAAAATAATTCCCATGTGGTCATCACTATATGCTGATGCTCTGCTGAGGTATATAAATCTACTTTGAAAAACATTTGATGTCGCTTATGATATTTTGACTTTTGTTGCTATTTTCATAAAAATGGATTGGCTTGTATAATTGAAACGGTTTGACGCATTGACATTTCTTTAACAACTTAAGATCAGTGAAGTCTGGAGATGACCCTGACCAAGTTTTTGGACAAGTGGCTCAGCGGTTTCTGACGAGATGTTGAAAATAGGATTTTGAGAACATTGAGAATAAAATGCAAAATTTGTCATTATTAGAACAGAAGACGAGAGGCAGATGATTTGGGAAAGATGGAAGAATTTTGACTCTAGGCAAAGCCTTTATCAAGATAATTGCGAAAACATAAACTTGATTATGGCAGTGTCATCTTGAGGTCAATGAGTGTCATTATATGTGCCTGAGTAGTGGGTGGAATATGCAATCCACCTGCCAATGTTGGTGTTTCTAGGTCTTAGAGTTTTTGCTGCACAAAAACTTTTAGTAGAGAAAAATAATAGGAGGAATAATGAGGAAAAAAATGATAGGGTTCCAGCAGTGAGCTTCGCTGCATGGACCCCTTACAAGCAATAATCATGTGTCAATGTCTTTAAATAAATACTACATTTTAGATTTTGTTCCTGTATCCAATCATTGTTAGGAATATCTGATCCACTTGGGGGCCAAATACTCTCCATGCATGCGGCAGGATAAGCAGGTGCATGAGCTCATCAGGGAAAAGAGAGCTATCGAAGGCAACTCTGCCTGCTGTGTGCGGAACGATCGCTCAGGCTGTGTCCAAACCTCAGAGGAGGAATGCTCGGTCTGTAAACAAACCCACTTCCTTGACCTTTTATAATTCAACTACAGATAGAAGCTGTGGGCAATTCTAACTCCTTCTGTTTGCGGTTTTATTTCTAGAGTACTCTAGCTGTTTGGGTAAAGTGGCCGAGGCATTCCAGCACTCCCCATTTAAATGGTAAAGACAGACAGTATGGCTCTGTGTGCCATCAGGATCCCAGGTAAGATACACTAGAGGTGCACAGTATAAATTAGCTGACAATGGTTGGTAAATATAATGTGTGCATATTGTTTGTCTCATTAAAGGATATGTCTAGAGCCTGCCTCAGTATCACCGCATGAATGGCCTGATGACATCACCAAGTGGCCAGTGAGTATAGTAAAAACCCTGTCTGGTATTTAGACATAGAGAGGGGACTCAAAGGTTGGATATTATAGATCAGGTTGTCTTAAAAGTTATCTCACAGATGGTCACTCATGATCTGACCTTAATGAAATGCTTTGTAGAATTAAAAAAAATAGCTTTGATTTGTTTAAATTAACACAGTAAAGGTTAGAAAAACTTACAAATCCATTGGTGCGGGCCTGGTCCTGGTAAATTTGCAGATGTATTGCACACTCAAAAATGGAGATAATTTGCTATTGAGTAATGTTACAAGCAGCATATTTAAGTCTTCTTTCTCAGTTTAATCCAGCGGTAGGATTGTTTAACAACAAAGAAAGGCTAGTCTTCTTTCTTTTCATACACTACTGCTTTATTATCTTATCAATGTCTAGTTTGCTCTCCTGAGTCGATACTGCACTATTTTGTTTTGAATGGAACTTTGGGATAGATTAAGAAATGGCTGAAATCCACCAAAAAACAGGCAATCTCCTCTTTTGGTTTTAACTTCAAAATGTGACCTCTTTTTATTGTAATGAATCCTGTAAGGATATCACATTTTGGCAGTGTTCTGATGAAGATTTCAAGCTATAAATTGTTGATGCGAAAAACAAAAATTAACTTCTCTGGCTTTTAGATTTGTACCAGGTACAACACAGGGAACCACACCAACCTGCCTCATATAGACTGTACCATCACAGGCCGACCATGTTGCATTGGAACTAAAGGAAGGTGAGAAGAGCTAATGAACCTATGACAAACATTTATCCTGGGCTAGTAAAATGCATTATGTATGACTAGTTTACCAATTTAGTAATTGCTGCTTATTTTATTTAAGGTGTGAAATCACATCCAGGGAATATTGTGACTTCATGAAGGGCTACTTTCATGAGGAGGCTACTCTCTGCTCTCAAGTAAGCAACTTTCGCCTCATTATACACACATTAGATATTTCATTCTCTCATGGGGGAAAAAAGGAGAGAAGCCGTTTAATACAAAAAGTGCAATACTTATTTTGCGCTGCATCTGTTGCAGTTTTTAATCTGGTGTACTTCCTCAATACTAAAACAGATTAAGTGAGAGCTCACCAAATATTTCCATCTAGGAAATGTGTAGAATCTGTCTTCATTTGCATGTCGTTGTGATGTTTGAGTGTCACATTAATAGCATGTGTCATATTTTTCCATTCCTATTTCCTTCTCCAGGTGCACTGCATGGATGATGTATGTGGACTATTGCCTTTCCTCAACCCTGAGATCCCAGATCAGTTTTACAGGCTCTGGCTCTCACTTTTCCTGCATGCTGGGTGAGTCAGTAGCTTTCAGTACCATGGAAAGACGTTTTGCTTATTCTAAGATTTATCTTACCAAAGAAACAGACAAAATGGGGAAGGGATGTATTTAATTGTACTATTGAAAGATATATTCAGATTTAATTTTGTGTAGTTATTTTTTAAAGTCAGCTTCAAACATTAGTAGGATAAAAAAGAAAACATTCTGCATATGTAAAGCACCTACCACCCAATAGTGCAAAGAAAAGCAAATCTTGTTAACCAGAAGCATGATTTATCAGGTAAGGTCAGCCTATGAATCAGTCAAAACAAAATTTTAAAAGAGCTGAAAGTCAGCTTTGTCTCAGCCTAATATACTAAATCAGTGTTTTCAAGGACTGTTTGCACCCAGCGGTGAGGAAAAGGATGATTAAAAGATCAGAATCAGAGTCAGGTTTATTGGCCAAATATGTTTGGCACAAGGAAATTGACTTTGGTTGTCAGTAGCTGTTGGTGTACTCATAGGCACATCACAACAATACAAATGTACAGAAAGATAAAGAGACATTCAATATGTAAAAGAAAGATATGAAAAACAGCAAAACAAACAAGCACACCTTGGTTACAGGTGAGGTTATTGGTTGTTAACTGTATGTATAAGAAACGCAAGAGTGCATGACAGTGCAAACAATGTTGGAATAAATTGTTTATGGGTATTCCAATACAATTTTAAATAGTATGGCTAAATGTACATAACCGGCTATCAGTGGTAACAGGAAATATTATTTCACCAAAGTACTTCCATATTCCTGTGATATATGAAATCAGTCAGTCAGCACAAAGAGCTGACCTAACTGTTAAAAGGAGCAGTGCTTCATCTCCATGCTGTCTGTAATGTGTCTCCTGGGTAATCAAACATAGTGCTCTCGCTACACAAACTCATTAAGCTTCAATGAGACAGAAAACGATTTTGTTGATGGGCAAAGTCATCGGGCCACTGAGGGATTTGCCTCCCCTACATAGAGGAATTATCTTCCCAGCGCATGCTGCTTTTCACCCATATACACACATACATCACATTGCACACACAATTTGTCCATTTCTGTCCTCCTAGGATCCTTCACTGCCTGGTGTCGGTGGCTTTTCAGATGACCATCTTGAGGGACCTGGAGAAGCTGGCAGGCTGGCTGCGAATCTCAATCATTTACATCCTCAGTGGCATCACTGGCAACTTAGCTTCAGCCATCTTCCTGCCCTACAGAGCAGAGGTGATCACCAGTCTAACACTCACAGAGTAACAGTGCAATTTATTAGTCATATTATGTTTTCAGAGATCAGATTTACTAAGAACACCATATAATGCCAATAACTTCATGACTTAAAATCATGTAATCAGAGTCAGCTTTATTGCCAAGTAGGTTTACACATACGAGGGATTTGCTTTGGTTTTTTTGGTGCAAAACAGTAAAGATAATAGGAATATAAACTATAAGTGTAAAGAAACATAAGCATGTACTGCAGGTGAAGAATTGTAAATAAAAAATTGACAATAAGATATTAAATAAGATTAAACCAAAATCATAGAATTGAGCATGTACAATGTGACGACATGCTATGCTATTCTTGGTGAGGTAGCTGATGTTCAGCTTCCACTTGAGGTCCTGGGTTATACATTTTTAATTATTAATTATAGTTATAAATGTTTGGGAACATGTTTTTGTAGTCTTATGTCCCTCTCTCTGCTGTCTTTGTCTCAGGTGGGGCCAGCCGGCTCTCAGTTTGGGATCCTGGCCTGCCTGTTCGTGGAGTTGTTTCAGAGCTGGCAGATACTTGCCCAGCCCTGGAGGGCCTTCACCAAGCTGCTGTGTGTGGTGCTCTTCCTCTTTGCCTTTGGTCTGTTGCCCTGGATCGACAATTTTGCCCACATTTGCGGCTTCATCTCTGGCTTCTTCCTGTCCTTCGCCTTCTTACCCTACATCAGCTTTGGCCGCATGGACCTGTACCGCAAACGTTGTCAGATCATTGTCTTCCTGCTGGTGTTTGTCGGGCTCTTTTCAGGCCTTGTGGTGCTCTTCTATGTCTACCCAATCAAGTGTGAATGGTGCGAGCTGCTCACCTGCATCCCCTTCACGGACAAATTCTGCGAGAAGTACGACCTCAATGCTCACCTCCACTGAAGTGTGGACACTATGAGCACAACAGGAAGGCATCAGGTCAAAAGATGAGGACTGGGGGATGAGGAATATACTTGTGTTTTTTTACGCTGTCTGTATAAATACCAATGCCACGCATCTGAAGGACTTCCTTTAATGACCTCCCTGTTCACTGACAGTCATTGTCACTCCTTCACTGTCCAGTGAAACAAAGGTATGGCACTTCTGAAACTTGTCAAAGCTCCCAGCTGCCCTTTACATGTGAGGCAGGAATTAGAGAAGCCAGCGCTGGTACAGGTACAGCTGGCTTACATTCACACTCCAGACATAAACAGGTTTTATTATTATTCAGGCAACCTCATACAGAGGCAGGGACAAAAATAAAATCTTGATACCTTTGGTGCCTTGTTGATAAATGTACCAACTACTGCCATATTTTTGTTACATTATGCTGAGCACTCGAATGTTTTCTTTTATTTGTTTATTGCTTCTCAAGAAGTGATAATTGTTTTGAACACGGTAGTGTTTTAGCTACCTGTCTACTCACATGTAACTGAAAACAACAGTAAAAAAAATCTACAAATTAAAATGGTCTGTGACTTTCTCTGAATTACCAGGAAATGCCTAGAAAAGCGAAACAACAAATTTCTGCTACAAATGTTCAATAGATAATCCAAGCATTTTTAGTGGCTGCATGATCCGTATGTACATCCTTAAGTAACTCACTTTTATAGTAATGATACTATGAACTCATCACACCTTTTGATTTATATTGCATTTACATCACATCTCCAGGTGTAATGCTCTACATTTTCAATGAATTGCCTCAATTACATTACAATTACAAACAGTGAATTGTGAATGATTTGACAAATAACAATAAATAAATGAAGAAACAACATTAATCTCAAAAGGCCAAAATGCTACTGGTAACAGAAGGAATAGAATTTTATATATGATTATGAACGGCAAAGCCACTGGTTCCTTTTTTTTCATGAATCCACTCTTAGTCCCCTCTGTCCTCACACAGTCATTTCCTTGTTCAGTGGGATACTGTGAGGTTCTGACATTAGAAGGTCCAGTAAGACCTTGTTACCAATATTAAATCCAGTCTATTGGTGCATACTGGCCCTGTGCCTCTATCCGTCGGTCTGCTGCGTTTTGTTAATCTCGTCTACCCTGAGTCCATGTTAGAGATGAGTAAATGGGAAGAGGGTGGGATAGAGGCTGATGGACTAGCAGCCGCTGTTCCGCCGTGCGTACGCCTGCCCAGCGAGCATGTACTCCATCTCTTGGAAGTGCATGTTGGATACGAAGATGGCTGATGGTCCTTTCTCCTTGAAGCCAGCCTTGAGGTAGAAAGGCACCAGGAAGTCCTCGCAAATCAGCAGAGCCCGGCGGAGGCCCGGCATACAGCGCAGGTACTGCAAGTAGCGCCACAAGAGGATGGAGCCCTTGCCTTGCTGGCGACAGTGACGGTGCACTGATAGCACATGGATGTGCACAGTTGGGGTGTCTGGGACATGCTGAGTCATTGCCTCCTGGAGAAAAGAGGTTAAATTTACAAGAGAAGCATTAATGATGTCAAAGAAGCCATGAGCCAAAATTCACATGCATCAGAGCAAGTGTGTCAAAATCAGTCATTTGCATGGAAAAGCAAGGTTAGTCACTACACAGTCAGTCAGTCAGTCATTTTCTACCGCTTGTTCCCGTTAGGGGTCGCGGGTGACTGGAGCCTATCCCAGTGACTTTGGGCCTTAGGCGGGGTACACCCTGGACAGTGGCCAACTCGTCGCAGTCACTACACATTTTCTACCTGTGAAAGCCTCTCCTTGTCCCAGCCAGAGCCGATGATGAAAGCTACCAGCTGTCCCTCCTCAAACCAACCCAGCGACAGCTCAGGGCACTGGCCAAGGAAGTTAAGCACTTCATTCAGGGTAAGTGGACACTCTCCAGACACGGAGACAAACGCTGGGGGTGAAAAGAACCAGTTTATACAGTGGGTCATGTCCTGGGAGAAAATGATGATGGAGATCAGAAAAAGACTACTGCATGAAAGAAATGTGTTCTCTTTCAGGTTCAAACAGGCCCTGAGATGATATTGAACATCCAGAAGCAGTATTTAAGATATGAAACATTTATACCTTCCACAATGACAGAATGGAAAATCCATACATAAATTCCATGTACATGTAGAATGTTTATACGTTTTTACCTGATGATAAATAGTGTTAAAATACATATCAAGTTAGTAATATGGTGTGTGATTTTTGGGAAATATTCTGTTTGTGAACAGCAAAAACTTGACTTACCTTCTCTCTCAATCTCAAACACACTGATGGCATCCTGTGGCGTGAGGTTCCTGAACTCGCTGGCGGGGAGTGTGTGTCTTCTCTGCCGTAGGGGGCTGACCACTCTGACAGGTGTCTTCAGAAAGAAGGGCTTGAGGAATGGTGAGCCACTGACCTGCTGTGTCATGATGCCTCAATAATACAAGACGGGAGGTTCTGATTATTTGTCAGGACTCTTGTTAATCTGTTTTCTTCTTTTCCAGCCTTTTGCAATATAAAATGAATACTGATGTTATAAATGCAGTAAAGGTAAGACAAACCCTGCCAACAAAACTTTCCGTGTTCTCTGTTTGTCCTACAGCTCTTGACTGCAATGTAACTCACTTCAGTAGGCAAGAGGCTGACCTTCGTGTCTCTCCTGCTCTCTCCTCCTCTACCTCTGTGATCTTATACTGTAAACTGGTTATCTCAAAGTAGGATAACTGTCTGTGCACGTGTCTCTAAAGTCTCTAAATCCCCTACTTTCAAATGACAGACATTTTGTTCTTGGGATATTTCTCTTGTGATTTATATTTCTTTAAACATCCCAGTTTCCCAGTTTCAGTTTGCAGTTTTTCATTGTGCACATTATAATTACACGCTAATATATGTTTGTGTGTGCTGAACACACACTGTTGTTTGAAGTAATTTTTGAAGTATATTAAACTTGGATTAACCTCAGTTTAGGGTGTTGACAGCAATTATTTGTATATTTCCCACACATTAATTAAGAAAATATTTGGTATTTTTAAATATTCACTGAGTGGTGACTAACTTTTCATAATGATGAGATTTTATGCCAGACTGGATAAGAATATATCACTGTTGACCTTCAACAGCAAAAAGATGTTGATGAGCTGGGATGACAGATTAGTATTAGTTTTTAACTAGAACATGCATAATGGCACATGCACATGACATATGTACAGTCACATATGTGTTTTTCAGGGTGAGGTTGATCCAAACGTGGTGTGACTGGATGCGGTGATATGCATGTTTTCAGAGATCAAGGGCATGTGGGCTAATTTAACTCTATTGAGTGAGGGGGAGATTTGTGTGGATTGCTGTTGGAATGATTTCATGCCTCAAAGAGGTTTAGCACAGACTAATTAAATGAGAGAGCACTTGCTTTGACTGCTCTGAGGTAAACCTGCTTACACAGACATGTTTAACTATCAACACACAGACAAGTCCTTTAAGTTTACTATAAATTATTTTTTATGGAAAGTTAATCCTAAATCTCTAGATCATAAATCCTCATCTAAAGGAAAATATGGGCCTGTCTTTTATTTATAGTTTATTATGGTTGTGTAAGTGTTTAATATTTTAAAACTGTATTCTTGGTTGATTTAACTTTTCCAAAAGCTTTTCTTTCTCAAGAATCTGCAAATTATGAAAGTAAACAACTTGTTTTTGAAGTGGTCTTAGCATATGAATTTCTCTGCAGAAAACACCACAATTGCCTGTCTTGAGGCTTAGCCCTAATATTGTTTAATGTAGCCTCAAGAGATCAAACCAAAATAGAATTGTTTTAAGGATTATTGTTTTACCCCACTGCTTCCTCCACTGATGAATGGGGAATGTCTCACGTCATCTGGACAAATCTCTGCTCGTGAGATTATCAGATGTTAGAGGCAAACACATACAAGGTTGTCCAGAGATGAAATCACCTTCTCTGACCTGCAACTTTGTCAATCTGTGTGACCTGTGAGGGAAGGGGCAGTCTGAAATAATTCTTCATGGTCTCTTTTAACCGCCTGTTATAGCCAACCGAATGACGAGCCCGAGTTTTGAGAATCCCTGAAACATATTTTCATCAGCTTTTCAGACAGGGTAATACATTTAAAAAGAGTTTAGGAAAGGAGACTGGACTTTGTGAATGCAACATATGAGAGCTGATAGAAGATCAAATGCTGACTTTATACAGTATAATCTCACCAATTTACCATCTCTATCTTCAAGTGTCATGGACCCTAATCTCATTTACAGCGCGCGTGTGTGTATAGACATAGACTGGCACACACATTTTCTCACCGTATTATGTTTTTACAGAAAAGCTTGAGGCCACAGCATAGCTGTATCCTCATTAAACTTTACACTGGCATAAACCTGTTGGTTCAGCTGAGCAGAGCAACAGTTAACCATTTCTGCATATCAATATGTTTGAAATCTGAAACACCTTTTAGTTTTCAGAGCATCAAGTACCTAGAAAAATCCTCCTGAAATGAACTGTCATGTAACAGCGGGCTGTAACAGAGACAGATTGTAAATGAGCTGTGTGTGTATGTGTGCATGGTAGTGTTCATCCACTTGGCTCTAATTCATTTGTTGACAATGCAGGTTGTAGTGTTATATCCTTCAGCCTTCTGGTACCAAAGGTGGTTTATTAACCACCACCACTGCTCGCAAATGAACCAACGGATACGCTCACAAGTTTTCTAGGGGACATCGAATGTTCTTTATTTTCATTACAAGTTGACTACAGCATAAAACCGTACAGGACAGGACAAAAAAGAAATCCTAATCATATGTTAATCAGAAAATCACAGGTCCATAAGGCCATTTAGGTGGAAGATTAACAGAGAGTCTTACCTCGTGGTTTTACAGCAGTCCATGGTCCATGTGTTGCATGCAAAACTGCAGTAATCTAAAATCCACAGGACGGTTTTATTGCCTGCTTTGCCAGTAGAGGGCCCTGCTTGTCAAGATAGAGAACTCATCTTTGCCATGTTTACACCAGGTTTGGTTTGCACACAGTATGAGGCAGGCCCAAAACACATGTTTATGACTGTCTATAACAGCTTTGAATTTGAAATAAGTTTTAAATGTAAAATTATGAATCTATGTAGTCTTAATGTGTGTAAAAGAGGAAAATTCTATGTCATCACAAAACATTAATATTCAATATCTACCTGACAAAACAGATTTTTACTGTTAGGACATGCACAGGTGTACATTTTATAACAGAGCAATGATTAGTCCCTGGTTTGAGATGTGATGTTTTTGTTTCAGAAACATCCAACTTTGCAGTTGAAGCTTGAAAAATTTGCTTTATGGTAAGAGAAGGTGATGACTGAGTTCACTGAAAATCAGTCTGCAAATGTATTGTTTTTGTAAAAAAAAAAAAGATATCTAACAATCTGCTATCTGTGCTGTATAGTGCTTTAATGGACATGCTGGAGTTTTTATATAATTTTTTTTGCATGCAATTACTTTTACATTCTCCAGCATTACTTGTGTACAGTGTGTTCCCTCACCATATTTTTTACATTATCTTGTAATGCTTTCCTTCCTTTCAACTCGCATGCAGATCTATCAGCCTTTAGGGCATGTTACACCTTCCCATGAAGTTGTCTACAGTTTTGCTCTGGTCATTGATAAAATGAGTCATATCATATCATTTTAGAAAGACCTAATTTCAGCAATCTGTGCAATTACCCTTTGTCATTATACTTTAGGTCCCAAGTTTAAATTAAATCATTTTGCCTATAATCATGGCATTGCAGTGGGTGGGCAGCATATTCTTTTTTGCAGAAAAATAAATATAAAGTAAGTATTGGTTGTTGAAGTGCTGAATCTTTGTTCTTTATTGTTATACACATGCTGCCATACACACGAGAAAAGACAGGTATTGATTTTACAGAGAGCCACAAACCACCTATTGTGGAGTTATCCTGGATACCAGGTCACTAGTGGTCAGAACAGGAATAGGAACAGGAAGGCACAGTGTCAAGTTGAAATGGCACAGACAAAGGCGGGGGGGGGGGGGGG
>CM022470.1:8302107-8374156 GCA_011952105.1 Coreoperca whiteheadi | reverse complement strand
GGGGGGGGGGGGGGGGGGGGGGGGGGGGGGGGGGGGGGGGGGGGGGGGGGGGGGGGGGGGGGGGAGGGGGATTGGACGACAAAATAACCATGTTACTTAAAAGCAATGAGAGGTTTACAAATTCACATGCAAATGCAAGCCCGATTATTAAAATGCAAAGTTTGCATTTAATGGAATAAGATAATCCACTTGAACCTAAATACTAAGATTAAATGCATAATTGATATATGGCCATAACATAGTGAATGAAAAGTTCAATTTAATATTGCAATAACAAGATACATTTTTCCATGAAGTAGCATGAAGTTTGCGATAGAAAAAAGGCTCTGTACATCAGCATCAAAAATCCTGTCTATGGGCTGAAAACTTGTATATTGTAGCATTTATAAGAACACTAATGTCCAATGCAACAAGCAGGCAGCCATATCAATTCAAGGCACATAGATCTATATGCATGGCGCTACACACACAGGACCATGGTAAGTAAAGGCGTTAACAGCCACACAAACACCGGACCCCATTTTTTGCAGCTACATCACATAAGCAGACACTGGCATTGCCACAAAAAGACCGTACAGAGATCTGCCACATCTATGACAAGCACACTATACTGTGCCATGCTGAGTCAGCATACATGTAGCATCTATGCTTGTTGCAAGGTTTAGCTATCTTTGAGTTCAGCTGTTAGGATGTGAATCTGTAGCTATAGTCGACTATCCAAGTCTTAAATAATGTGCGTGTTAAGTGAATCTAGTTCCATTACTTCAATATCAGTTTTTTGTTTTTCTCTATGTAATACGCAAGTATACAATTTTGGAAGTAACTACACAGGATTCTAGTACAGTTATGATACACAGTTATCACATAATTTGAAATGATAAAAAAAAAACTGGCATGTAGATTTAAGAGCGCATACAACAAAGTAATCTCATCATACTCTTGTTATAAGGAATGGATTATAAAACGATTTTGTCGGAGTGCAAAATCACTTGAAATGGACACAGATATACGGGTAATACGTTTTCAAATTTCTGCTTATAACGCAAATTAAACTGACTGGAAAAACTAGTTCTCAAGTCAATGTATTTCACTGATGAATAACAATATCTAAACACAAACTGTATTTTATAAATTCTTCTGAATTTAGTGTCAAGCAATAGATAGAGTTAATTTATAGTAAGTGTGCTTAAAAGTACCACCATAACAGGTAGTGAAATGTCTCTGGAATCCACATTACTAGACCACAACTCTGGCCAAGACACACAACTGAACACCATCTGAAAGTTAATGAAATGTTTTCAAAGCTGGCTAAACAATATCTTCCTCTTTTTTTTTTTTTTTTTTTAAACATCAGAGTATGGTATCCAGAACATCTCTGCAGGAGTCAAATTTCTTTTCTAATGTCAGAAACATTGATGGAATAAACAGAGTCCTCCTTCGTCCTGGTGGACTTCCTTTCAAGGCCGTCGCCGGCTCTGATGACAAAGGCAGAAGACTGGGCTGGAGAGTAGAAAGGAAAAGAGGGACTGGGTGATCTTTGTAAAGCATCAATCTGTTCTGATGCACCAGAGGGAAATGCTGGATCACAGTCAGGGGTTGAGGTGCTCATCCTCCAAATGAAGGCTGCTTGTGGGACACAGGAGAGGCTGGCTCGAGCAGTTTGTGCTCTGACTTTTCAGGCTTTCTGTTGACTCTGATGACCCTGGAGAGGAAGAAGATAGAGATAAGCAACATGGCTCAAAGGGAGGTTTCCAGTCAGATTTCACATAAGTAGAGACGCGCATAAGAAACGGTGCTCATTCTTGATCTTGTCTGCACTTAAAACTGGCTAAAAAACTAGCTGCCGGGTCTTTTTTTGCTAGCTGTGATGGATGACAATGGATCTACTTATGGAGAACAGGATTTAGCAGTAGAGCTCATCCACAGAGAAGCAGAGCAGACAGGAAAGACTTACATACCACAGTTATTCCTCCAAACCAATAGAGCAGGAATCAGGACCTAGAGCTGCCCAAAGTGAGGCAGTATGAAGTGACAGAACAGCAGGGAACAGAAGAGGAGTGTTAGGAACCAGAGAAGCACAAAGGTTAGATGCAAAGCGCATGGAATCACAGCCTTGGTTCTTGGACTTAAGAAGAGAAATGTTAGAGACCCAGAAAAGATTTATCAACTAGAAAGAAGTCAAAAATAAGCAAGAAGCAGACGATTTGTAGTTGACAATGCAATCTATTTTAGGAGCTGCAGTCAAAGCTCGATCAACTGATTTGCTCAAAGCTGTCATCAGAAAGTACAGGTCTATACTGTATATATGGCTTTTTACATAAAGAGATTTTATAACAGCACATATTCCACTTCTCTCCTTTTCTTTTAATCTTTTTCCTGTTTGCAGGCGCTTAAAGCTTTTTCTTGACTGTCGGATAGTTCTTCGTTGGTCCTGGCAGAGGATTTCTCACCTGGCAGAGACAAGTCGCCCGGTGGGTCGCTCTCTGTTTTGGTCAAACTGCTGTGTTCACTGCTGCAGTCCTGCAGGATGTCTCCTCCAGAATGCATCCTGTCCTCTGGATCACCCAGGAGAGTAAATGTCAATGAATCTTTTCCAGTGTCATATAGTTAACGGTTTGCTGAATTCCAAATGAGAAAACTCACCATCATCTGGAGACAGGGATTCTGCCACGTCCTCAGTTGCTGTGGCCTGGGAAGAGAAGGAAAAAGATCCTGTTAAAGCTTTTGCTTGCAGCCGAGTCAAAGTTTAAATGTCAGGTGGTGAAGTGGCGGCTTACATCTGTGGGGGCGGGGCTGCTGGACAGCATTGTGTGTGGCTGAGCATCAGACATCTCGGACAGCTTCTCCTCATCTTCCTCCTGGATGGGAGAGGATGGAGACCTAAGGGTGCTGGAGTGGAGGACAAGGCAAAACAAATTATAAGAATGAAGAAAGACACAAGTAGAACAGGTAATTTGCACATACAAACATATCATCTTATTTCCTGATCTACCCTGCATACTCGCAGACAAAGTGGACGGACATGATCTCACAAATGTTAAACTTTTTATGTGAAGATGGAAACCATATCATCACTATCTCTATCTGCTCTTAACATTCCACCATTATTTTCTGGGTCTATATGTATATAAATAACTGTGTTTATTTTATTTTTTCCTGTATGAATTTAATTATCTGTTATTTTCTATGTGTGTAGCAAGAAGGGACTACAGACTTTAATTTCATTATACAACCATGTGTTGTAAAATGATAAATTACCATGTACCTTACAGTAATGTTTGTGTGTGCATGTGTACGTACAAATACTCATTGTAAGGTTACCTGTCCGGTGACTTGCTGACTTTGCCTTTCTGCAGACTCCCATCACTTAAATGCTCTGGGGAGCTCAGCTGTCTGCTGTCACCTCCCAGACTCCCGGAGAAGTTGATTTCATCATAGAGGGGGGCAGATGGGATGGCAGGAGTCACTGACCGCAGACCATTCAGAGCCTCTAACAGTGAGATGGGTTCAAAGCCGGGAGGAACCGAGTCTGTGCCCTGTAAAGAGTTTAGGTGTCAGATCCATAGCCATTAGTCTGTTCTGACATATAGTAAAACATGCCTTACAAAGCTGCAATGGCAGTATGAGACACAATCAAAAAAAGAAGTGCAAAACATGTTAATCTAGATTTTTTTACCATCTTTTCTGGAGCAACAAGTTAGCTTTTGGTGGCTAATGTAGCATTTCATGTTCATCTCGTCTGCTGCTGTTTAACAAAACCATCCAGGAACCCTGTGCCTTGGTTTCATTGGGATCCTGGAGGCTACAAGGCCTCAACTCTGAAGCAGCTGCAGGCAGATTATTACATTGAGGTGTTGACTCAGCCACAACGTACCAACTTGCTGCTCAATAAAGGTTGGTAGAAATCGAGATCACATTCCTCCTTTTTGACTTTTTTTATTGAGCTATAGTTTGAAACGTGTTAAGATAGGGATGCAATTAATTTAACATTTGTCAATTTCAGCTGTTCCAATACAGCATCCCGTTGCAATGTTTTTACTGCAGAACTTCATATTGCAATAAAGCTAAAAATATGTTACACAGCCTAAATAAATCAAGTTTCCCATTGATGTTTATAAGCCAATTTTAACTGATCGTATAGAGATGTGCATGAGACTTACTGAGTGCTCGTCATGGTCCATAGTCTGAGCCAGAACAGGGCTGAAGGACACAGGGGAAAGGGCACCAGGCTTTTTCCTCACAGCTCTGATCTGCAGCAAGGCTCTGAATGCTGGTAGGAGGGACAGAGTATCAAATGAAACACAATAATGTCACATTCGTTATGTTAAACTTTGACTACTCTTCAAATAACATTAATGAAATACCTTTAAAGAGCGGAACTAAAAAAAATGTAACACTTCTTACGCAGCCTGCAGATCGGACAGTTGTTGGCCTGGTAACGCAGAGTGTCTGCGCAGGAGTTGCAGAGACACAGATGTCTGCAGGGCAGGATGAGCGTATCTCGCAGGTCAGACAGACAGACAACACACTCGTTGCTGTTGTCACTGTTCTCGTCATCTGAAGGCTGGAAAAATAAAAATCGAATCAAAAATCTCACACATAAAACATTATCAAACTTTTACACCATTGTGATTTATGTATATGGTAATATTTTTACTGAAACCTTGGTTTCTTGGTTGTTTTTGTTCTCAATGCCATAGATCTCCTGTAAGAGGTAGCTGACACGGTCCACCTAAAGATACAGGAACAGAAATGTTATATTCATGTTTCAAAAACCCACTTTCACGTACACAAAGAGGTCCAAGGGAGTTTAAGGTTTATGGTACATTTAGAACTGATAAAAATGTGCGATTAATCGCGAGTTAACTCATGACAATCGTGCGATTAAATATTTTAAATCAATTAACAGCCCTAAAAAAAAGAAAATATTGAAATAAGAACATCCATAAACCTACAATTTGCTTCTGCTTCAAAGGCTTGACGGAGAAACTACCATCAACGTGCTGGAAGTATAAAAACACAAACATGTTTTAGCTCATATAAAAACTGGTTTTACAGAGACAAATTATTTACTTTTATTTAGATACATACTCTCTCAAAGGCTGCCAAAAGTACATGAGCATGTCCAAGGCAATCTTTAAAAGAACACACAGAATCCTGGTTAATACAAATATTGACCCAAATGTGTATTTAAGCTTGCAAGTCAACTGCTAACATGGACAGTATTGGTACAATTCCTTATAACTGCTGAACTACTATATTTTACTATTTCATAAATATGCATTTTACATTTCTAAAACCAGTCTCAATAGAAAAGATATATTGTCCTCACTGTTACGCAGCTCTAGTGACCTACCGTCCCCTTCGTCAACCACAGCTTGGATTACCATCGGAAACACTCCTCGGTCGAGGTCAAAGTTTAGCTTTAAGGGAAAAGATCCATATATTTTATTATTCAATGATGCAGTTATATACAAAGGACATGTATCTGTGTGTTTAATAAGTCAAAAGTTATGTTATGTTACACAAAACGTGTGCTGTGTAAGTGTAAGGAGAGGATATTTACAGACACGAACCAACACCAATATCAAATGTAAAAGGTTACAGTAAGCCTAAAGAATAAAAGACGGAAGATCATTTTCATTTTTTTTGTGATGTGTGATCCTGTAACAAACCACTAACTGCTGCAGATACTTACATCCTCCTCTTTCCACTCGCTGAAATCCATTTTGAAAGACGGCATGGAGAACTGTTGGCTCACCCCTCGCTTGTAATGCACAGTTTCAGAAACCATTAATGGATTCTTTGGGCTGTACCTGCACATAGTGTGTTACAGAGAAAAATGGTCAGTGTGCAGGAAGATAAAGGAATCCTGGACTGACAGTGCAACAGCACTGACATTTATCAGCAAGGAAAGCCTGCTGGCGGCTGTCTTTAATGAACAAAATAAAAATAAAAAACACTGTATAGCACAACAGTAGCAATATCTGATCTTTCTGATTTGGGTAAAATGTATCATCTTTCACTCTCATCATAACAGTAACTTCAGTACAAACTATTACTTTCACCTTCTTCTAAGTCTTATCTTCAGTATCCATGGTGACTGGTGGTTGCTAAGGACCCATCATATCTATTCTAGTCTTTGTGCTCTAAGGCTTGAATCACGCTACTCATAAAACAGAGTTGAAATGTCTCTGGCACAACGTTTTCCACTGAAATGATGCTGCTGTGTCAGTTAATTAGTTTATGTGGTTAAAATCTGAACAACTGATCATCTCATAGACAGATACTGTAGATGTGTGTTTAATTCAGACAGGATTCATAAATTGATTTAGATGTGACATTTAAATTTTATGAATAAAAGACTAGATAAGACTCAGATTCTGTTGGTTGAATTTTTCATCCTTTGTGCTACTAAGGCTTCATCTGACTCATCGGTGATCAAATTCTTACACTGCCATCCCATTGGAGAACTCCTCAAATGCTTGGCAGTAGAGGGTGATGGCCACCCGTGCATCAGCATCAAAGGTGAACTCCACACCATACTGAACCTTTGGTTTTCCACCATCCTCCACCGGTGTGTCAGAGTCATCTTTATACCTACAATCAAGAGGTTTGACAAACATTAAGTCGGCACAATGGAAACTCTTTTCCTTAAAACAGTTATTTTCTTTTACTGTGATCCGTACTGTAATATTGCCTCACTATCTTTACCTGACCAAGCGCAAAGAGTCTTTTCTAATGTTGACCAGACTCCGCAGGGTTTTCACAGGCTCGTGGGGTGCAGGAGTCACATATGGAAACTAGTGGAATAATAACATGGGTTGATGAATCCAATTATAGACCAGACATGTAGAACTAAATCATAGTACTTTTAAAGCTGTGGAAAATATACAGCACTGAATTCTCAGATGATGAAACAACATCTGCGCTCACCTGCACTGGCCTATTTCCAAGAAAATTCAGGTCCATGTTTTCTCCAAAAAGGTATCCCTCTGGATGTGGTGTGTCGAATTTCTCTCCTCCCATAAAGAAGTGGCTCGCGAAATAATTCCCTGAGGACCAGAGAAAAAAAATATAAACAATAAACGTACTGCGAGCAATATAATGTAGGGAAACTAATTATTTTCTTCCTGTTTGTGTCAAAGTAAACAATAACTTTATATGCAGTTATTTCAAATGACCGGGTTGTAAAAATAAAACGGTTTAGCTGTACAAATTGTTGGCTGAAGTGTAATATTTCTCTTTGCTTTTCTCTGTTTTGAGCAACACTGTTTTCAGCACTATGTTTTAACTTTTTGAAAATATCGTAACATTACAAAGTGAAGGTGTAATAAATGAAAATACCTAATAAGTACTTATTTTAAATAACTTTTTAAATTGTACACTAACAATAAAATGTGCCTTAAAGATACAGTTCACCGCAAAATCAAAATCTAGAATGTTTTGGTGTAAGTTGCGAGTTTTGGGAGATATCGGCCATAGAGAGGTCTATATTATTTGATAATGTGACTATATGGCATTCGTCTTGTGGTGCTCAAAATGCCAACAAAAAGTCGCTTTCCAGAAAATATGACCTGGTTACTCAAGATAATTCACATATTTGCTGTGAGCGGTTTCATGTAGGAACTATTTTCTTTCTACTGCTCCTTCAGGTACGGGGGGAAATATGTATTATCGATTTTGGGGTGAACCGTCTCTTTAAAAGGTTTTTTCTTTTGGCAGCTGGAAATCATTTGTTGTCATGTCTCTGGATGTCAGCATCATTTCTCCCTCAGATCTTGTAGCATCAATTAAACGTGGATTAAACACTTAGTCGAAGTCGGTACATTCACTCCTGGTGTTGGACACGGAGATTCACGCAATGTGATCACGATGCACGAACTTAATAATAAACCAGCTTGCATTCATCCGACAGTCCTCGGCGGTCGCACGACCCGATACATACAACTAACGTTACTGTAAATATTACAGGAATACGAGTACCGTGTGACATATCGGCAGCAAATATAGGTTTCAAGTTGCTATCTAACTAAGTTAAGTGTGATACGGCTGATGATAATCAACAGAAACGAATTAGCTTAGCTCGCTTAGTGTGAAACGTTACTCGGTGTTTGCGCTTGGTTCAGAAGATCCGTGTTTACGGGAAATCTGAATTCAGCCAATAGACACTTGCCAATCACTTACCAGATTTAGGTGGAAATCGATAGGCCGAGTTGGCCTGGATATCGATATCCTCGACACCAGCAATTCTGCGACTCAGGATGGACCCCATCTTTCTCTGCTAGGTCGCCGACGTTAGCTACAGTTAGCTAGCAGCTGGGCAGCTGACAGCGGCTCCGTTAGCTCTGCCCTCCGCGTGCACGAACGCAAAAACAAAGGCAACGTCAATCATAAACGAACGCTTTCGTTAATTTAGCATCTTACGCGTCCAGATTCCCAGCGGCTGTGCTGCTAACGCTAACAGGAAACAAACTGAGACGGGCTGTTGTTTTGCAAGAGCTGCGCTAACGTAGCGCTCGCTGTGCGTAATGGCACCGCCCGGCGGGGAGGCGATTAGGAGAGGTCAGGGGTCGGTTGGTTTTACACATTCTCAGGGACGGAGTAGTTTGGGTCCGCGACACCGCCCCATCAACCGTTAAACATGATAGTAATGCGAAAGAAAAATCTAAACAAATGTTGGAGCGGTTTCCTTCATTTCCTCATACAAATATAAAACTGGAAAAGTCCAATATGCACAATAAATATATAAAAATAACTCAACTTTAAACCTAAACTTAAAACCAGGAAATTAGTTAGCATGTTCGCACTTCCGGTTTCCTCGTCTCGCACTAAATTGGTTTTGTCAGTGGGTTTTTGCTTAGATGCCTGAAATAAGGTCTGTTGTCGACACAAGCGTAAGAGATTTTCACGTTTTGTTTTACGACATAAAATACGTCAGTAAATACCTCACTCTTGCATTTTGAAGCTTTTACGTGTCTTAAAAAAGGCGGCTGCTAACAAGTGGCTAACGTTAAATGAGAGCGACGAGGTTGACGGGACAATAAACGTCATCACACGCGTAGTCCTCCTGTAGCGCTTCAGGTCTGCCTGATGTACTGGACATCAGTACTCTTGAAAGGGCTCTTGGTCCCGCTAAGACGAAAGGCCTTTGGAGGAGAGGTAAGCGCGAGAAATCACATTATAAGTTCAGAAATACTTTATTAATCCCCGAGGGGAAACTCTTTATAACAGCAGCTCGCTATCACGTCAGTACACACAAGAATGGAAATACTAAGCAAAAAGCAAAAAGATAATACATTATAATACAGGTAAGTACAAAGTGGGCATAATTATAAATTCAAAATTTAAATAAGTGTAAGTGCAATCAAACTATGAACAATTTTGCACTAAACATAATTTCAAACGCTCAAAATCAGACTTTACTAAATTACATAAAGCACTTCCCCAAGAATTTGTTTTCCTAACAAGAAATATATTGGCATACCAACTAATACAACCAAAACTGAACCCACTGTCATTTCAAGGGATTTTAATTTTGGTTACAAAATGTAGTAATCGCTTCAATAGAAACTGTTTCATTGAAAATGTTTGCAATGAAAGGCAAAACAAAAATGACATCCTACATAAATTTGATTTAAAAAGTGTTTAACACTTCCTAGACCCCCCAACAAGAAAGAAACACGCTTCAACGTAATGAACAACATTTACCCCTCTTTAGAATGACTTAGACTTGTATTGATGTTTGATGTGTTGGTGATAAGGCTTGCACATTCTGTGAAAATGATGTCGAAACTACGAACTTACATTTTGGTGTGACATACACAAATGGATAAAGCAAAAGATATCCTCATTCCCGAATTCTGTCTCCAGAGACAACATTTGGTTTGATATTGCAAAGCAGAGATAATTAACTCTGTTGTAATAAAATTCTGTGCTTGGCTACATTTTTTTTTATCCACAAAACTGTGAAGTCACCCCCCAAATGGGATGTTTTAGGAGGCTATTGAGTGTATTTAGAAACATGACTGTTTACTGCCCCCCAGTGGTCACAGTGAAGAATGGCAGCATTATGTGTCCACTGAGCGTTATTATAAATATGTACAACTCATTAGTAAAATTAAGACAAATAACAACAGTAACCCCACTATTGGCAATAAGTGCATTGATATAGTTGTTTTTATAAAGTCTTTTGTCGTGGAGACAAGTCTACCCTTTACCAGAAGTGTTAGCTAGCATGCCATGTGTATTGTTTACCAGAGTATTCTCAGAACTACCCTCTAGTGGTCATAGTGAAGAACTACATTATCTTAAAATTAATAAAATTTGCGTCAATGCAGACATTAAAGACTTCCGATTAAGGCTTTAAAAAATAAAGTAGCCAAACAGAAACAGAAAGACAATAATAACATGATCATTTCAACGTGCCAACATTTGCTCAACCTTAAATTCATGGCTTAGACACAGGGTTAAAATCTGTATAACTATTAGTAATAATAATTATTATTATCATTTATATCCATATGTAAAGTTCATTATTAGTGTGATTTGTGTAAATAATGGCAGCGTCAGTTTTGGTGATAAGCGTGGAAATTCCCATTCAGTTGTCTTATTTCGGCTCCCCTCGCTTGCTAGCACAACACTAGAGCTTCTGCTAATTTACATGCTGCCAGCTCCCTTCACCTTAACCATCCAGTATCATACTAACACTTTCGTAGACCTCCGTGCTTAACTGCCATTGATTTGATAACACCGTGGCATCTGTGAAGGAGATTAGGATAAATATCTGTATCAAGGATGTGGCGTTTCTAACTATGACCATTAGGCAATAATAACATTTATCATTTCATGGTCATTTCCATTGCTTTTCGTTTTAGCTTGGTCACATTAATTTGAAAGTATTCACCAGAAGTGCTAGCGTGGTTTTATTCGCATCGACGCGACTTTGACACTTTTTATATTGCCATTCCTCACTGTGGCCACTAGAGGGCAGCAAACACTATGATTCTAAACACTCTGGTCAACAGCCCTCTCTGGTAGACTGTTCTCCACACAGAAAGTGCCGTTAAACAGCATTTTTAATACAATAATTATCAATACTGGTGCCACTGTTGTTATTTATATTAATCACACTAATAATGTTTTTCTTATTTGATTTTATATTTGATTATCTTTTATTTCGCTGTGTCTGCCTTCACATGGAGCAACTGCAACAGGCTAAGAGGATGGCGAAGTAATCGTTAATATAAATTAAAACTCATTATTAATGTGATTATTACAGAATTCATTAAACTCATTTAATTAACAGTAGCATCAGTATTGGTAGTAATTAACCAGTATACCTGACAGATAATGTTGACGCTAGCGTCAAGGCAGACACGAGATCATACTATACTTTCAAAGTAAATAGATTTCTTTAATTCTATATTTTGTTGGATTGCGGTTTCACTTTATAAGGTCATATTTTGTAATGATATACATTTGTCACCTTTTTGTTAATTTCCGCGCCTGTGTTAAACATAATTAATGACGTCGGGTGTAAATCCGTCTCAGCGGAAGTTGGGTGTCATCAGGAGGCTCGGAGCTGCTAACGCCAAACAACTTCAGTCACATCCTGAGCACAGTGTCTTTCTCACAAAACCAGGTAATTTGGCTTTCAGCACACTGACATCTGCATTATTACAGCCGCGACCAGAAACAATGTCTCTCAATGTTATAGACGTGTAGTCTATGTATTTGCAAGTTTCGGGCATTATCTTCAGTCTGTTATTTCTGTGCCTAGAATGGCGACGCTAGCTAACTTAGCTAACGACAGCTAGCAAACATACTTTGTTTTGCTTTGCTTCAGCTGAACCAACACAGCTTTGTCTTCCAAGGTAACTAACCAGCTGAGGAAGGTTACACAGAAAGCACTCGCTGTTTGTCGCTCCTCAGCTTATTTGTACTAGCTAGGTAACATACGTTTTCTGCGACCTGCCAGTTAACGTTAGCCCAAACTCGTAACGTTAACACCATTCCGCGTAATCTCCGTTAGCTAAAGTGTCAACGAACGTTAATAACGCTCGTGCTAGCCACACGTTGTGTTAACATCGGCGCTGGCCTATGCGTGCCTCCATTACGTAACTAAGTTATTCACGGTTAGTTGTGCAAGTAGCTTTGAGCTGGATTATCAGGGAAAGGATTTAAAAAAAACTCCCCTAAAAACAAAAAAAAAAAAACCATCAGCTGGCTAGCTAGATGGTTAGCTGAGCAGCGTTAGCATTAATTTGATGAGGGTTGGTTAATTGTAACAGGCACCTACGTTAAAACTTGACGTTGCAATTATGTTTAACTGTTCTTGTTGGCACTTAAGTGGGGTCTTATCTCTCTGAGCTCAGAGGCAGACTCTGGTGGTGGCAGGTACATCTCCTTTTCTTGTGTAGTAGTTATTTGTGAGTTATGCTGACAGATGCTCAAACAAGTACCTGTCACGGGCCATTTAAACACACCAGTGCAACAAAACAATACAAACACTGTCAGTGTCCATCACAAAGTTGCTTCAAACTTGACTGCATTTTACTCAGTTGTCCTGAAACTTGCGGTGCATGCAGCCTGAGCAGTTACAAAGAGTACTTTTTGGGACTTGGGAGGAGTCTGTGTCAGAGACTAATGAGCTATGGGGACTCACACTTTGCATGTTTTTTTTCTCTTCCAGTAAAAGTCCACAGGAGAGCTGTGAGGGGAGCTTCGTGTCCAACCCCTTCCCCTATACAGACATCCGGCCAGTATGTCCAGTGACCCTCCTCCTCCGTACCCCGGGGGTCCCAGCGCCCCACTCATTGAGGAGAAGAATGGACAACCCGGTAATAAAACTAAACATGCAGGATTGTGGTGACTGTCAATAGGCACTCAGCATTTGTAGGGTCATTCCGTGTCAAATTATTTACATTTTAGATTTTATTTAAACCATATGTATGTCTTTGTAGGGTAATATATATGCTATTTGAGACTAGGGATCCACTGATATGTTGGCCGATATTCGCCTTGTTGACTGCTATCAGCCAATGGGCAAACAGACTGACATTCACCGATGGAAGTGGCCATAGAAATAATGGCGTATGAGTTCTTTGCATTTGTTGACTGACTCAAACCTGTGTACACCAGTCTTTAATGCCATTTTTGTGTCCTTTCTTCTGTTAAAAACAGTAAGATCTGCTCCTATACAGGGACAGCCGTTGCCTCCAGACTACGGTCCTCCACCCTATGAGGCCTTACAGCCAGGCTTCCTTCCCCCACATGTCCCTGGAGAAGGGCCCATGCCCATGCCTGGGCCTCCACCACTAGGTGATGCAAACAGTCTGCATATATAAATAAACACATAAAGCACCACAACCGCTGACAGACACACTACCACAACATATTATTGCCGTGTAAAGTTGTCAAGGCTAATGTGTTAGCAAGCAATTCCGTACTTTCAGACAGAGCAACATTAGCTTCCATTTGTTGTCACTGTTTTTGCTTAACGTGACATAATTCCAATATTTATTCACCTGTTATCTCCGTTCAGTCCACCAGCTCCACAGAAAAATATCTGGGACTTTAGCTTACCAACTTTATTTACCAGCCACTTGATTCATTGTTAATATTACTTATTGGAGCTTTAAGGTCATGCAAGACATTGGTTTGTTCCTTCTGTTGGGTATAGCCTCATCAATGTCGGCCCCTAACCTTTTAACAAATCAAATTCCTGTTGTAGTATTAAGTGTATTAATTTCCTTCTGTTCAGGTGGTCCCTACCCACCTCCGCCCGGTCACTTTCCTCACCCGATGCCAGGACAGATGGGTCCTGGTCCCAGTCACTTTGTCCACATGGGAGGTCAAACAGCGACCGTCCTGGCTCCTCCAGGAGCAGCCACCACTGTGACCGTACTGCAGGGGGAAATGTTCCAGACCTCGCCGGTGCAGACTGTGTGTCCGCACTGTCAGCAGGCAATCATCACTCGCATCTCCCACGACGTGGGACTCATGAACACACTCTTCTGCCTCTTCTGCTTCTTTGTAGGGTAAGTGATCACAGGACAGAAGTCAAGCAGAAAAGAGGTCCTGATAGCAGATCGAGGTTACCTAACAGTTGCTTGTCTGTATTGAAGCATCATGGAACGCTTGCTATATAAATATGTATCACACGAGACTAAAAAAATGTAACCCCTAAAAGAAACAGCAGTTAAAATACACAGGGCTCCTTTAACCAAGTGGAAGATTTGAGGTTTTTAAGCCTTTTTCCTGTCTCAAGAATGGTAAAATACTTCGCTGATCGTCATTGAGGCTTACCCTCAGCTAAAACCTTAAGCTGACAATTGTAGACATGTTTATAAGTCAAGAGACATTTTTGAGTCGTCCAAGAGCCACACATTATGTCGTGGTCTGCTAGTAGGTGTACATTCACCCACTTGGCACTGGGCACTAAGCGTGTAATCATGTGTAGGTGTTTGAATTTGCATCATAATGTATAATTCTGTTCCTCATTTCCAGGTGTGATCTCGGCTGTTGCTTGATTCCCTGTCTGATTGATGACCTCAAGGATGTGACACACACCTGCCCTTACTGTAAGGGCTACATTTACACATACAAGCGTATATGCTAACCACCGACAGCTGTATGCACGTGCGCACACACAAACTCACCCCCCACCTCCATTTTTGCAAAGTGTTGTGTAGCCCCTCTTAAATTGTTAGTGCAGTTTTCTCATTAGTTCACGGAATATTTACTGTATATATCTTTCAACATAATTCTTTCATGTATAAATCTGCATTTGAATTGTACAAATCTCACTGAAATACAGATGTAGGGCAGTAAAACATCCAGAGATGGATAGGCAGCAGTCACACAGGTGCATCTGAACCTGTATGGACACCTGGTGAAAAGGATGGCAATATTACACATTAATGGGGGGGGGGGGGAGAAGTATCTTTGGATAGACAGACATCCTCAGAGAAAGCTGTGAAAATGGTCACTTTATTTATGTGAAATAATCTGTGAATCTTGCTGAGAGGCAAGTATATTGAAGTCAAAAATGCTGGTTAAGCTTTGTTTATTTATTTCAAATATTTTATCCACTTATTTTAACAATATTGAACTGCAGAGATAATTTTGTTGTAACAGACCTAGTTTTTCCTTTTATCATTATCCCTTTTCGAATGTGAGCAAACTAACGAACCATTTTCAGCTCAGTAAACTGATGTATTGACTTGTCTGGTAATGTACAAGATTGATGTTACTTGCAATATTCTGGGCTTCAGTCATAAGTCACAACGTTAAGTGATTTACTGTTGAGCAGTTAACACCTTAATGCCCCCTGTCTGTGATGTACTAAATTTTGATGATAAAATCAAGATTTGCACTTTATGTTGGAATTCACATTTCCCCCTCTGATGCATTTAGAAAAACTATAAGCCTCAGAGGTCATTAGTCTAAGAGATTTTGACTTTGAGGGTTAAAAAAAAAACATACATGCACTTATTCAGAGTAGCCTTTTACTGTCTTTGATGGAGACACACTGCATGACAGCTGTTGGCAAAGAAATTACAGTGGTGGCACAATCATCACATAAGAGTTTAGCCTGTAAACCCTCCTAATGTGGCATCAGCCCTTAAGAGTACCTGCATTGCTCCAATGCATGTTAGATAAAACCGATGCCTCTTGACTAATACTTAATATTGACCTCTCTATGAATAAGCTTCAAGAACATGATTGTATCAGACATCTTGCAAAATGACATTGTGATTCCATTGAGATTAGTACTAACAATGGAACAACCATTGTTCCACCAAGCATGCCCAGACTGCCACTCACCTTCACTTACCTAGTGCAGAAATTGTCTGCATGAGCCACACATCAAAATGAATAACTCACTGGCTACTTCCTTGACTCTATATGCATTTGATTTTCTTTTGAGGCTAGCTAAGCTGTGCAAGAAAGTTCAGTTGAAGGATTGCATTGAACTTTTAATACAAAGTACAGTTTGCCATTGTTGTGGATAATACTGGTCTGCATTGCTCTCTAAATGTCTGTGATATGTATAACTAAGTCAATTTGACTGTTGTATACAGGTACTATTTTATCAATAAAAATCAGAACATGATTTCCCCCTGAAACTCATTTTAATAAATGGAAAGTGAATGCTCTATGTAAATATCATCTGCAAAGACGAAAAGAAAATTAGTTTCTTCAGCTGGACCTACACACAGAATGGAAACTGCAAAAACTGGAAATCACAATTTCCAAACTACCAGAGCCTGTTGGCAATAAATACTGGCTCATAAATGAGGGACACGGCATGAGGAAAAGTATTCTATGCCACATAAGCATCAACGTGTTCAAAGTGCAAAGGATTCAGTCCCTCCATCTGTGTCCACACTGGACATTGCAGCATTTGTAGAAAGTCGTCATTGGTTCATCAGCTGATCTGGTCTGAATCTGCATGAAATACGCCCGGAGATGCCCACACTTGGGACAAGTTTCTGTGAACAGACACAAGTAGTAAGGGTCAGTTTGGACCCATAAGAACTCCTGGAGTTCCCATATTTGGTCTATACTGTGTAAAAAAGACGTTACGTGTCTGACCAAGCTGTAAAAACTCACCTGATTAACAAGAATCATCTACTAATTCAAGTGTGCGTTCGTGCGTGCAGCCCTTATTTATTCTACAAAGGATTTGCTTAAAAATCAGAACAGATTTGGCAAGTAAAACAGGCACTCGATAAATTTGATGAGACTAATCGGTGCTGAGATTTTACTAGAAAGTTCAACAGTAGTTGAACTTACAATAGTGATACAGTCCAAAGGCTAAATGCAGTGCTGTAAAAAACACACAAAAAAAAACACACACCCCATCACTTTTTGAACTTGTGTACACAAAATGATCTTAAATAGAAATAAATGGATTCACAAAATGTGTTCCAATTTCAAGTCACAATAAATAAAAACAAACCAACAGCACATATGTGGTTACATTAAAATAAACTCAAACAGCACATGCAGAATAATGCACACCCCCTCTTGGCATCAGGCTTTGCGATACCGAGAGATATTTGATCAGAATTTCACATTTTCAGGTTTTTAAACTAATAGCGTGACAACTAATAGTTAAGAAACCTTTTACAGTGAGAAAATATGAGGCAAGTGTGGAATGTGAGTTTTATTCATTTATTTCCACCTTGGATCCAGCTTTTGGTAGATAAAAAGATGAACATAAAGATGGCTGGAAATCAGAGTATTGCTATTATCACAACATTTCCCCATGATGGCAGCAGGTAGTTCTGCTCAGAGGCTTTGCATAGGACTGTGTTACATTGTGCCATTAATAATATGAAGCCCAGGCGTTATGTAACCGAGCCAATGGAGGGTTTGGAGGTTTCTGGCCAGACCGCTGTCCTTTGCCTCTGATGCAGTGCTAAACCCACGCCCACATACCACGAATGGTTTTATTGTCACTCACCAGCAGTTGAGTCCACGTTTTCCCAAGCTGCAGCGCCACCAAGAACATCGTCCACCTCTTTTAGCTTGGGGTACTTCCTGCTATTAACCTGTTAGAAACGGAAACAAACAAACACAACAGAAACCGAAGCCAGCCGTGAAACTAGGAGCAGCCTCTCCGTAGCCCGAAATACCAAGTGTAGACGGTAAGTGTGCTGTCAAAGAACACAACAATGAGACACTTCCTCTTGGCACCACAGAACTCACCTTTCGTGTGATGTTGTGTACATACGGACAGGTGTTGCACGCGAATCGCAGGCACTTTTGTCCTTCCTCGACAATTAAAACATTCCCGCAGGTTGGACAAAAAAGAAGCATGGCAGCCGGGAAAATATATGTAGCTCACAGCCACAAACTAAAACGGCAAACCCCAAATACGCGCACGCTGTTTTACTCCGCTAATAAACGGCTCGATGCATGTGGAGCAGCGGAAAGGGAAGCTGGTGGAAGCAGGTGCTACCCTTTGTATCGCTCGGTGGGAAACAAAATAGGAAGCGTGGTTTTATATAAATTCAAGGACCACACCCCGAAATGGTATCGTCGATGTGTAACACTAACAGCAATAACAGCAATATCTGGCTGTTCAAGAAATATTAAAGTGGTTTCCGAATTTACGTCCCCGAAGGGGGAACATTTTTCGAGCTACGGTTGCCTTCCGGTCTTTAATTTGTGCTGCACACATTGTTTGTTTACTTCATGAGCAACAATAGTAGTTTTAACGGGCCTGACGAGCAGGGCTGTTGTTTGTTGAATGACTTTAGTGGCTGATAATGGAGGAGCAGAGTCAGGACACTGCGGGAGGAGGTCAGTCTGGAAAGGATGAAGAGGTGGACAACGAGCACCTGAAAGAGGTGGCGGAGGAGGAAGATGAGGAGGCTCTTCCTCACTCGGAGATCCTGGATATTTTCGAGGAGGGACTTGCTCAACTCGTTCAGGATCCTTTACTCTGTGATCTGCCAATCCAGGTTGGTTTGATATGCCCGCGACACATTTTACATGCAGTGTCCTGGGAAGCCAAAACACATCATAGTCCCCCAGTGGCAATTTCTTTTATCTGGTTTGGAAATGCTCACACTTGGCTTAAGAAGTCCCCCCCCCGCCCCCCTCCACGGTGAATGTTAGTGCACAAACAAACCACAAAGTGTGAGGAACTCTGCTTGTACTTCTGAGAAACAAGTGTGTACAGATCAGGTGAAGGGCATCCAAGCTGCGAAAGAATTGGATGTTGCCACTGTGGTTGAAAAGCTCCTCAAGACTCTTCCTAGAGATTATTATTATTATTATTATTGTCCCTCTGAGAGAGTTTCTGAGTTTATCTGCAGGAATGTGAGCTATTTTATATTTTCAATTCATAGTATGCATGATAGTAAATACAATTTAAAAAAAATAACTTGATTAAGATAAAAAAAAGCTGAAATAAATTCCTTTATAAAAGTACTATTTATTGTAATTGGTTGCATTTAGGGCTGCAACTAATGATTGTTTGTTACTAATTAGTCTGTTGATTAGCCTATTATTTTTTTGGGTTATGGATAAATCAAGTTCCCCAGAACCCGAGGTGAAAATGATTACTTAATTATCAAAATTGTTTTAATTAAATTTTCTGTGGATCGAATTAATACATGAATTGAATAATTGTTTCAGCACTATTTGCATAATCATTTACTACACGTGAAACTATTAGCTGTTTTTCTTTTATAGGTCAAACTTTTCATTTCAGCAGCACGGCTGAGTGTAATTCTGTTGATCCCCCCCAGGCAAATTGTGTTTGAGCGGACTCCTCGGGGAGGGTTAGCTCTCAGGGTGAGATCCAGAGCAGCACCCCAGCAGTGCTGCGTGCCCTGAACATGCATGTTGGGGGGAAAGGGGGTTTGTCAGAATTTGTACTGATAGATGGAAGTAGTCCTGTAAAGTTTCCTGAAACTTGATCATCCTTATCTTTAGGTGACTCCGGAGGAGGTCAATTCTCAGATTGCTTTGGAGTATGGCCAGGCGATGACTGTGAGGGTTTTAAAGGCAGACGGCGAAATAATGCGTACGTGTTGAGATTGTTTTGTTGTTTCATTTTGTAGCAAGCCAGTAGCTGAATGTACAGTATGTGTTTTCTGATCACATCATTCTATGCACGTTCTTTCATTTGTGAACACCACTTCACAACTTGTATTTGTATTATTAATCATTTATTTTATAATTATTCAAATTTTTTGTGTTGTATTAACCATTATTTGAACAAACGTTCCTCCCTAAGCCATAGTGGTGGTGCAAAATGCCACTGTCCTTGACCTGAAGAAGGCCATTTGCAGATTCTTGGAGCTGAAACAACAACGTGAAGGCGGAGTGAAACATGTCAGCTGGTAAACATAAAAGGGATTAAAAATAAAAAAAAATGGCCAAAACACATCATTTGGTACATGATGTTACACTGTTTGCTTCCTTTCGTCTACAGGAGATATGTTTGGAGAACTTATAATTTAGTATTTCAAGGGGAAAAGCTCGAAGATGACAAGATGAGGCTCAAAGAGTAAGTGTATAAAATTTTCACCTCCTTCACTTGCGATGCTGTTATCATCAGCACTGTTTGACTATTTTTTTTTCCTGTCTATTTCTTTTTTTAATATCTTTAGCTATGGGATCAGGAACAGAGATGAAGTGACGTTCACGAAGAGACTCAGGAAAAAGTGAAATGTCAACATTTGTCACGTCAGGAAAAAACAACAGCCTCTCAGACTTGAATTGACTTTCATGATTGCATGAACAGTTTTATTTGAAGTGTTTTGGGGCAGTCCTAGCATAATATTATAAACCCCAACTACTTTACAAACTGAGCTGCTTCTCAAAGAGGCTACATGTAAATAAGATATCTGGAGTACTAGAAGTTGAGCCCCCCTTTTACTGCCAGTGTGCAGTGGTTGTGTATAGTTGTCTGCAAACATTAAAATATATTACAGTATTTTACTTTATTTTTGTGTGTTTGTGTTTTACTTTAGCTTGCATCTCAACAAGAGCATTGTGTAAAATTTTCCAGAGAGTGCAGTTGTAAATTTAACCTGACGATTTGAATATTTCCTGGTAGAAGTGAACACAATATGCCCTTGTTGACTTAGTTTGAATGCTACCTGTACAGGATACACTGGCAGCAGCCGAGGGAGTTAGGTAATACACACCCTTTTCATATAATATTCTCGTTAATACTGTTTAAATGGGACATTAGGAAGTTAGTATTTGAGATGTTTGAGTAATGGTTTTAACTTCTTACAATGTGGTTGTGAATACACGGCAGTTAGTTTTGAGCACTGGACTTGAGATTTGTGTTGTGTAAGTGTTGCTTCAAAAAGTAATTCCGGCATTTTATATACAAGTCTAAATGATTTTTTTGGTAGTTTTGCATCCTCAAAACGGAGGAGTTAGTTTTCTGTTTCTTTATTTATTATTTTATGGAGGGAAAAAAGCCATGTTTGACTCAATATTTAGTGCACAATCTGTAGCTTGTTATTGCCAACCAATTGAAAATGTCATTCAGGAGTTTTTAAAGTATGAATTTAATCTAGGACCTGATAGGAAATGTAGTAAAGGTACAGTGGGCAGTGAGTAAGCACATTGTGTGTTTCAGTCAACATTTGATGGAATTTACCAGTTTGCTTAATGTACATTTTTCTTTATTGCTGACAATTTAGAGATGCACAACAACATTGTTGACCACCCACTCAGTGTTTTATCAAAGTTCATCCATAAATGGATATCACGACAGACATTATCGTAATGAGTCTTTTTATGAAGGAATAAGTGTGTGTAGAAACAAATCAAAAGTTACCTGAGTTATATATCCTATATCTCCACTGTACAGCATGTTTGTCCATTTTTATGTCCAAGAAATTATGCTAAAGAAGCCCACCAAGTCTGGTAATTATATCGTAAGAGATGAGGAAAGCTAATTGCATACACTGCGCCACATTAAGTGATCCCATCCAGTTTTTTGGGCAAAAAACAAAGGCCAAACAAAGGCTTAAGAATGTTAGTCCAAAAGTGTGTGAAGTTGTTTTTAAAGTTTCAAATTCTAGTCAGTCAGTCAGTCAGTCATCTTCTGCCGCTTGTTCCCATTTTGGGGTCGCGGGTGACTGGAGCCTATCCCAGTGACTTTGGGCCTTAGGTGGGGTACACCCTGGACAGTGGATTGTATAATTAATACTTTCAAAATTGGTCTTTATTTTGAGAAGATGTCACTCGATAGAAAAATGTGGTCACATGTGAATATATCTATGGTATTTTAGGAATTACAAAACCTAAATCCAATAATCTTCTTCTGAAATTTGATTGCTCCAATTCTATGTACATACACCACATACACACCATTTTGCACACCAAACAAGCATAGACATACAGTAAACAAAATATCAGATGTAGGCTTAGACAATCCAACAATTCCCCCTTTCTGTTCAGAATCCACCATGACCTCTTCACACAGCGAGCTGAAGAAGATATGTACAGAGTTGAAACATCTTTCTCTCAAGAGACAACAACTTCTGGAAAGGAAAAAAATCCAGTGCATATTTAAGGAGTTGAGGGATCGTGCTGAATTTGGACGAACAGGTAGCGTATGAAAGAAAGCATGGAAGAAATGGCAAACCAAAAATGAGACAGATAGTTGCAACATGCAAAGTAGCTATCAAGTCTTTTGCATAATACATCAAATAAAAAAATTCCCTAGTGCCTCTGCGGTCTCATATGTATGGGCATGTTATGTTTTTCGATCAGAAGAAGCAGTCTCAAATCAGCTTGAGATTGACAGCATTGATGAAAAACTTAAACAGCTAACAGAAAGGAAGGCTGAACTCCAAATAAGACACGATAACATCCTCAATGCCAATGATCAGAAGAGCAAGAAAGGTGAGTCAAAATGTACTGCAGCAAATCATTACTCCATCATACTTTGGTTTTGTAACCATCTTTTTTCTTCTTTGTTAGAGGTTAGTTTCACCTCCAGTCTGAAGATTGTGCCTGGTGAACTTGCTCCTGGCTCGAATATTTTCTACGTTGAGGCTCCACCGACTATCCCTGGTGAGTCAGTGATGCACAAATGCTTAATCTCACTGTTCAGTTGGGGGCTTTTGTCTTCAAATAGCACGACCTGCACCCCAGAAAATGAATAGTAAGCTCCTCACAAAGTCACAGTGGTTACTGTCACATCCAGTGAGAACAGGCTTTTCACCCTACTACAGAAATGACAGAAGTAGGCTACTTATGTCCTTTATTAATGTAACATTTGAGCTTCATCAGTGCAACTACTTTTTGCACTGATCAAGTTCCTCATTCATTTACTGGAGTGCAGGTCATATGCCTTTTGACGTTTTCTGGACCTTTGTGGCTACACACCCAACAAAAGGACAAAAACAAGGTGCAGTGGCTTCCAGTGGATTTATCCAATTTGTTATATGCGGTTTTAGTACTCAATACCCCATCAAAGCTTATTTTCATATTCTCTCTTTTATTTCCTATGAAGTTATATCTTATTTCATGCCCTTGCAAACTTGTGACAATTGTGATTCTGTTCAAACTTACAAAAGGTCCTGTATACATGTTACTGACACTAACAGGAGTTTTTTGCTAGCTGCTCACTGTTTTGCCTGTTTTTCAGAATTGTCCTTCTGCAAGGTTTAGAGAAATAATAAATGAGAAATCTGATTTTTGATGGGAAAACTAATAATGAATTCTTACTTTTCTTAACAGCCCCTAAAGTGATTCTGGACCTGGAACAGCTTCCACCATGCCCATGCAGGACACAGTGTCCAGAGTGTCAGCAGTTCATCATGACAGAGACTTTTAGCTCTGTCAGCAGTGTGACCTGGCTGGTGTGTTTCATGACAGCTATGATTGGGTATGAAACCATTGAAATATTAGCATGACATAAGAATATAATCAGACCTTGTTGCGTCTGTTTGTATTCGTGCATCCAGTGTTACAGTCACTGGTATATGCTTCCTGTTTTGACATTTTTTTTTGTTCCTTTTCCTTCTTTTGCAGCTGCGTTGCTGGTTGTTGCCTTGTTCCCTTCTGCCTTGATAGGTTCAAATCTACCACACACAGATGTCCCAAGTGTCGAACGTCAATCCGAACTATTAAAAAGCTCTGAGAGAAAAGCAGCTGGTGAGAACTTGAAGCTCAAAAAGAAAGCGCATCAGACATCGACACCTGATGGTGAAGTAGTATTTCAGCAGCATTGCTCCTTTTCAGAGTTTATCTGTTACCATTCACTATCATCTTAATCACGTTCTGTTGTACAGGATCCACTGAATATCGGTGGTTGAGGGATAATGTTTGTCAACTCCAACATTTGGATACTATTCACTGTGGTTCAACATTCACTGGTCAGAAGCAACATGTGCTCCATTATTCCACTAATTTAATCTGCATCTATTGTAAATTAATATTATATTTTAGACATATTTGTATATTCAAATAGATCTTTTACTGAATTAGAAAAGATCTGATCAATGTGCTTGTAAATATACTGTAGTATTTCAAATCTGTGAAATTCCTGAAATCAGTTCTGTATTAAGGCATACACATCTCTGTATTTACAAAATGACTACATTTACATAAAAGGTAACATACAAATGGTATGGTATGGTATGGTTTTATTTGCTCATGGACAGTGCACAACATCACATTGACCTTAAGTAAAGGAAAGATGCATAGTGCCAGGTTATAGCAAAAAATACTAATTTCCACCTGTAGTCCCTGGACATGTTGTTGTTAAGCAAAAGTAACAGAGTTTGATGACAGTGGTTGAAAGACCAGTGAGCACATATACAAATACAATACATACATACATACTCATACCAATACAATACATACTCATGCTACATACGTCCAATATAACATCTTAAATACATCACTTCTAAATACCATTCAAAAATGCACCCTTTTCCACACCCACACGCACACACAATCACACTATTTCAATCAAACCAAATATAGTTTCAGTCACATACATTCACCACTAATGAGTGCAAACTTGCTTTGATATTAACTATTTCTTTGTCAGACGTTTGAAAACTTCTACATGACATCATTTCATTTGTCAAGCTATTCCACTGGCTCATGGCAACAAAAGAAAAGAGATTTAGTGAGAGAGGTCCTACATTTTGGAATGCTGCATTCTCCTCTAGAGGTCGCCCGAGTGACTCAAGTTGTTTTTTCAGAGCTCAGTGTGAAACACCTTCTTAGAGGAGGAGTGGCCATACCATGAATGATTTTAAAAAGTAGGCAGATGTTCGCATACATTACTAAATTATCAAAATTTAGAAAATCAAAAATCAAATGTGTAAAACACATGGCATTCAAAGTCAAGTCAAGTACATTTTATTTATATAGCCCAGTATCACAAATCACAAATGGGCCTCAAGGGGCTTTACAATCTGTACAGCATTCGATTCATTCTATCCTTAGAGCCTTGATTCGGATAAGGAAAAACTTTTTAACAGGGAAAAAAATTGACGAAAATTCAGGGAAAGCAACAGATCCCTCGTACAAGAACAGACAGACATGCAGTTGATGTTGTTTGTACAGAATAGACCAATATTGTAAAATGACGTAGAATCCAAACATCTAGAATGAGGCACCGACAGCCAGGGGGAGAGAGAGAGGTCCCAGGACTGCTGATGGTCCAGCACAGAGACGCCTGGGTGAAAAGAGAGGACAAGGAGGAGAAACTAGGGAGCGAGAGAGAGATAGACACACAGCTTGGACACTCGTGCTTGTGGAAAACAAATAAACAGAGGTTAGAGAGATGCAGTCGTTTACAGTTTACAGTATTCTTGTTGGCAGGAAAAACATGGGCTATAAGTACTAAGCTTAATAGATTCATTGAGACTGAGACCAACCTGCTGGAATGATAATGGTAACAGGTACATGGTCTGTAGTAATCAAGGAATATGCAACTAACTAGGAAAAGCCTCCTGATTTCTTTTTAACCCTGGGGACAGACATGGGGCCTGTATTTTGAGAGCAGAGAGCATTGGATGGAATACAAGGTTTAAGGAGATCGGACAGATATGAAGGGGCAAGCCCATTTACAATTTTGTAAGTCAGTAGAAGCACCTTAAAGTCTGATCTGACATGGATGGTGAGCCAGTGAAGGGAAGCTAAAGTTGGTGTAATATTGTCACTAGTTCTAGTATTAGCTGAAATAGCTTGAAGTAGCTGCAGCATTCTGCGCCATTTGAAGAATTGTAGTACTAGCATGCGGCAGGCCTGACAACAAAACGTTACAACAATCAAGTCTGGATGAAACAAGGGCGTGAATTAGGGTCTCTGTAACAGCCATGGACAGAAAAGACAGAATTTTAGTCATCTTGCATAGGTGAAAAAAAGTAGTCTTAGTGACGAATGTCAAACTTTGAGAATTCACACAGCTGTCAAGAGTTACTGTTATTTGATCTAACTGAGCTAATTACCAGCATCTCAGACTCTAATTTAATAATTTGGGAATGATCATCCACCTTTGCAAGCAAACATAAGCATCGCAGTGGAAATTAAATCCATGACTGCGTATAATTTGAGGTGAAATATAGAGAGAAAAGCAGAGGGAAGCAAGGACAGAGCCCTGAGGTACACCATAATTCACATCAGAATTTTTTTTATGTAGTATTATTATAGGAAACACACTGTGTTCTTTCAGATAAAACAGTCTTTAACCACACGAGAGCCAGGGCATTTTCTAGTCGGTTAGAGTATACAATGATCTATGCTGTTAAAAGTGACACTGAGATCCAGTAAAAGAAGCACTGAGATGGAAATTGAACCATAGTAAGCACAGGATCATTCACCACTTTGGAAAGTGCAGCTTCAGCGGAGTGACAGGCCCTAAAAGCAGATTAAAAAGATCTAAAAGATTACTGTTAAATATGTGGGCTGAAAGTTGCTGACACACAACACTTTCTAGTATTTCTGAAAAGAATTGCAGGTTAGAGACTGGTCGATAATTATTCAGAGACCCTGGATCAAGGTGTGGATTCTAAAGTAGAGGTTTAACCACAGCAGTCTTAAAGATAGAGGGGACAGTACTAGTCGTAAGTGATAAATTAACAATATTCATCATTGTAGGTCCCAGAAATAGCCAGAGGTCTGAAAAGGTTTAGCTGGTAGGGGGGGGGGTCAAGAAGGCAGGTAGTTGGTTTAGAAGCCAACGCCAGTTTAGACAATGTTTCAAGACTATAAACTTTACATTACAATGTTTCTTGGTGTTGAGTTACACTAGTATAAATATAAAATAGTTCTCAGTTCAGCACATAATCCCTTTTAAAGGGTGACATTTAAATTGTCAAATGAAGCACTAATGTGCTGAAAGAATTGTTGTGAAAAGGACTTATTAGATTGGTCATTTATCTCTTTTTTCTTGTCAACGTTCCGTTGAGTTTATCAGCAATGCTCCAGATAACATACAAAGGCAGACAGTCAATCCCTAATAATTAAACAAAATAACACGGTCAGTGCAGTGACCTTTATCCTCAAACCCCACTGCCCAGAAGATATCCGGCTGTGGTCCATCATGTTGTGTGCATAATGGTTTCTTTGACTCTTCATACCAGAAGTCATCTTTTGCAATTTGCTAAAAAAGAAAACCAGTCAGACCACATATTTTGCTGCTTAGATTCAGATGAGGCTAGCAGACATCACAACAATACAAATCAACTGTAATGCATAGAGGGTATTTCATACTGTAATGGTTATTTCAAATAAGCAGTATAAATACAGTATATATGTGTGTATATGTTTGGCTGATCTGCACACTGCTAGAAATCTTGTCAGAACTGGTTGAGATGAAACAAATTTGACAGAATGTTTTGTAGTAAAAGCTTGGTGGGTCAGTGCTGCTGGCCCACTTGTTGTGGCCCATTGACCATATCAGGCACTCTAGTGTTATCATATTTACACTCCCAATTCAGTTAAACATCTCATTTATGGCTCACAATTAACATATACACAATGAACATTTAGCAGTTTACAATCTGTTTTGACAATGCTAATCATTCCAAGACAAGGTGGAGTGAACTACATAACAACCCCCAGCTACATGCAGTGTTTGTCCATTAGTTCTTTAAGGATTAGGACATCTTCCTGTTCTTTTCCTCTATTACCACGGTCAATACAACACTGTACATTCATTAAGATCAAAGGACACAGAGAAACCAATAACATGAGAACAGATTGATAAAAAAATAAGTGGCATAACTTAAGATTGAAAATGTAAAAGCTACTTCCACATTCTTTCAGTACCAGTCCTACTTTATGTCAGTCTTCCCATACAATCAGAGGGTTTAAAGACCTCAAAGGAAGCAATGCAGCAACTAAACAGACGCTGCAAAATTTGATTATTACTGAGCTGATTTATATGGTCAGAAAGCAAAAACGAGCTGCCTTAACCTGCAAAAGGTCGTACTTTTCCGCATAGGAAACAAAAGCCATCCTCCCTTGCATAAAAAAGTAAGTTTATCTAAAACAGCCTGATAGCTGTAAGAATTCACCTTGACAGCACTCAGTCCCAGTTCAAGTGCAGTTCATGTGTGTCCAGGAAGTCAGTAGAGAAGACGCCCACCGGCGTTGATATGTCCAAAGGGTTGACCCCCTCTGCTGCCACCGACAGGGTAAGGTCCATCCAATCCATATTGTCCATGTTGGTACTGTGCAGGTTCAAAGCAGAGGGCGGTGTGTTTTCATTCAAGTCCACCTCCATGGTAACCATAGGTGAGTGTAGCTCCTCCATGAGCTTCAGTGTTTGTCGCTTAGTGTGAGCACCCAGCGTGCCGTCCAGGAGAGTTTCCAGCTGGGTGTCAGAGGTCAGGGCTGCCAAGCTGGTCGAGGGGTTGAGTGGTGCAGCAGGCGGCTGGGCCACTTGGACCACGGGTGGAGGGCGGGATAAAACCGTGTTGATGGGGAGGGTGGTTACACTGGCTGTCACAGGGAGAGGCTTGACCAGGCTGGGAGGTTCCTGTCTGATGAAGGGGGAGATCTCTGAAAAACACGTAAAGTGAGAGAATCCAATAAACATTAGTACTTTATGTCTTATTTTACAGTGCCCCCAAAAATGAAAAGTTACAGTATTTCTCACCACCACTCTCAATTAACACATCAAACAGGTCATCCATCTGCTGGCTAGTTGCAGTGGGACCCTGCAGAGAAATAAAAAGATGAGTAAATGTTTGATTGGCTATAATAACAATTTAAAGGATATACTTTATTAAACAGTGTATTTATTTGTCACCTGAACAACTGTTAGCATGCTGCGTGTCTGTTTAATTGCATCCTCGTAGCGGGGTGGGTCTTTACACTTTGACACATGGTTTGTGAATTTTGGCTGCTGCAAGATCAAAGTTGGCTGGCTGTTACAGGGAGACTGATAAACAGGAAATGACAACAGTCCCTTACACCACATGAAAAACAGGATACATCTGATATAAAGCAGCATTCAAATGCAGTTGACACTGTACAATTAAGTAAGTAAACCAAAGTAGAAGAGACTAAAGGATCATCCTTTACCTTATTTGTGGGTCCTTTAGGACCAGCTTGGCTAGAGGAGTCTCCCACAGGACATCCACTTGCTGGGAATGTGTTGAGTAAGCTTTGTGCTGTACTATCCATCCTCCAAGTCTGCAGAGAAATCTAGACAGGTGAGCATGAAGGCATACATTAATGAATGCATTAATGCCATCAATGTTGTAAAATGCTCTCTCCCACATGCATTAAAAAGTAGTGTATCGCAACACCCACTTGTGGGAGCAATAAACACTTCTGTTGTAGTAACCGAGTTCTTTGAGGGATATTTTGGGCAAGCTAAATGAAGATTGCTCTGCCCTCCTTGCTTTTTAGCAACGTTACTTTAGTCAAATTTCATTGGGCCATTTCACTTAAGGCATCACCACCAGTGACAACACTGTTTGCAGCACTATGCAGCATAGCGTGTTCTCCTCAGTTAGCACTGAGTTGTGGTTTCTGTTGCAAATTCTGGCTGGTTGTTAGGCTTAGAGCAGAGGGACGACAGAGGGCAGTCAGGGCACCTCTGTCAGCCTTCACTCAGCACCTGCTCCAGTAAACCAAGTTTCCACAAGCCTTCTTTTGATGTGAATAGGGAAGGATTTCACCACCCAGCTAAGGCCTGTTATTACTGTTACAACATGAAAAATGCATTGCCCATGATATTGCGCTAACAATGTAAAAAACATCTGTTGTGTGATTAGACAGTGCCATTGAAAACACTGCACCGGATGAATGATGTGCAACCTAATCTGGATTTACTACATCAAAAAACAGATTTATGATTTCAGGTGCACACACATTACACATGGATGATCACATATGTCTCAAGCTTGCACATTTTAAAGAAATCCCAAACTAGCAGAAAATCACAGCTGATAGTGATGACTAATAAAGAGATGGACCGAGGCAGCCTGTGCAAGCATCAGTGTGTTTTCTTACCTTTGACAGTGGCTGAGTCTGAGTGCTGCATTGCTGTTGTAATGCTGCTGAGGCTTCTATTTTCTGTGGCACCTGTCCAGAGGTCTGGATGAGGCCTGGGGCTGCGCTGCTAACAGTAGTGTGTAATTTGATGCTGTTGGCAGGGAGCTGGATAGTGACTGCTGAGGCAGGAAGGGATGCAGGCAGGAGGATCTGAGCTCCAGTCTGGACAGGCTGAAGGGTTTCAGGCTGCTTGATAGCCTGGTGCCTAATAATGAACTGATTTTGAGGAGCAAAGTGGCTCTGATCTGCCACCTCCTCTTGTTTGACCAACACTGACAGACCAGGAGAACTACAGGACGCTGAGCAGTTTGACGGGGTCCTGTTTTCCTCTTTGACCTGGATGGGGGCAAGAGGGCTGAGCTGAGGTGGAGAATCTCCTTGCTGACTCCTCTTCTCCACCTCAAGCTGCATCTTCAGCTCCTCGACCAGTCTCTGCTCCCGCTCCAGCTTCCTCATCAGCTCCTCAATCTGACGCTCCTTCTCATGGAGACGTTTGTCCTTCTCAGAGTCTTTGTCATAGGACCTTGTCTCTGCGGGACACTCCTCCTGTGGAGCTCTCTGTGGGGAGTTCACACAGGGAGCAGTGTAAGTTGGAGACAGAGGATCTGAAAGCTTGGTGGGGCTGTCTGCCATACCACTGTCCTCGAGGCCCAGACTAGACACCTTGGAGGCTATAGGGGACACAGGTGGGGTTAACTTTAGGTTTTCAGACTGTGAGGCTGCTGTGATGGCTGTTGTCTCAATGGTAGCAGCAGTCTGGATGTTAAAGTTCTCTTGATACAACTTCAGCCTCTCTATCAGATCTGTCTTAGTTCCAGAAACAGGCAACAATCTGAGTTTGAGTTCCATTTTCAGCTCAGCAACCTGTAAATATAGCAGATTATTATAAAATACCTCTCAAAATATAGCTTGTTCTCCCCTGCAGCATGCAGGAGGTGCATATAATCAGACTATGTGCAGGCAGCAACGTGTCACCTTCATCTCATCCAGATTAGTTGGTAAATGAACTGGCTTGCGATTCGTCTGAGTGTACCGGGGCTGCACAGGTGTAGCTGCTGGGTTTCCACACAGGACAACACTGGAATAGCTGGTTTGTACCTCACTTGTTAGTCTGTCGTAATAAGATGGGAAGAAAAAGCGAGTAGAGATTAGAAAAGGAATCTAAAGAATTTTTCAAAATCAACAGCTTCTGTGTAGGAAGCAAGTATTTAAAACAAACAGCAGCTGTGTTTAAAAAGTTATTACTAATGTTTGTTGAAAATCCATATTCAAATAATTTAACTAATATGATTGCTAATTAAGGAAGCAATATTTGTACTTTACAGTTGTTTCAGTAGTAATTCAGTAAACACAAAGTTATCAGCCTACAAACATAAATGTAAACTTTGTGGGTGAGCCAAATCCTATCTCTGGCTGTGTAAAAGGAGTGTTTGTGTTGCTAAATGGATCCATACTTGAGTGTGGCAGGTGGGACCGCTTGGTAGTTGTACTGCTGCTGTTGCTGCCTTAAGATTTGGAGCTGCAGGAACTCCTGCTGCTGCTGCAGGAGGCGGGCATAAGCTGAGTCCATCGGCACTTCATTAAGCTCCTGCTTCTGATCCGGGGGGATGTACTGATGATACTTTAACTTTTTCACCCGTGGTTTGGGCTCTTTGCTCTTTTTGCTGCGGCTTTTATCGCCAGGCAGCTTGGGCAGGCTTTGCTGCAGAACACAACACAGAGAAGGGGCATGTAAAACCATCTGGAGTATATTTGATCCCTGTGACTGATCTCAGTCCAGTTTGTCAGGGAGTACAGTTAGCATTGCCAGTACCAACACTGCAAGACTTGGAACTGATGCTGGATTTTTATAGCTTGAAGCGTTAAGGTGGAACATTGTTCTGACACTCGATGAGAACTGCAGGATGAGGAAACGGGTAGTGGAAATGTGACCCTTATTGTTTTACCACCTGCAGTTACAGGATACACATGAAAACGGCTTGGCATAAGAGCAGTGGGTTCTAGCTATAAAACCAGAAACTCAAGTTGGGTTAAGGCAAGCACACACCCTCCAATTTGTCAAACTCATTCCCCTATCATATTCCAAGGGAGGGAGAGTTCATCTTATGCTCAGAGGATAACTGGATTATGATAAATGCACAAGTTATTGCTTCACTACCATCCTTTGATTTTTGGCTTACATTTATACACAGCCTGAAAGAGGAAGGCCAGCTTGTCATTTGAACCTAATTGAAGACAAACTGTGGCTTGCACAGATTTAAGCCCAAGGATTTTTGAAATGACTTTAAACCCTGCTGTTCTTTGAATAGGGTTTGACCTGACTGAGTACTGACTTTCACGTCACCCCAAACTGATGTGACTTTCAGTATGTCAAAACACAGACGGTGTCTTCTGACATCACATTTCTCATCACATTTCCAAAGGAAACAAAAACAACAGTCAATAAATCAGAGAGACAGAGAGCTCAGTAACAGAGGTCAATTTCATGTCACCTGGTTATAAACATTAGCAGACTGTGAGTGAATTAACTTAAACTTACTGTAAGGAGTAGTGATGTTTTTTTAAAGGATGAGTTAATTTATGACTTTGGTTAAACTTGGAGCTGTTAAAAATCTGAAGCTCACCTTCACTAGAACTGGCCCCGATGTGATACTGGGGACAACAGTGGTGATTGGCTGAGGTGTAGCTGGTTGTTTGTTGCTTTGTTGCTCACTGGTGGAGACAAGGTTGACGAAATCTGATGAGGACTGTGAGTTAGGCGGTGGGGACTGCTAAGAAAAGCAGAGACAGAGAGAAACCACATGATCCATTCAGAAAGAACAGTGAAGCCGCTACACCTGTTAATCATCATCACACTTCCAACTGGAATGATATGACCAAAAACAGTTTGATAAACACTAATAAAAGAGTACAAAATGTTTCTACAAATTTAAAAATACACTATACATGCTCAGTACACTATGTGTGCATACAGTAAATAAAGTTAAATTAAGTCTTAAAATATTATTTTTCTCATAAGTGAAAAATTCTTCCATTGTACAGGCATCCTTAAAACGTGAGTTTCTGCACTTTATTTAATGAATTGTATAATTTTAAGACTCTGCTTCTGTAGATAGATTACTTGTCAAGAACGCTAGTTTGTCTGCTGACATTGACAGTTCATGTTTTGTAAATTGTAATGGTTCAAGGTATTTTGTACCTGTATGGGAGAGGAAGTAGAAGTGGCCTCAGTCCCTCCAGACTCCCTTGGTGAGGCAGAGGTGGAGCTGGGAGATTGTTGGTTGGCAGGCTGTTGAGGCGATAAGTCATCACTGCTGTCCTCATCAAAGTTGTAAATATCTGGTGGCTTAGAGTAGTTTGCCTTACCACCTGTGGGGAAAGCATCAAACATAAGCAATTACAGCATATTATTAAACAGAATATTTAGAATTGCAAACAATTTAGACACAGTGAATATTGTCTGTGCATATACTACATACCTTTTATGATTACAAAAGGAAAACTTGAGTTACCAGTGTCACTTGAATGTACACATGATGATACAGTAGAGTATACAGCCATGCTAGTGGCTCTGTGGGGCTGTACTGAGGCACAGCGGTGCTTTTAGCTAACTGGTAGTCAGCATGCCAACAGGCTCACAATGACAATGCTAACATGCTCATGCTAAGTAAGGTTTACCAAGATCACCATCTTAGTTTAGCGTGTTAGCATGTACAGCTGATGGGAATGCCATTGGCTTTGCAGGTATTTGGTCATAAACCAAATTATTGGACAAATTGATATTTTGACCTAATGTTGGTGCAAGATGAAAAGTCAGGGGATGACCAAAGTGATTACAATTCATCCTGAGAGGGACGTGAATGTCTGTACCAAATGTCATGCCAATCCAACAAATAGCTGTTGAGACATTTCACTAAAAAACAAAAAAGTAAACTTCATGGTGGCGCTAGAAAAGTCAAGGGATCACCAAAGTGAGTAGGCTTCATCCTCAGGGCTCCATGAATATCTGTACAAAATTGTATGGAGGGCCAACTTACCATAAGACATGAGATAGTGGCAGGTAAGTTGGCCATCGATGAGTATATATCAAACGGACTTGTTCGCTGTACGTCTTTGACTCCTCAAACACAGGTGTCATAACATTAATAATGGCTAAAAAATGTTCCTGATGTGCTGCAATGCTGGCTTGAGTTAGCTTTCAAGCTGTCACTGTAAGTAGTGAACTGTTGTTGGTGAATGTGGTACCAAAGTGGACTAAAACAAAAATTTTGAATGGCTCAGGTCTTCTGATAGTGAGGATATATTTATTGGGGCGGCTGTGGCTTGGTGGCAGAACGGTTGACTGCCAATTGGAAGGTCAGCGGTTCAATCCCCCAGCCATGCGTCGAAGTATCCTTGAGATACTGAACCCCAAAAATGAAGCTGCGCCTTCGGTTTGTGAATGTTCCCATGTGTTAGTCGCTTTGGATGAAAACGTCTGCTAAATGACTAAATGAAAATGTAAATATAATAGTGTTAATGAGTATCTACCATTGATGACCTCTTCGACAGCAGAGACAACAGGCAGGATGTTCTTCTCCACCAGCTCCATGGGTCCCGGCCGCTGGGCGATCTTCTCATTGAGATCATCAGCCAGTCTGGCCCTCTTCAGCTTCATCTGTGTGGCCTGCAGGGAGGGTTCAGCCTGCGTCTCTGATAAATATACAGAGGATCATTACTTGTGATCTGGCCAGCATCAGTCAGCCTCTGAACTGCTTTGTCAGGGTTACTCACTGCAGGCTCAGCCAAACCTCACAAACTTATGTCAACCTCAAAGACATTTATCTGGTTCTAACTTCGTAAAACAAATTTAAACAGGTTATTTTATGAATAAGCGTCTAATGTCTTATCTAGACACCATTACTCAGAAAGAACGCACAGGAGGATGATTACCTTGTAGGATGTGCATACGGACCAGCTCAGAGCGCTCAGGTCTCCTGCAGAGTTTGTGCTTTAAGAAGTTCCCAGCCTGTAAAAATAATTTAACTGTTTTTCCATATATTTCTGCGGCATAATCTAGACTTAGTTGAATAAAATCATGAGCTGCAGTGTGATGACAATGATGACATAGCTGATGTCTTACCCTGGCTCTCTCCAGGTTGCGAATCTGCTCATGAAAGGCAGCAGGTGTTTTCAGAGCTGTGAAAGGGTGATTCAACAAAATCCATTACTTTTTCTTGGTCAATATTTCCACACACAAGCAAACTGTTCATTCCATTTTATTGATTTAAGGTGTTTTATTACTATTTCTAACTATTTCCAAAGGCCATTTCCTTGTGGTTGTTTTTGTTGTTATGACAGAGTACATTTAACTAGCAAACCACTTATTGATAAGAGTGATCTCCAAACCAAAAGAAAGGATGATCTAACAACATAAGTGCAATAATGTGAACTACAGAATATTTCTACTGCATATACTCTTTGTGATGGACCTGAAGAGCAGTTTAAAGTTATCAAAGTTGCTTTCTATAAAATGCAAGAAGGCAACATCCCTGTAGTGAAGAAAAAATGCTACATGTGTATACCTATTCTAATGCATTTAATCATGATGTCCTTTTGACATTTAGAGTTTCAAATCATGAACATCCAGCAGAAAATAGTTACACAACACAAAGGTTTGACTAATAATACACTTAGTGAACTGAGAAATTTTATAAATTGGCCGAAAGTACAAAAGGAGTGAGAGATGAGATGAGACATGTCTTCCTTGAATCATTCATGTCAAAATATACACAAATCAATATAAGCTGTATTTGTCTATCATGTTGTAAGCAATTCTCCTGGGTATGGCAACAACCACTTTTCACATTAACTTGAGTACAGTGTAATCCATTTATCATATCATTATTTTCATGTTTTTGTATTTGTTGTGCATGAGTGTGACATTAATAAGCAGGAACTTATGGGAGTCAAACAGGAAGTGCCAGCTTTACTGACTCAGATTGTTCCATGCAGAACGTTACAGTTTGATCTCACAGAATAATCTCTTCCTGCTTCACGCAAGGTCTAATGCACTGACTAGTCACCTCTGCTATGACAAGTACTGTTTGGTTTAAGGACACACTGGCTGGGAGGGTGCTCTGAGGAGTGTGTCAGAGGAGCAAAGCAAAACATTCCTGCTCGTCACCTAAACCTCACTGCATACCAACCATAAGACTATAAGTGTGGGCGCAGCAGAGTGCTTAAGTGGAGAATGGCCTGGGAGGTTTGTGTGCAGGACGCGCTTGGCCAGGGGATGACTGACCTCCACTGAAGGCTCAGTCGCTGACTCATGTGGCTGTGTGGAGCCAGAGAGGAGCTGAAAGCCGGACAGCAGGAGGCTTCTCAGGAGAGAACAGGACAAAGAGGAAGAGCTGTCTTTTTCTATTTCTACCTTTCCAGCTATCAGCATGATTCTGTCACGGCTTCAGTTCATCTTTTATTAGGTGTAGCACAGGGACTGAGTCTTCTCCACTTTTGTCACATCAAAGGATGGATGGTATAAAGTAGGAGCTTATTCTTTCTGTTATGGCACTGGTGTGTTGCTTGATGGCTAACGTTTTAAATCTTTGTCATTTTCATCATTGGCTATGTTTCCATGAGTACAATTACATGACTATTAGCAACAATCTGACTAGGACAATGAACTACACACTTCTGGAATAAAGCAATTGGTTTATGTGCAGACACACACACACACACACACACACACACACACACACACACAGTTGTTAAGCCATTTACACAATTCTATTAAATAAAACGTCCCCTAATAATGCTGTTTAATGTGCAAAAGATTGAAAGAGCTATCGTTTTAACTTTTGACAGAGCACTATGAGCTCCAACATCAATTACACAGATGCAATGCGATCCCCTTGAATACAAGTAAAGCAGGAGTACTGTACATGTTGCTGTGAATACACATACAACAAATAAGTGAATAATTACATATATTATAATAACAACGATGTTTACATGGGTTTTGCTTGTGGTCATTGTTTTAATGGCACTGTAAATATACTCTCCAAAAGCCATGAAGAAGTTTGGTTGATAAAGATCCTTTGGTTGAGTTAGTTGAATTTAATCCCTAATACTATTCTTGTAAGAGTAACAAAATGACATAAGTAATAACAATAGGTTACTTTCTTCTTGGCTGTCCTAATTTCCATAGGTGCTAATCAATTAACTTTCCAACTAACAATTTTTTTAACAAGCATAAGGTGAGAGTTTTGTAAGTGTGGTATGTGAATACTCACGCGGCATGATGCCTTGGTCCACAAGCTGCGCCCGAGTTCTTCTCTGCTGCAGACAGAGCTGGAGGACTGTGAGAGAGCAGAGACACAGAGGTCAGAGTTGAACTTTTACCATTCAGAGCCAAGTCTGCTGAGTCAACTAACAACCATCTCTGGCTTTAACTGTGAAACCTGCCAGACTTCAAATAAAACAAAGTACTTATTATTTCTCAATCAATATGCTACCCCAAAGGCCCAACAGTAAACCTTATTCACCACCACAGACATGCAATTCAGTTCCTGTATGGTTTTAACTTAGGTTGTTAAGAGTACCACACGTTTTACAACAGTTAGAGAGCCTTCCCAATGAGAGTCAATATATCTGTGTGGGATGCAAATACATAGAGGACTCAAACAAAGTAACTACAGTACAGAACATTGGAGATGGTCATGACACCAGCAAAAGCTAAGTAAGTCGTGTCTATTTAATAAATTGTTTTTATGTAATATTGTTTTGGGTGGATAAGCAGTGATAAGTTCAAAGACAATATTATCTTTCAGCAGAAATTATTGAGTCTTGCATGCTGGCCCTACATACAGTATTTGGATGATCCTCAGTGTTATTTTCCCATCAATATAAACTGTAGTAAGATCCCAGTTTAAACATTTATAAACAAGCGAGCATGGACATGTTATTTCTAAAGAATAACACCCCTTCATGCAGAAAAAAAGCATTTGAAGAGGAAGGTATTGGGTGATGGTGATGAATGAGGCGGCGGTGAGGTACATTAGACCCTTATCGTTGACACTGTAGTGAAGTAAAGCCAGCTTAGCTAGAACTACTCAGTGGCTCAGGGGAAACAGCTACTCCCACTCACACACAAACACACACTCACACACACACACACACACACACAACACAGACCTGCTCAAATCTCCTGGGAAAGGCGCTGCGTCTGAACAGGCCTCTGTGACTCACTCTAGCAAAAATAAACTGGGCAGCTGTGAGAACAAGGCCTGGGAACCATGAAATTTGGGGGTGGTTAAGGGGGTGGGATCTCCAGTTGTATGAAGAGCCGAGGGGACGTTCACGGGTTTCCACTGGTGGGCAAGGGAACACAGAGTGACAAGTGCTGAGGCAAAGGGTGGGAGGCCGAGTCTACTCTCACAGCAGACCATCAACTCTGGAGCAGAGAACACAGTGTGCCTGCCCCGCCTGCTGTGTTTCCTATTACAAACCCAGGCCAGGGGGGTTATGAGACAGATCATACCAGGAGATTGTAAAAAATTGCCATTGCTATTTCTCAATATTCATATTCACTGTGACTGGGAAAAAAATGCCACAGGCAAGAAAATGTATGAGTGCATAGAACTGCATTTCAATAACACCACAAACTGCCTTCGAGCAAAAGAGAATGCAGAGTTTAATCTGAGCATCAGTATGGGGGTACACCTCATGCCCGAGGTCCTCCTCACTTTGTGTCTTCTTGTGTTCAACCTGAACCCTGGCTAACCTCTCTGTGATACAAACTGGCTCCGCTCTCCTGCTCACCAGCAGAGCGTAAACAGAGGTTGTGGAGAAACACAGGGAGAGGGCTCTGCTGAAATCCCTGTCCACTGATGTAATCTCTAATCTCAGACCCATGTTGTTCTCTCAGTAAATCATCCCTGGAGGTCTCCTATCAGACCTTTTATTTTATTTTTATTTTTTAGAAACAGTACAAATACAAAAACATAACAAAAACTGTTTGGTGTGGCTACATATACTTCTTGCCCAGACAAAGATGAATTTAGTTTAGAAACACACTGACACTAGGTTATGTTGACTTCACTGCTATAAAAACCACAGACTCTAAACAGAATCCCATTTTTAGTAAAGAACGAGGCATCTATAATCAGAGATAGACTAAACCATGAATATACAGATTATATTGGTTTATCAACCTGAATTAAATGTAATTGATAGACTTGGTCTTATATTAGAAATGGGAACCAATCAGCTTGTAATTATTTGAAAGGTCTATAAACCTCTCAGCTGACTTGAGTTGAGAACTGGGTAATTTGAATTCTTGGAGGTGGTTGGTCATATACAGGCAGGCAAACAGCAAGTATCAAACAATTTATCACATGTTCTTAAATTAAACTACATCATTACTAACTCTATCTTAAATCAGGTCAACAAAGCAGAAATACTTAAGCAGTTTGAATTAGGTGATTGTTATACTGTATAATGACTGAGAATGTATGGAAGGTAAAATAAAACTGTTGAAAATGAAAATCTGCGTAAAATGCTGAGTAGTCAATAACCCTCTGAATTTAAGCTAATTTGTCACCACTTCATAGTGGTGTAATATTTTTTCCCAAAGCAATAGGGCCTTAGATGAAGTCAGATACAAAGTGAAGAGGAAACACATTAGTTTCCTTCCCCATGAGTGGGTGTGTCCTCCAACTCTGTGTTGACTGGTCTGGGTCTGGTTAGGAAGTTATATTAAGTCAGGTCATGAATAATTAATTTACTGATATAGAATTTTAATAAAATGTTAAACATGCAAATCTTGCATGATGGCGCTGGGGGAAAGGAATGTACATTTTGGCTTACTTCTTGCATGCTACACATATCCAGTATTATATACTTTTTAAGAAGGTGCATAACAACACTCAAATGACAATAGTAAATAGCGATATTGTACTTTACCACTGAATCTCAACATGTACCGTAGGTAACTTATGAACTTTGGTGGTTGGCAAATATTTTCATCAAAAGTGACTTACATCAGTAACATTGGTTTTGTCACTGAAAGACAGCTATGTTATGTTTTATTTATAAAAAAAGAGTCCATATTACGCAAGGAATTTTCTTCTGATGATTGCAAAAAACAAAGATTTAAATATGCATATAATGATCAGAATCTTGAGTATTGCACTTAATTGGAATGAAGCTCATTGTGTGTACTTACATTGCAGGTTTGAATTCATGCTTAAATCATGTGACAGAAAACAATAATAGTGTGCCACTAAAAACAAAGTCAGCATAAACTGATGAGTATTCTCTCCTAAATCTCTCCCATGCAGACGCTGACATCTTTTCTAGAGCAAGTTTGATTTAGTATCCATCAGTAGACAATAGTCTCTTCTCTAAGAATGATGCTTGGCATGACTCATCGTGATAAGCTTTACTGTTGCCCTGTTATTTCCTGTTAGGGCTGCGTCTACGTCACTACAACCCCCCTGCCACTACTGCCAGCATCAGCAAAGATTAACAAGGGTAAAAAACTTGAGTTTACTTTATGCAGATACTCAAAGTAAACAATGAAATATATGCAGGTTAGATAACAAAAATGAAAAGGCACCTGATTTGAATTTACCCCTGCAGATGGAAGGGTTCTCCACATCAAGGCAGGCCATAGAGGACAGTGGTGGTTTGCTTGGCGGCCAGGTCTGGAGTCCCATGGAGTGATGAGGGCAGTGGAGAACAGGGGAGTCAGGGAGAGAAAAGACCCAGCTCTGAGCGAACAACAGCTGGCTCTTAGAGCTGCAAACAGTCCCTCCTCTCTGGCTCTGTGCTGGCCTCAGCGGAGAAAGTGTGTGTGCGTGCTCAGTCAATGTCAGGAGGAGGGAACACAGTGCTGCTCATATTAACCCTCGCTAGGTCATTTTGCTCTATTCACAGAGGACTCATCATACTACAGCTCAAAACTACAGGGAACATTTAACAATATTTTGTGAAGAATCATTCACTTGTAACCAATACATAGTTGATCAAAACAAGCTGTTGGGAATTTTGAGAGGGCACATCTCCGTGAGAAACAACATGAGAATTCTTTTTCCAGAAATGTTTGTAGCACTAAATAACAATGACAAGAACAAACACACTGGGTCCTTGGGGACATGGAAGCTTATCTTTAAACATTTTTTAATGATTAGTTATTGGTTATGTTTTGTTTTTTTACATGTGGTGACTATTGTTTTTGTTTTCCATTGCAACACCATTGATTTATAGCAGCCAATATCCAGCAACTCCAACTTGTATGTGACTATTCAAAAACTTTGATGAGAAAACATCAAACTAAACAGAAGAGGTGTGCAAAAATTTTAAGAGAGGACAAAGAGGAACAAATGCACCGGCTCACACAAAACAAATGGCTTAGTCGTGGCATGCAACAGTGTTTCGATGCCAACCATGACTACAAACGCACTAACAGGAAATAAGATAAAAGGGAATTACACTCATTTGTGGCGAGTTCCGTAGTGTCTCAGTGAATACGGGAAGACTGGTTAGAAAATATCTGAAAGCTAAAGGGCAGGCGTCCGATCCCACACAGGATCTGATGTGAAGGTGATGCTGCAGAGACACAGGATGCTCTCAGTCCTCTGGCTATTCCTCCTGTGATGTGACTGAGCATCAGGACAATGCATGGTGGGGAGGACCGGACAGCTATGTTTTGGATTAATAATGTTCACTTGCGGGATCAAGAAATATGCATGTCAAACAGCATGGTACACGGGAAACAGTGAGTTGATTAAGTAAATGGGACTGGTACAGTCAGGCAAAATATGTTATGACAGCTCACCGCTGGGACTGAATAATGGTGGACAAGATCATAAAAAATATGGGCGAGTAGCTGGGAGATTTGGAATGTGGAAAAATATCTTTCCGCATGTCACACTGTCTGTAAATACACAGAATTCTTTTTAGTTCACATTTCGCAAGTGCGCTGGCCACAGAAAACAACAGATTTTATGAATGCAGGGCCTTTGGGAGAGCGGGTCGTCCACTAATCGGAAGAGCGGCGGTTCGATCCCCGTCTCCCCCCAGCCTGCATGTCAAAGTGTCCTTGGCCAAATTCTCCCGAAGGCTGTGGTGTGAATGAGCATTAGATTTTTTTTTCTGATGAGCTGCTGGCACCTTGCACAACAGCCTCTGCTATCAATGTAAGAATATGTGTGTGAATGGGTGAATGATGACATGTAGTGTAAAGCACTTCGAGTGGTCAGAAGACTAAAAAGGCACTTAATAAATGCAGTCCATTTACCACGAATGCCTTATACACCTGTTTTATCCCACAATCAAAACCTCCCTCCTGCTTCCAAGTCTGCTGTGGGCTCTCAAATTCCCATCCCAGTCCAAAACCATCCTGTTTTTCATCTTCAGTAACACTTTAAAAGTCTAATCTCTCGTCTTAAACCTCAGGGTAGCTTTTATTAATTCAAGATGTTTTCCAATCACACAAAAATATATCTGAAAAAAAGACTGTAGAATGTATTCAGATCATCACTTTCATTGATGATCTCAAGTTAGGAATTTAATATCTTTTTAGCATTGACTTTTATAAATAGCCATTTTAGCTTGATGATTATCATACTCATTACAGTATTACATCCATCTGGTTCCCACTGGCCAGCTGTTTTTCATTCTCTTATGACTTCATAATTACTCATTTAGAATAGAGTGAAAACATACGAGTTTACAGTTGCATTCACTAAGCAGCATTTGACTCACGATGCATGTTTTCTATTCAATTCTTTGACTTTACAACAAAGCACATCACTGAAATGTATGAAATGTCCCAACAAGAATGAGAAGAATTACTTTGCGTTCACGCTGGTATTTCTGTTCATTGTTGCCTTTTAGTTCTGGTTTGTGTTCACACTGCCTTATTAAAACAAACCAAGAAAACAAAGTCATATGGACCCTTTAGACAATCCGGCATCATCAGTGGACCCACGTGGGGAAATCAAAGCCTAGAGACTGACAGCAAGTCATGCTGTACAGTGCTACGCCTTATGTGTTTATTTACTGTATGTTCTCTACAAAGTGCTCTCAAAGAAATAACTGGTCGCTACATTTCACTTGCTTTCTAATAAGCAACTGTCAAACTACAAGAACTAGGTCACAATCACCAGATGGATTAAATAGTAGTTAGTTACTACTGTTACCCACTGACCACACCACTTATTTTTAAATAGTAGTTTAGCAGTTGAAATCATGCTAAAATCATATATCTATTATAAAATGTTGCAGTGGTTGGTCCATTTTGCTTTCACACCCTAAATTAACCACACGGTCGAGACCCCCCGTTTCAGGCGGTCCAGAGTTTGATTGCAGGACTTTAGTTTGTTTTTATTCATACAACAACCTACTATACATGACATACACAACACTTTCACACCAGCCTAAACAAACCAAACAGACAAACACACTGGAGTTCCTTTAAACCAAACCAAATTCAAAACAGGGTAAAGCTTATATTACAGCCCACTAATTACAGTTGAGTTTTTGTACATACGGGGTAAAGTACCTATAAAATACTTTCAATACAAGGGAAGGAGAAGAAAATTGCAATTAAGAGAGCCAGAGAACAGGGCTATTGGGCTAGTTAGCAATATTGCCACTTACTAATAATGCTGGGGTACAATAATGTATTATTGAAGTAGGGAAATTGGAAAAGAAGCTAGGCAGTAAGTTTTAAATTCTGTTTTATCACCAATGAAGAACAGAAAATTATCCCAAATAATTAGTTATGTTTACTTATTATTCCAGGCAAGGAACTGTGAATTTACAGGATGAAAACAACTAAAACAAGCTGGTCAGCGCTGCTACATGGCTACAGTATGTACCTACCAGAAATGTCTAAGACACATTCATTATACCTCAATTTAAAAATTGATGTGTTCTGCATGGCTTGGTGAGAACCAGGTCACTCACTACCAAATGTTTCTGCCTTATGGAGGTACCAAGTCAAAAAACATTTACTTATACATATTTGTAACACTGAATCAAAGGCAAAATATTTCAATGATGCAATAATGCAAGATAGCTTTGCTGTAAATACAAAACAAATCCATGTTCCCAAGGAAAACCTTTGATTTCAGTTACTATTTAAGCTGTGATTATGTGTTGGCTTCCAAAGGCAATTCTGATCTAATTCCTAACTTCATTCCACAAACAAATCATTTAAAAGAGTTTGTTTTCTCAGAGTAGCCTTGCTCTTAAATGGTCAACATACAGTATTTGCTACCAAACTCTGATGTTATGGTCACTCAGTCGGCCCCAGTTTAGGTCCACTCACCAATCTTGCACTCCTTGAGGCAGCAAGGGCTGTAGGGACAGTTCTTCTAGTTGTGTAGGACATCAGTGAAACACAACTCCTGATCATCCAAAAGCTGTGATTCTGTAGGGAGAACAGAAATCAATATTATTAATTTATACTGCATAATGTATTGTCCGTCTATCTATGTGTGTGTGATGGGGAGTTTATTGAAGATAAACACGTATATATGAATCACCCATATAAAGTAGTGTTACTATAAATTGAAGTGTTAATGTGAGAGATTGTTTTTTGACTTTTCGCAATGTCTTCCAAATGATCTATTTAATTATCTATATACAGTATGTGAATTACACCCTATTATCTACTGTATGTATTGTATGATATTGTTTAGACTAGCTTGTTTCGTGTTCATGTGAAAACTTAGGCGTAGTGACAGTGGGATGAGTAATTTCTGTGACACAAAGCCAAACATTGCACAATTTCATTCTGGGCCTCCCCCTCTAGATGAGAATCTCTGTAATTAGGAGCTGCATATTCCCTAAGGTTGGGCAGCGCCATTCTCATCTTTCCCATTACCACAGTGTAACGATTTTTCAATGACGAACCAGCTGCATTACATGGTTCTTGACGATGATGATGAGAAGTAAAATTTGCATAACTATATACAAAGTTTGGTAGTAATTAAGTGGTATAATAGAATACATGGCCTAACATTAAGAAGGAAAAAAACTATAAATTAGGAAATGGGGCTGTTATGTCAGTGTGCAGTGCAGTGTTGTTGGTATTGTAGGGCAATTTGTAACATAAGCCTTGAATCTCAGCCAGGGATAATGTCAGCCTTCAATGTGCTGTAAAGGTTAAATCCATACCCTCATAACCAATGCTTCTCATCATCAAGGCTGTTGTACCAGGGCCTGAAAAGAATATTGATTACTCTATGATTTGGCTGGTTGGTGTCAATTAATTTCACTGAAGGTAAAGCTTAACTGGAGCAATTTCAGTCACTACTCTGCATCATCATGTCATCTTAGACATCATTAAGTACTGTACAGTATAGCACCATTTTCATTATTCCCACTATAAAAATGTAAGCACCGTACTGATGCCATTGCAGCTCTCAAAGTCATGACACGACGACACCAAAGGCCACATTATAGCTACTACAGATGTCCAAGTTTAAATAAAGTTTGTACAAATAAGTTCTGTTCCAGATTGTCCAAGTGGCCAAACATAAAATCTCAGGCACATTGCTATTCTTTTACTTTACATTTTATGTGGAACACTTCTGGCCTGAAGGTATTTCAACCAAAAGGTTGTTGTTTTTTCCACATAAAAATAGGTGAAGAAGTAAGAATACTAGTGTGCTCCAGTAATTCTTTAAAGCTAAAGGTGATGTATGTTTAGAGCATATGAAGTTCACTCATTCCTGACATGATTTCTTGTGATTTTGCTTGATATGTATGTTGTCTGCCCCATGATTTTACAAGGCTAACAAACAAATGGGTTCATAAGAAGAGTGAGTATATACTAGTCTGTTTAATCATCTATTGATCAGGGAGGTTGAGTTATTGCCATCTCCGCAGACTAAAGGAACAAAGTGGAGTTAAACTATCAGGTATTGAATGATACTGACTTTGGCAAGGTTGAGTTCCTCGGAGGGGGGGATACAACTCCTTGAAATTCTTTTGAATTGACGGCATTTATTAGCCGCGTCTGTGTTGTATTTTGTTGTTAAACTGCTTCAGTTACTGGGCTCCATGCTTAACACCTGTGATATACTGACAGCTTGATGAGAGAACCTTAAGAAACTGAATGAAAAACACATTCTCTCTATCAAAGTCTTTTATCTTCTTCCATGTCCAAAAAAACATAACAAACTTCCTATCCTTAGCTTTGTATACCCTGCTGGGCTTTAACAGACTAGTTTCTGGCGCACTTATGCTTTTTGTTACCTTGTGTTGTTCTAATTTCTTCCATTGTCTTCCTCATATGTATGTCACTTTGGATAAAAGCTAAATGACTAAATGTAAATGTTTTATGACAGGTTAGCTCACAAATGTGCCTACATCATGTGTGTTAAATTTTGGTTTGAAGTCTTTTTTTAATATTCCAAGTTCAACTGCTATAATGCCTCTTTGACACATTATTTTAAGAGTAGTACCGACGATGCAATAATACTCTTCTGTAATTTCACATCCTGTGTTTATCATCCACCTGTATCTGCTACTTATGTAATGGCAGTTCACTGAAATAGAAGTAATTCTTGCACAATGTTTCCTTTGTGTAGTGATGGATAAAAGGTACGGTATATGATTCAAACAAAAGCCCATTATTATTTATCAGTCCACAATGTTTCCTGCAGTTATTTTTACCAGTGATGTCAGTTAGTTTGTGCTGCTGTGCTGTCATAAGGATGCTGTGGTGAGAAAGTGCACTCCAGCCCCATCACTGTGAGCCCGACAATCTCATTAGACTCTTGACCCTCGGTGCCAAAGTATTCTTCAGAGCCAAAATCCACACTTCTTTTTCCCAGATAAAGTTTCTTTGAACATCAAAGCACTCATTAACATCAAGTCTCATGTGGGGGCTTCAAACTAACGCACATACTTAGATTTATAAAATCATGCTCAGCATATTTTTGCTCACAGTACAGTGTCAAGGTCAAACACATTTTTGTGACAAACACAGTAAGTTTAACTTCCATCACATAAGAAGAAAAACACTAAAAGGAAAAAACACTCTTGAAAGACCATAAGCGGATTTCAAATCACCACTTAAAGGCTTTGGGACTCTGCTGCTAAAACTGCTGATATGCACACAATAATTAAGTTCAGGTGAACAGTGATAAGGGACTGATCTATACAGCTCACATTAGGTATATTATATATACATTTCCTATAAAACCCAGACTGCGTCAAATTTCTTGTGGAATTTCACTGGGATGTTTCCAGGAAGAATCCCAGGGGAGATCTGGAAAAGACGCACATTTGAAGTAATTTGGGGGAAGGTATGCAAAGCAGACAGACAGCTCCTCTCATAACACACATCTAATTTCTGGCCCGTCTGGGCCAAGACATCGGACTGAATAATATTGAGCGTCTGCTGCAACACCAAAGACAGATGTTCAGTTTAATCAAACTATGAATCTGTCAATACAACTATTTCTCAAAATATCAGGTGTTGGGTTGTGAAAGACTGATATCAAAATTATAAAACACTGACATTTCAAGCCTTAGAGTAAAGTTATTTATTTTGGTAGTGAAAAATCTGGGTGGCTACTAGAAAATAGCATTAAGTGTATCATATTACACCTGGATCTAAGTTTAGTCGAAAAAAATAAACCAAGAGTGTGCTTTAATGATGGGATGCAAGTCAGAGTGTTCTGTATGCTGGTGCCTGAGAATCAGCATATGAATGGATATAAAAATGATATGATTTAAAAATCATAAATATAAGCATATTTAATGATGTCAGGAGAGATTTAATGTGCTGAAAGAGGTTGCAGTAAAACTGGACATTCATTTTCACGGGGGAGTCTCCACAAAACCCACTACCATCCCATCCCATGAAGGCCTCTGCAGATGGTGGGAAAGCCAGAGGGAAATCCCTGTAGGCCTCCAGTTTTCTTTGAAGCTGTGCTACATGCAGCTGCCACGAGAGGCTAAAAAAGGCAGGCCTGTGGCAGCTTTGGCCACATTAGGATCACCAAAAACAACTAATTGCATACACTTACAAAAAAAAAAACATACTCACAGTTACCCAACGGCAAACTGTAACTTCACTGAAGCATGTGCATCAACACACAAACACATATAATTTGTATTTGCTCGTAACTACATGGCCATGGGCAATCCCAGACATTCCTTCCCACGTTTTAACATTGGCAAATAATGATACTGCAACTTTGAGGAATGTTTTACCAAGTTTAACAATCAGTCATTATTTACAATGATTAATTGAGAGGCTAAGGATTGCAAAAACTTTTGTTTTACCATGACATCCAAATACCATGGAAATTACTATGACTAAAACACAATGGTGTAATACTTCCAGAAAATATAACTGAGTCATGTTACAGCATCAGATGGATGCATTTATTTCATTATTTGTGGGAATCTATTGAGAAATCCTGTAAAATCTACTTGTGGTTTATTTCTCATCTATATGTTTATTATTTTACACTCACAAAGACTTAAATGATTATAACAGATTGTGGATCATGCTAACCTTACTTCTAAAGTCACCATATCCTTGACAAGGTGAGTACGTACGACTAGGCTGCAGCAATACCAATCTATTATTCATTCTATAGCAGTCTCATTTTTCTGTTAATGTATACAAAGCTGTGTTTATGTTAAGACTTGAGAATATTTGATGCCATGTAGGCTACATATCCCCTCAATACTACATATTCTGCAAATTCTAGTATCACACTTACATACATCATATATTTTACCTTTTTACCTGTGATAGGACCACTGTGAACACATAATAAAAAATAATCTCTGTGAAGCAGTAAGATTTTCTCAATTGTAATTATTTTTCAAACTTCTCAGATCAATAAATATGGAGGGAAAATATTCTGACAAATGTGTGACTACAGGGGACAAAGTCAATCAGCTAATAACAAAAAATACTTATGATTGAATATAAACTTAGTTATTTTTAACAGTAGATATCCACTCTTTTTCTAAAATTAGTAAGTATATTGTGGACAGAGCCATCAAAAGTTCACGTGGTTTCAGGTTGGAGCATAAGGACAATAGCACAAGATAAAAGTTGTTTTAAAATGGATTGATGAGGGTCCACTAAATTGAAAGTCATTACAAGAAAACATTGTGTTGACAGAGTGCTCTGTACATAGCTACTGTATAAAGAATAGAGTAGGGAAATGTTTTAAAAAGCAGGTACAAAAACCTCGCCATGAAACAACATGTACCACATTAACCAGCGATTAACTCAGCACTGTAAAGCAGGCGCAGACTATGCTGCTAAAAATAGCTGATGGTATAGCCAGAACAAGTTGCTGGATGAGGGGGAAAAAAGATTTTTTCCGTTTCTGTGTGTTTCTGTGTGGATCTGAGGTATAACGGTGTCCCTACAATCTGGACATCATGTAAGAAAACAAAATGTTAAGGGCGGGGAACTCCTTCACACTTTCCCTCTAACATTCCCTGATTTCAACAACCATAACGTTCCCATAAGTCTATTTAACCCTCAAGTGGCTGTTAATCAGAGCAGTTGCACACAACATGAGCCCTCCCCTCTTCCTCCTGGTTGGACCCAGCCAGCAGTGTGCTTGGCATGGGGTCAACCACAGACAGAAATAACCTCTTGTTTGCTCATTGGCATGCTGCAATTCGTGGTGTTGTTCTAAGAGCCACACAGGGACTCATTGGGTTTCAGGATCCACTACGATACTGGACAAAAAACAGAGGCCCTGTTTATACCTGGCATTAACATGGGTCTTGGGTGATCCGATCACAAGTGAATAGCTCCAAGTACGTCCGTTCACACCAGGCATTAGAATGTGTCTCGAGTGACACGTACATCATTTATCAAAAAGATAGTTAAGATTAGTAAAGCAATTCTTAAAAACAATTCTTTACTCTTTAATGAGATTTAAAATACATTTTTAAAAAGTAGGTATATATATATATATATATATATATATATATATATATATATGTCATGGAACTTTAGCTACTAGACATTTTAAGTAGCTAAAGTTTATTTCTGCATTACGATGGCAGAACTGCTTTGTGGACTTCTAAGCTATATTATACTTCATGTAATGCAATCACAGGCCTGCAGCCCTGCTGATCTAAGGGGAAAGCTATGCCAGCACATTGCATTAGATGTATGTGCTTTTAATTCAAATGACATTAGCAGAAATCTGGTTTTAGGCATAGTCACAGACTGATGTGATGATGAGATCAGAAAAACAGCGTTTGAGTTCCTGAAGTGTGAAAAGTCATTAATGTAAATTACTGTTAATACAATGGACTTACAAGGAGGCGAGGTGCCAACATTTGGCACTGCATAACTTTTCCATGCTTGAGTGGAAAGTGAAAACCTCTTCCCTTATTCAGTTGGAATATTAGGACTCAATTTTGTTGTGCAACTAAAACACTCTGGAAAATGGGTAAATCTTTATTTCAGGAGCTATAATCCAGTATTTAGATGCCTTCTGCTGTTTCCTAAATCTTAATTTTGAACATTTTCTTCCTGAACTCTCCAAAAATATACTCTCCATCAACACAGCCAAGTGGTATGCATGCCATTTTTGTGTCCACAAAAAACGATCAGGAATAGCATTTGCTCATTGGAATAACAGGTAACAATAACAGTGTAACCATGGCCTCAACCTCAGGAGAGAGGACAGTCAGAACAGCGGCCGGCGAGAACACAGTTCAGACCACAAGGGAAGCATTAGCTGCTCTATAAATGCCAGGAATATAAAGTGTGCAGTGTTGTTTTCAAATGGACGATGTGTAATGCAGCCTATACTCTAAAGCAGCACAGGGTAAAATAAGTCCCATTGATCATCACACAAATGTTCTTCATCCATTACTACATTACACTAAGTTGCATTTTAATGCCAGACTGGAAACTAAAAGCTTACCTAAGACCCCTCCCTTTTTCTGTCTGTCAGAAAGGCACCCGCTATTCATCTACTGTCATCTCCCTGCAACTGATTTACTTCCTGACTCAACTATAGGAAACAGTGAAGTTACCCTGATTACAGACATTTCCTTCCTCCACCATTCACAGCAATGCCTGGAATGGCTGCAGTATTTACTCAGGCCTGAAGCGTTAAACTGCAGATCCCACACCCACATGGCATATGGATCATGGGCTACAAAGGCCACGGGTTCATGGGAGAGTAGTTCTTTTTAACCCAGACAGAAAAAAAAAATATTCTTTAGCAAGAGACATGACGCAATTAGATAATCTGATCAACTGTGTATTTCAAAAGCCTGAATCCATGGGTGCTGCTGTGGGACCCCTGAAAAGATCCAAGGCTGGATTTACTGTACAAAACTGTACAGCAGCATATTACCTCTCTGAGTTTCCCCCTCTGGCTTTGGGCCCCCTGAAACTCCCCCACATTTTCCCCCAACTAATGACAACTATGTTTGGATCCTGAATGGTTTTCATGCCCACTTCTTGTGGTTTCCAACTTGAAAAACAAGGTGCTTTTGAAAGCCTCTGTGAGTCCTGCAAGTTATAACATCATTCCACCACTCTTGATGTTGAACTAACCCTCACCCTGGATTATAATATCAACAAAAAATCAGTCAGTAAAATGAGTCAGTAATATGCTCCTTAACTTTAGGATGCACTTAACAGGCAAAATAAAACACCTAGCAAATGGCAGGACATATTTTTCATGTTTGTACAGTATATTTTGAATTGTCACAAACAATCAGGCAAATTCACTTGCTGCAGGAACACTGAACAGCTTGTAGCTCTGGACATAAGGATAAAAACAGAACTGGACACTATCGATGAGTGTGTCCAGCACTACAAGATGTTCTACATTCCTTGTGAGAGTCTTACCAGAGGGGGGCAGTAAGAGCTCATGTTTGTTACTTGTGAAGCCATCTAACGTCGTCAGGTTTACATTCACAGGCGGACTGGCCATATGGCATACCGGACGATTTCCCGGTGGGCCGACGTGCTTTTTGGGCCGACCGCACTTTTTTTTTTTTGGCCAATGAACAGGCCCATAAAAGTGGTAGGCCTAGTGGCGTTAGTAGTTTTAAAGAGTAGGAGTTGGTCTACATATTCAGGGCAAGGGAGCGCAAGGACGGATGGTCATTGTGATCTTATGTGGTGGTGGTGGGCCGGTCTGGGCCAAAATGCCAGGCCCAATTTTTGGTCCCAGACCATCCCTGTTTACATTACATTCAGGTATATCAGGAAGCCTACATGTAATTGACTAATGAATAGAATTCAATGAACAAAACAACCCACAATAACAATTGTGAAAATCTAGGCAGGTTTGAATATGAGATAGAGGAGAACTCTACAGATAATCTACGGTTGTCTGGCAAAATTAACTCACTTTATGTTTGGAATACACTGGGTGGCACAGTGGTTAACACTGTTTCCACATAGCAAGAGGGTGTGCTGTGCCTACTGCCCAGCTGGGGCCTCTCTGTGTGGAGTGTGGAGTTTGCATGTTACCGGGTGTTCCAGTTTCCAAAGAAATAAGGTTAGGTTTAATGTGGACTCTTCATTTCCCTTAGTGTGAATGGTTGTCTGTCAGCCTTGTGATAAGCAGATGGATATAGTTGATAGATGGATGATGGATTACACTGCCATCTAGTGTAATAAAAGGGGACCATTATAGGTGCCTTCATCCATTTTCCAGTATAACGTGAACCCATAAGTACTGTATATTTCCATTCCAAACAGTGACTGGCAAGTGAGTTAGGAAGTAGCTATCCTCTCTGCCCTGTTGTAACTCAAGATACATTATCGTCCTTCTCAGAGACACATAATGACAGAGGATTCAGCAAACGGTGACATTGTTATTGGCATTTATGCAGAATTCAGGACTGAAACCAAAAGCAGCTGCAGCCTATTAGCTCCTCTACCTATCAGAGAAACTATAACCACAAAAGCCAGCAAGTGGCCAAACACATTTTTCTATTTAAATTAGCATGATAAGCAATCATGTATTATTACCTACTATGTGGTGGGAAATATCAGATAAACACTGAGATGGAGGCATTCATCTGTGGTTTTTCTGTCTACTTAGCATCTTGGTCAAATTGCACTCCAAACATTGGCACAAGTATCATCCAGTGTTCGAACTGGCATTTCTAGCCAAGATGTGCTAATAGACAGTCCACGCACCAAATAAATAGCTTGATCTAGTAGTAGTGGACCTAGTACATTTCTTTACATCTAGGAAACAACCAATTAAGATTCAGGCAATGAACTATGGGGAAAATATTTACAACACCAAATAATTCAGATTTTCTATTTGTATAAGAGTGCAGCCATAAACAAACACCTTGCTGTTTCAGATAATTTCTCTGAAGAATATTCACAGATGAAATCAGCAGACTGGGAAGCTGAGTTTATACCTGGAGGATTGATTGTGTGAAAATGGAACCAATCTTCCTCAAGTAAACCTTAAGGCATTACTCAAAAAAAACAAACTGCATACCTCTAAACTAAAAGCTGCTTTGCATGGACAAATGAGCACATACATATGAAATTATACCTCATTATCCTTTCAAAATATGGACCACTAGCCTGGATTTATTCATAGACACAGGGGGGCAGTGGTTTCTTTATGAGATTCAGCTTTTCAGTGCGCTCCTTTGAATCTGGGAGGTTAAAATTATATCTGAAGTGTTGCTTCAGTACCACACAATGATAATTCTAAAATCTTTTCAGTCCATATGCCCTCCATCAGCTCTGTCTAAATATAGAGCTAAGTATGAATCTTCAAGAGTGTGATAATATTAGTCAGTGATTCTCTCCCTTGGAGGCGAAACGCTGGCGTGAATCCATCCTGATTCTGCGGGATGTTATCTGTTCTGAAATGTCCAACTGTATTAAAATATGGTTGCTGAGGTACCAATGATCAGGATAAGTGCATTCAAATTTCCATTCACATTTATTTCACTCATTTCAATATATTATCTTTATGAAGTCTGAAGAAGAAGGACAAAAAGTTTTACTGATGTACTTACTGTCAGTGTAACACTATGCTACTTCACTACATCAAACACAAAGCCAAAGCTCATGAATCTGTGTTCCTCAAGTGTCTAGCTAAAGCAATGTAAGCTTTACAATATCAAATTAAGTGGCGGCTTGGTGCACCGTAATCTGAAGGCCCAACAGAGTTTCAAAATGAAAGTGAGGGTATATTAGGTCTTTGTTCAAAGATGAGTTACTGCTATCTAAGTTCATCATGTTGCTGTAGTGCAACCTGCAGGCAAAATGTCATCAAATTTGCAGTAATGCTTAAAGTTGATATGTGTCTTGGTCATTGGCATGGCACAATTTTGTTGGTGGTTAGGAGGCGACCTTCAGCAGAATCACTCTGTAATAGAGTTTTTTTAAACTCTCTGTTAGTAGGATGAACCGAGCAGGCCAGGTTATGCTCGAGGCTAGGAAAGAGGCACTCAATGCAGCTAGCTTTTTGTTTCCTTATTTACTTTGCAACACACTGTTAGGAAAGATCCTGCCTGTTTAGTGGAATTTAGAGAAAGATCCATGGGGAAGGGGTAGTTCAGGGTTAAAGGAGCAGTAGTGGCATCTAGAAGTGAAATTGCAGTTTGCAACCATTTGAATACCGCTCGCTCACCCTCCCCTTCGAATGTGTGTAGAAGAAACGACTGTGGCCATGAAACCCTTGAAAAACGCAAATGCCTTATCTGGTTTGTCCATTCTGGGCTACTGTAGAAACATGGCAGTACAACATGGCAGCCTTTGTGGAAGAGAACCTGCTCCCTCTACATATATATATATATATATATATATATGTATATAAACGTCTCACTCTAAGGTAATGAAAACACAACAATTTTTATTTTCAGATGATTGTACACTAATAAAAACATACTTATAAATATTATATTCCATTTCTGCCAATAGATCCACCTAAATGTTACACATTGGTCCTTTAAGGAGCGAACAGAGTTGCAGGTTTATGGTTTCTGTTGCTTGTTCTGTATCTTTTACTGTCTTAGTCATTCTGGTATGGCTGTATGTTATAGTATTGACAGTGTGTACTTGTTGATGTAGACCTGCAAACCTTGTGGAAAATAAAATAAATGAAAAAATGGGTAACAAAAACATGTATTTTGTTGCCCAAGACTTATTACTTTTAGGTCAAAGAGGCCACTTCTACGAGAATTTGGCAACCAATTGGAAAATGATACAGAAAAATTAAAAACACACACAAAACTTTTCTGCTGAAAATACTGAATGGAATTTGTAAAATTGGTGAGAAAAGTGTTTTGAAAAATCTGGAATTGGGCATGGTATTTTTTAAATTGGACACATGGTGGTATACTTCGGTCTATGTTGTTTTGTTCAAAGATATGCCCTCACCCTTTTCTCTTAACAGCCCAATTATCTTATAAGCCCAAATGCTCCATTTACTTTGTCTTGTTCATTAACAAATTTTAGCAAGAAATGTCACTGCATGTGCATGTTGTATTTTCAGCCATTTTCCAAGCATCTAAAGTAAATAAACATGATTTAATGATAAAACGTATGACTGCAATGCGACAGATATTGCAATATCCCTTTACTATTAGAATAGGAGGCATAGTGTGTATTTAGTGTTAAAAGTCACTAACGAACAGGCAGCCATCGATCATGTGGTTCTCAAAGCAATTCACACTGAACTCTTAATTGAATGAGTAACTTGATTACTCATGAGTCATTTCATTTTCAAACAGTATGTTGCTCTGGCTGCAGTTAAGTCCTCAGAGTCGGCAGCACTGATTAAGGCCTATACAAATAAACCAGCCTTCACTTGACTCTTATTGAATGTAAATGTCAGATCAATTTGAGAGGTGGGACACTGTCATTTGGCAAAAACTTCACTGGAGCCACAGAGGTTTCTGAGCGCTATCATCTGAAGAAGCATGACATTTGTTTTAAATAGATAAGAGTTGAAGGGTTGATGTGAAAATCCCCTGGGTATAGCAGCTGAAAAGCTTATTAGCCTTTTCCTTTTTTCCATCTATAGCATTTAGTTTATACTTGTTCATTAGAGTTTCCACAATAACCCAACTTTGACACAAAAGAACACACTCACATTGTAATCAACCAGCTATTTATTTAAGAGGTATTTAGCAGATTTCAAGAGGATTTTGTTTGTCATTTGCACACTGTTAGGTTTATACTTAAGTTAATTCAATTGACTAACATGTATAAATCAGTCTCAATACTGCTTTCTGAGGAGCCCTGTGTACCAACGTATATTAAAATCACATAAAAACAACTGTAATTAAAAGTAGGCCTGCACCAAACAATTATTTCTATTATCGATTCATTTGCCAACATTTTCTCGAGTAATCATTTTGTATACAAAATATCAGAACATCTTAAATTACAATTTCCCAGAGCCCAATGTGATGTCTTGTTTTCCCAAAGATATTCAACCTCATATTTTATGTAGCTAGTGAAATAGGGACCTTTTGGCATTTTTGCTTAAAAAATGATTAAACGAGAAAACGATTAATCAATTATCAAAATCATTGCTGGTTATTTTTTTGTCGATTAACTCATCAGTTATTCGACTGATTGTTTAAGCTCTAAGTGACAGTATGCTATACAGTTTTGTCCATTAAGTGGACTGGACTAACCCTATCCCCAGATTTGACTTTGCTTTTGAAAGCCTGCTAATTATTCAGCAAATTCTGAAATGAGGCTTCAGTTTGTTGCCTTTAACCTGTGTAGCTGTTTCCAAATAATTGCACCTAATACTGAAAGCTGCCCTTGAAAGCAGCGTTTTTGTCTCCTTTTTTTTTAAAAAAAGCAGCAGTATGAATTAGTTTTGTTTAATTCTGTGCACAATGGTGTCAAGTCAACCATATTAAGAAGTTTCTATATCGATTTCATCAAGAAAAACTAAATCTTTAATAAGTCACTTTGTCACATAGAATCGAATAAAATATTATTGTGAATTTGTAATATGTGTTTATATTAGTATAAATAATACAACATACAAAGACTCACACTTGATTATCAGTAGTTTTTTTTAAATCTGTGTGTGTTGCTTGAGTGTAATGGAAAATAAATGTGTTAGGCCATCAGAAAATAACAAAATTTGTAGCTGTGATGCCTACAGTTGCCAGTTTAAATTCAACTCCACCAAACGATTTAAGCAATAAAGCTGTGAAGATATTGGGCAGAAGGAACAGCGTGGAGAGATATACGACATAAGGAAAGTAAATTTGCAGAGAGAAAGAAAACAGTAGCAATAAATGTCCATCCTAGCTGCGGTGAAATACAGCTTTGACTGGAAAGCAGGCAAATAAAAGGACAATTTGTCATAAATGGAAAAGTCTTCTGACCCTGACACAAATTGGGCAGCTTGTTGTCAAAATAGTGTCCCAAACAATGCTTTGAAACATAGTGGCATCATTACCAACTCATTAAAACAAGCTAACGTAACTCAACATGACATAGTACATTCATGATTTATGAAAGACAAATCTACTAAATTATTTGATGATTGCGATCAAACTGTTTACTGATTATGCAAACGAAGGAAACTGAGATAAAAACACTACTGACAAGTTGGTGTAATAAAGTCTATTGTAAATTCAGTTAAAAAACATATCCGCTATTAATGTGACTGAATGTTTTCACATACTATTTGGAGATGAGGATGGGCTGTGCAGACTGAGACTTTCCCTCAAAGGTCAAATTTAGCCCCAATTTGATTTGAGTAACCCGGCCAAGTGTCTGCTCTGCGTGTGTGTGTGTGTGTGTGTGCGTGCGCAGAGTGCATGTTAGGGAGATCAGCTTTGCTCCATAAAATGTGTGGGCTGAAAATAGGCCTGATCGAAGAATAGTGTTTCATATTACATTGCACAGGAGACCCATGCAGCTAAAGCTCTTACTGATGTCCTCTTCACTTTTCTAGACTGAGGTCTCCTCTTCTCCTGAACAGCACACAGTGGACTCTTGTAGGACACCAGTCAAGGTCACATTATCACCACAGTAAACTAGTAGAAGCCGAGGGCAGTGAAATGTGCAAATTTCACTGTGTAAATGTTCATCTAAAAGTTATATGAGTTTATTATCACTCAGCTAAAAATTCTGAGTCATAAACATGTTGGTCCCTTGAGCAACACAGTGCCTGTTTTTTGTGGCAACATTGTTTATTATTCCTATTAAAATGTTTCAAGTATGACTTTCCCGCTTGTGCTTTGAACGCCGCTAATAATAATCAAAGAAGCCGCAAACGCTGTAAACACAGTACTGGGCATTTTGTGGGCTGGCTCTCCTGGGAGCGGACTGGACGGACATTCAAACATTATTGCTACAGTTGAGTCACAATTCTCTGGGATATGTGCCAAGGCTGGCAGCCCAATTCTGGATATCTCTGCTGTGGCAGGTCCACAGTTTTTCCCCTCAAAGCAGTTAATGTTCCCAGCACCAAAAGCATTACATCCCCCCCACAGACCCACATATCTGGGTCTCTCACACATAATGCATTGCCTGCAGCAAGAATGTCTTTGAAAGGCAAGGTGAATCGTCAATGGCATCTGAAAATAACCACCTGCAGCTGTGATTCTTGAAATGGAAGAAAAATTCTCTACAGTAAAGCTACGAGTGTACATTTTTTTGTCCAGCTGAAATTGCAAATAAGTGGCAGAGGGGCCTCCTGGGTCAGTGGTGTGTAATGTGTAACTTTTATGTAATGTGTTTGAAGCCAGTCATCCTCTGCCTCCCTGTAATGTACTGTCTAATACAGTAGCAAAACACCAAAAAATAGTCTTCAAAACAAGTAGCAGTCCAATCCTGGAATTTTTAATACCTTAAAAAAAAGATACTTATCCTTTGACTGTACATTTCAAAGCATTATAGTTTGACATTTTGGGAAATCTGATTATTCACTTTATGGTGAAGAGTTAGATGAGAAGATTAATGCCACTCTTATCTGGACATTATATATAAAACTACAGCAGCAGCAGCTGGTTAGTTTAGCTTAGCATAAAAACTGGAAACAGGGGAAATCACTAGCCTGGCTCTCTCAAAATCTGCAAACAAGCACCTCTAAAGCTCACTACTTAAAACTCATAACTTGGTTGTTTAATCTGTGCAAAACCCTAAGTCTGAAAACAATCATTTGCAGTTTTAGAGGTTGTGCCGCACTATTTCTGGGCCACGACCAATCACTTTCTGGAATCTCTGCTGGTTGCCTCCTGGCAACTGCTAGAGCCAAGAAATAGTCCGAAACATAACCCCCTGTAAAATAGCGAATCGTTGTTTGGTTTTTGTGCCGATCAAATAAACAAGATATAATCTGTTAATTAGTGAGGTTTAGAGGTGTTGGAAGGACTATTTTTGTTACTTTTGGAAAGAGCCAGGCGAGCTGTTTCCCCTTATTTCTAGTCTTTATGTTATGCTAAGTTGTAAATGTAAAAGGAATGTACTTGTATAGCACCTTTCTAGTCATCAGACTACTCAAAGCGCTTTCACACTACAAATCACATTTACCCAGACACACACATTCATACACTGATGGCAGGAGCTAACTGCCCATCAGTAAAAATTAAACTAATCATTCACACACACTCACACACCGAAGGCGCAGCTTCGGGAGCAATTTGGGGTTCAATATCTTGCTCAAGGATACTTCGACGCATGGATGCTGGCTATAGCCTCATATGTATCAAACAGATATGAGGGTGGTATCAATCTTCTCATTTCACTTCCCACCGAGAAAACAAATGAGCATTTTTTCAAAATAACAAACTTTTAATTTAAGAGATTGTGGTGTTACCATATATCGTATATCTTATATCGTATCTTATCTATTTATCACAAAGTATGATGATGGAATGCAGCACAGCATGAGAAAAACAACAAGGGGTGAAATCTCCACTGCTAGACAGACTGAAGCAGCCAGACAAGCATTTACTCCCAGTGGTCAGGAGGCTCATTATCCCCTGTGAAGCTCACATAGTTAGAGGAGAAGTGAACTCTCATCCCGCTATAATGAGCCTGGCATTCCACTGGAGACTTTGGCATGAAGCTGTCCAACTTGGAGCGAGGCAGCCACCCTGTTGCTGCAGCACCCTGACTGAGGGAAATAAACGGAACCTCTGATGGTGTCCTGAATGGGTTGTTAGTTATCTACTGCCAGGCATCACAGCTTCCACTGTTCTCTGTGGAACAGGATGACCTGACTTTCAATAGGCATGCACTTTTCTTTAAGGGTTTTCACTGACTTAGTCAAATAGCCGTTCAATCTTGCAGTTTGTAAGAAGAAAAAGAGTAAACTAATGGAATGCTCTCTGTTACACGCCTCCTAAATTGTTCTTTTTGTTTATAATCCATTTTAGTCCCAAAGTAATGGTAATTCATCAGATATGTTTTTTGTACAGCGCCAGCCCTTTAAAAGGATCTTTAGACCAGAACAGGTCAGATTTCCCACAGTCATGGCATCAGCCTTATTATATTTTTGTATATTTTCATTTCTTTCTTTTTCTGGAGGGAGGGAAATAGAAGTACATTGACTTGCAGACAAGACAAAAAAATAAATGCATTTCATTACAGAAAGAATGAAGAGAAGAGACATGCGTCTAAAATAGCCATCTTTACAAAAATAACAAAAATATCCAAAAGTTTCTCCTCACATTCCTTTTAACATCTTTAAACTCAGAAAGAGTTTGAAGTCTTTCCGGTGGCTATTTCCAGCTACAGAAGAGTCAGATATTATGAAGTCTTTCTTACTCGTCGTTGTCAGAATAATAAGAAGACATACCCGCAGGTATGTCAGTGACCGAACACTTCAGTAAAGTTCAACTGTTTCTGGATTGAATATTTTTTTCTTTTTAGACAGAGCAGCCTCTCTGTGGGTGTGTGAGCACTGAGAGTGATCAAGATATTTTGGTTTGTGTGACACTGAATTTTCCAAAAGAGCTGAAGAGAAAAATATGCAAACCAGTTATAGCATTTGAAACAGGAGCGGTTAAACACTAATCTGCTTATGACAACATGCGTTAAATGCTTCAAAATGAAATTCTGTGCTACTCCTGCGATATGAGTATGTTTTCAAAAGTTCTTCTTTCTCATGACAATAATGTGTTTCATCTTAACACAAAAGGTCACTTCATCTCAAACCCTCTCAGCTGGGTGCTTAACTAATCAGATTTCGTTCAGCTTCTTCCTGCTGTGAGAAGACTTTTCTAAAAGACAATTTTACGCACTCAATTTCAAAAGTTTGTCTCAACCACAGAAAGTTAGCAGTGATAAATCTGCTTTGGCAAGCTGCCAGTCCATCTAGTGATTGGTTTGGACTACACAAAAACCAAATTAGGCATTTTTCTCAGCCACATAGTTTAAACTCAATTTCCAGAAGACACATTGGAAACACAAAAAGAAATAAGCGATTTGGGAAATAGGCCATTTTGACAGCAGTGACTTCAGTGAAGACGAACCGAGCTCAGAAAGATGCTGCTTTGCCAAATACACATTTTACAGCTTGAGTAAAATTAAAATGTATTAATAACACATCTCAGGGCAATGATAATCTTCAAAAAGCCAGTTCTCAATTGAGTAGTGACCTTGAATCTCATACTACTGTCTCACTTCAGCATCTCTTTCATCTGTTGGAAATCTTAAAGTAATATCCTGCAGCTGTAGTATCAGGTCATGAAATACTTTGCAGGGTACAGTGTGCTCTCAGGTCTGTCTCACTCATGGTCATCCTGGCTATTTTATCGGTTACCATGACAACAGTTCTCTGCACTCCACTGCCTCTGGATTGTGTGAAAAATGAACAAGAAGACAAAGGGAAAAATGTCAGAGGCTGAGAAGCAGTGATTGAACGCAGACGAACAGTCACCACTGACTGGCCTACTTTGACTACAAATTACTTAAAGGCTCAGCATGATGTGTTTGAGATGTTGCATATCTCACCAGTTTTAGTCTCAGTGTTCTCAGCTATCTATAGTCATGGAAAAGTGTGTTGCTCCATCTTACAGGCCAAACCTTCACTGCCATCCTACATTAATAAAACCAGTCATTTGGTGGGAAACTAAGGTCTGGTTTTAAAAGGTGATTTGGAGGTGCCACAAACCCTTGGTAGCTGATACACTGGCGCACTGTCAGCCGAACTTTGTGGAGCAGCCCTCAAAGTTTAGAAAGAAGTTGGGTGTCATTTTTTTCCACTACCTCTTAGCACGTGCTGTAACTAGTATAAAAGTAAGATAAACGCACCGGCCATTCACAAAGGCTCACTCTGACTCCAACGGCCCAAAGGGAGGGCTTATAGCTTTTTGGCCCAGTAGGACTTGATCAATGGTCAGAACCTGCAGGGTTGCGGAGGAAGAAAGAAAAGTTGAGTATGAAGGCCTGGGCCCGTTTTTATCAAGTGTCTCAGAATCTTTCTACAAATTACACAGAAAGTTAAACTAGAATTAAAAACATAATTAAATTCAGATACACAATGTGCATACATGTATCGTGAAAGCAGTGTGTTTTGTCTAATTGCCTCATGGGAATAAATACTGATAATATTCCCCACAATAAACTGAAGAAGTTTTTCAGTTTAGTCCAGTGATTTTTTTTCAGATATCATAGACCCTCATGTTTCAGTGGCTACCTTTTGGTTTTGGTGCACTGGGGATAAAAAAAAATGATTGTGTGTTTTACTGTAGTAAATTAACTCAAAGTGATATGGAGTTTTAAATAGTAAGACATTTCACTGGATGAGAGTTAGATAAGAATACCATTCTCAACTCTGTATGGTAAATATGAAGCTTCCGCCAGCGGTCGGTTTGCTTAGCTTAGCACAAAGAGTGGAAACAGAGAAACAGCTAGCCTGGCTCTGCCCAAAAATAACAAAAGCCACTTCTAAAACTCACTAATTAACATGTTATATCTTCTTTGTTTAATCTGTACAACACGTTGGCATTATGCGGCAAACTATTTTTTGGCCCTGCGTAGTCTGGAGTCTCTGCTGGCAACCCCACTTTGATGACTTCAGTGATTCACTGTGCCCAGCCAAGAAATAGTTCACCACATAAACGAACATATAATGTGTTAATTAGTGAGCTTTAGAGGTGAGGGTGGGTGGATTTTTTTTTACTTTTTGACAGTGTTAGGTTAGCTGGTTCCCTCTATTTACTTTAAAGCAAATGTGATCAAGTTGATCAAATCTACCCAACTAGTTTCAAACAGTCCTATGCAAGAAGCCTGTACCCTTTTCTCTGGTGTTCTGCCTGTTTATTCGTAATAATATCTGTCTCCCAATAAGACTCCACATGTTGTCATATTAGAACAATGAGCAGTTCATACAGTATCAAGAGATTCTGGAGATGAAAAGAAACCACAGAGTTGAGAAAGTCAAATCAGAAGGTCATGTACATTTGTTTGTGTGTCTCACTTTGAAGCGGAGAGCTTCAAGCTACGCTGGCATGAATAACTCATACGACTGTGAACAGAGGCCGTCACACTGGGGTCACATGACCAAAGACTGTCTGCATGACATTTCTGCGTTGTACTGATTTCACAAGCTTTATCAAAGAAACTCACTTGAAATGTAGTTGCAAACATTTTACTGTCGTGACATAAATCTTGCAAAACATCAAATATGGGTCACTTTCACCAGAAAATGACTGAAATGTTGAATGTTGTCACAGATTTAAGAAATAGTAATATTTCATCTGATGATCAAAATAATGCCAAATGAAGGCAAAGTAGCTTATATAACTCAACAGCACTTAGTCATGAAGTATCCTCCTAAAAACCTTTCCAAACACTGGCATAATAGAGCATGATGCAGTAATGAATACTGATATTTCAGAATGGGAAAGGTCAACATGAACTACATAGTAGTCGCACACATTCAAATACTGTTTAAGGCAGGTGCTGGACCAATAGAAGACAGCAATGAAAATATGAAAAAGGGTCCGCACACTGTAGCTCCCTTGAAGGAGCAGTGTGTACAATGAATACCACATGAATACTGCTCGCCTCACCCGCACCTTCCAAGCGTGTGGGAAAGGCCCTATCTAGAGCCAGTGTTTGGTTTGTCCAACAAAGCATTGATCTGTTCTAATATGTCTTTTAGAATATGTTTTGTGTGTTAACACCTGTTTTGAGGAAAGAGATGTTGAAGTCTGTCCATCTGAACGTCCTTCTTAGAAAATAGAAAAATATCTGAAAAACTCTTTGCCATATTGGTATAGATATTCATGGTTACAAGATGACCATCCTTTCTGATGATTTTTGTCACCCGCTGACCTTTCATGTTGCACCAACTTCAATCAAAATGTCTCATTGACCAACACTTTGATCAAAGGTATCTCAAAAACAAATGTGTCAGAAATTAGGAAGGATGATGAGTTAAATATATTGTAACAGCATCGTATGAAACAAATTCTGTTTCCAGGAAAAATGACGAACTGATTAACTTCACAGCTTTTCACTACGTAGAACTCAACACAATGAGAATATGTTAAAATATAACAGTTTTAATTAGAGCTGCAACCCTTCTGGCCTCTGTTATTATCACCTCTCCCACACAGTTATAACACACAAGTGATATCTAAGAAAACTATAATTTTATCCACTCCAACAAGGATACAGTTCTGTAGAGAATTCATCTTTGCAATTCTTCAAATCAAATATCCAGAACATAAGCAATAAATACAGGATTATATAATCATGCAGTGTGGACACACAGTATGGCAATTAATTATAGCCAGTGCATGGTGTTCAAAAACCTGTGTTGTTCTCTCAGCTTGGTTATCAGCCTGGTTTGTATAAATGACACATACTAAACCAACTGGTGCTACTACTTACAGGCTTTGAATCTTGTTTGTTCGGGAAATACGTTATTGAAATTAAAATACAGCCTGAATACTATTATTGCTAGTAAGGTTTTTGTATGTAAACAATGACGATCTGAATTCAATTTTGATTAACCTTAAAATTATCTTCTCTAATTTAGTATCATATGCAGAGCACTTTATTCCAGTGTTTTTATGCAACAGACCATGTTCCAACCATGCACCCTCAGCTATTAATTACTGATCGTTTACAAACAGTAACAGATGATGAAGGGGCCTTGACAACCACGGAGCTGCAAAAAAGCTAGTTGGCAATTTATTTTTAGAGAAACCTTTTTATCTAAAATTATGATTAGTGAACGGAGGCTTACCATCTGCCACTTGAGAAATCTCACTCTTTTTTCTTTGATGTTGAATCGTCTTAGCCATGGGAGGCAACTTTTATTTACAATTGGCTGTCAGGGGAGTTTTTGCTTGTCTCGTCTTTGTGCATCTTTAAAGTTCCCTATAAATAGTTTGCACGGTCCGCAAGGATGAAACTTAAGAGTTCCTTTAAAGTGAAAACACTACAGCTTTATTAAGACCAGATAAACTCTAGACAGCAACATTTAATTTAAATGTTCTATTGCAAAGTGTAAAATAGCGAATGACTGCCAAGTGAAACCAACACATTGTAGTTTTGTTGCTGTTTATATTCTCCAACAGTTGGTGTTCTCAATGTGGGGCTGGTCAGTGTTATTGACACTCTCTGAGACATTGTTGATGAGTCACTTTTCTTGTTTTATGCATCATACAGTGAAGTTAACAAAACTTTTGTTCTTCACATTAGTCCCAATTATTGTTTATCTTGTTTTCGACTCCACCCCATACAGTAATTCAAATCTAGATATGTACTATATGAATACAAATGCATTATTGGCAATTAGCAATTCTGGTACAGAGTCTTCATTGGTTTTATTTTGAATGTCTTTAGCTTTGGTGTTGATTGATTTTTTTCTGACTGAATTATTTTGTATCTATTGTATTGTGATATTACTGGGTTGTTGGGGTTTTTTTTGCATGAAGCACCAGGTTTGACATTTCAAATTTCACATTACTGCTGAGTAAAAGATGAATCAGTACAAAATAACATTGTGCACCAATAAACCTGACCAGCACTGTAATGAAAGGGCTGTATCTGTCGGGGTTATGTTTTTGAAACAGGAACAGGTGGCCCATTTCTGCAGGACTACTCTGAGACTACAGTAATCAAATATGTACAAGCATACATTATAACAGTTTGTGCTACAGGGCTGTTGCATGACTGCATGACTCTTGCAGGTACATCTGTGCCAAAACTGTAGTGGCACAAGTCATTCTATGCCATGCTTTGGGTGGGAGCAGGTGGGCAGACAAGAGTGTTGTAATTCTGCTTAGACAGGGGGAGAGCCTGATTAAATGCTCACACAGTGGGGAATTTTAATGTAATCCCTTTCTGTTACAGTTGAGTAATGCAGCTGTCACGTGGATCGGCTCAGGCCTGAGACAAAACATAAAGGCTAGTCTGCTGTTCCAGTGTGTTGGAGGGCGTCTGCCCCGAAACATCAGTGTCTTGGGGTGACTTTTAAAACTTAAATATTTTATGGTCTTTTTGGCCAAAAGGAAGAACTACAAAATATCATAGTACATATAATGTCTTTATGTAAATTTACATTTTTCTTAAAGGCTAAACGTAGACACCTTCTAAGACGGCTATAAGATAAGGCATTTTCTCTCTACTGAAGCAAGCTCTTTGGTTATGCTTTCAGCTATACAAAGATCAGGTCAATTAGAATATGGTACAGTCAAAACTGTCAAATAAATGTGCAGTAAATCACATGAGCATTTATACCCAGTGTCAACAGCAATGTGACAATATACTAAAGTGCTTTTGATGTTGCTTCAGTTATTTTAAAAGTGGAAAAAGCTGCATATTCACTTTTTAACTTTTCTGTGACAAAGGTTTTGATCTACTTGAATTGCTTCTTTTATATCTGCTCTGTGTCTGCTTGTGTTCTTTTTTTAAGTCCAGCATAGTCTAATCCTGCTCATTAGGGCTCTATATTTATCTGTTCTTTTTAGGCAATTGCTTGTCATTTTAACATCAGTGTTTTGAACAGGTTGAAGGGAATCAGATTTCAAAAGTGTGCTTTCCAGAATAAGATTAATACAACATTCTCAATGGACAAGTAAATCCACATTTGCTCCTTCAGTACTGACAGACAATCCTGCTATCCAAGAAGGTGCCTCCACCTAATTATTTTCTGTTAACCAGTTGCAATTTATTACTGAGTACAACTTTTGAATTTGCAACTTCCTAATGTATTCTGTGTACAGTAGCCTACCGTGAGGATTTCAACAAATATCAAAGTATTAATAACATAGGTAATATACTATAAATACATAACCACCTACAGTAATCTTTTAATTCAATTTCACCACTAGATGCCACTAAATCCTACGATTGCTCCTTCAAAAAGCTGCAAGTTTTTTGTTTCTTTACAATTCATGAGAAAATAAAGTCATGTTTTACTCACAAGTAAAGGCATTATGATGTAAACAACAACAATGTTTAAAACTATCATTAATAACTTGTATCTACTTGTTTTTATTGTTAGTGCCAATCAATCTAGGAGTGACTGCTGGTTCCAATCCTGTGTTTTGAATGTTTGTGTTGGAGTGATTTGTCTCACGGACTGTATCTTGACAGACCATTTTAAGACTCAACACAATAATAAATGGCTGTAAGGGTTGTAATTAGAGCTACTGCACACAGCTCTCTCTCTCTCTCTCTCTCATTGGCTCTCTCTTCCCCCCTGATTCACTCACTCATCAGGGTCTCTTCTACTTTGCGTCCTCTCTCTCTCTCTCTCTCTCTCTCTCTCTCTGTGTGTCTGTATCTGTGACGGGCTCTATAGAGTGAAGAAGCCTCCAGCACAGCCAGGTGCACCACTTCAGTGATGCGACCCCTTTCCAACTATTTACTACAGTAGGCTGCCCTCTGGAAAGAGCCTGTACTGCCGTTGCACAATATACCCCCCCCCCGCCCCATGAAATAAAGGTGCAGGTGCGCACTGTGCTTTTACGCATGGAAGTTGGAATCAACCTAATTACATTTACGCATGGCTGTGTCTCGTTTCTTCGGAAGGTGCGTCCGGTCTTATGAGAGCTTGTCAGGGCGTCAACAGCGGGGCGAAAAGTGAGCAACGATGCGGGGCACTGAGCTGCTGCTCGGTTACTTTCTGGTTAAAGTTATGGTGTGCGACGCGGAGGGCGAGCCGGATCAGACCGTCGACGACTTCATAGTGACCGGGTTTAACGACTCAAAGGAAGGGGAGAGCGGAGTCACGGAGAGCCCGCACGTGGAGGACAAGTGCCGCGGCTACTACGACGTGATGGGCCAGTGGGACCCGCCGTTCGTGTGCAGGACGGGCAGCTACCTGTACTGCTGCGGCACCTGTGGCTTCAGGTTCTGCTGCGCGTTTAAAAGCTCCCGGCTGGACCAGACCACCTGTAAGAACTACGACACCCCGCCGTGGATGATGACAGGAAGACCCCCGCCGAAAGTGGACGTGGCGCTGGACAACGCGAAGGATAAAACCAACCTTATTGTGTATGTCATATGCGGGGTCGTGGCCATAATGGCACTGATAGGAATTTTCACCAAGCTGGGTTTGGAAAAGACGCACCGTCCGCACCGAGAAAATATGTCAAGGTAGGTTAGAATTTTACCCAAAAAAAAATGATCTGTTATGGGTTACTGAACCCTGCAGTGTATGAACTCGCCTCTGTGTGGAACAAAACCTTAATTTCAGCAAAACCAAGTCACAAAGCAACAAGTTGTTTTGTAAATAAAACTGTGTAGGCTACTATGAAAATAAGTTTAATTGCACTCAAAGTACATTTTAAAATTTCCATTTAACGCACATTTCCTCCAGTTAGAAACTAGTTTGCTGACATTCAGCCTGTTCATTCTCAGGCATACCTGTCTGCACTACAGTGAGTCAAATGCACATTTTTGTCAGTGTTACAGAGTGTGTTGTGTGATGTTCATTGCATTGTCCTGAGACTTTCATTTGAAACCGACTTTAATTGTCAGACTATTGCCAGTGATGTTGTGGCATGTATTACACATTTCTACCTAATCACGTTAAAACAGATATTTTTGTTAAAAAATAACTCAGAAAGTGAAGGTGGTTAACAGAAAAAAATGGTTACATTTTAGTGTGGGCTTGGCAAGAAATGTCTATTTTTTTTCAGCATGTTACAATTGAAACACAAGGGGTCAGCTTTAATGTTGCACTGTTTTGTTAAAAGCATATTTTCCTCCACATCAAATTCTTCCTTTAGCATCTGCTAGATGTACAACTACAATTTGTTAAAAGACACTTTGCAGTTTTCCATCTTTCTCAAAACAGACATCAGAAACAGAATCAGAATCAGCATTATTGGCCAGGTATGTGTACACATATATGGGATTTGACTCCGGATTTCCGTGCGCTCTATGTACATACACATCAGTACGACAGTTAGTGCAATGGTGCAGAGTGCAAATGATGCTGAGACAAGTAATTTTTAATGTAACGGGTAACATGAGGTAGATGGATATACACAGTATATCTCTGGTTTGTGCAGATTTTAAAGTCTTAATATTTACATAAACCATGAGAGAAATGTACAGATACAGAGGATGTTAATGTGACTGGTAACTGGTGTTAACTGTTCATCAGAGTGACGGTCTGTGGGTAGAAACTGTTCTTGTGTCTGTTTGTTTTGGTGTACAGTGCTCTGTAGCGCCTGCCAGAGGGGAGAAGTTGGAACAGGTTGTGTGCGGGGTGTGACAGATCTGCACACATGCACAGAAAGAGCCTTATTACTCTCTTGCAGCCTACTCAGGAGACTGATTTTGGGCTGAACAATGTCTGCATGGGGGAGACACTGTGTTGTCATTGTCATTCTGTAAAAGAGTATTAGCCTGTAGCAGTCCAGGCTAGTTTCCATCCTTTAAAACAAATAGACTACAAAGACACAAACGTATTGAGAAAAATGTTTCATTAAAAGGTTTGTTTTAACAATAACGGTTCTAGTGATTTAGGTAAGTAATGACAATGATATGCTTTAAAGACTAATTGAGTAATAAACATTTCTTCACTTGTTGTTTAATTAGACTGCACCACAATGAGAACTTGCACACTGTAATTTTGATGAAGTGGATTCCGAGATTTTAATATAGAGGATGTTACTCGAATCTGACCTGACAACTGTGACAAAAGCTAATGACAAGATACCTGGACAGTGCTGAACTTATGCCACAAAGCTACAGAATATATCACTCTATGTAGCCTAAAAATTTAAAACAAAACTGTAGACAGTTTAATCAATACTTGACAACAGTGAACATGTTTTACCTGCAGACAGTTTTCCATATATTTTGGAAGGTGTCATAAGATAATTTAACTATTTATTTCACCCTATTGCCATGTTGTACCAAGACACAGTTAAGGGTCAGCACTTTAAGCGTGAGGAAGTCATTTCAGAAAAACATCACTTGCCATAGATGTTTCTCCGTGTGAGCATTCCTATGGAAGCCCGGTATTCATGTTTTGACTTATCATTAGGCCCCACAGTGGGCATCATAAATCTACTGGGCGACACCATTTTCTTGCTGTGAACTAACATCAGTACCTTTAAGCTGCCTTAAAGTCCTAATCACCCAAGCAAACAGCAGATACTCAGCAGCATGACCCAACCATATTGTATCTGCTCAGGCTAAACTACTGTGGCTGTCCCAACTGCCTTGATAGGCAGTTTCATCTGAATGCCATGGCCCACTCAGTCGTAACCATCATCGCTGCATATCTGGTTACAGTCTTACCAATAGCCAATAGTTAGCAACCCCTCTGGTATAAGATACGTATCATGAATTTTACAAAACAAAAGAACATGGTTTAAATGAATTTGTGTTTGAGTGTATACAAGTGCAGGGAAGTCTATAGGGTCACCAGGTAGACTGAGTGTAGTCAGAGGTGCCAGACTTGAAACTTTAAAAAGGGGCATTCACGAGGAGTGCTCCTCTGTATAAACAATATATTCTGTTGTATAATATTGTCTGATTCGGATGGAGCTTTTTATGAGAAGTCTGAGAAAATAACCCTGATGATATCATGGTGATGAACTGGGGTTGAGACTGTTGAGACAGAAAGCCTGCGTTGCGAACTTGAGATATGGCGTATGAAAGATATGGCATTAAGGAAGCAGAGAAAGAGGCTATCTAGTTGCGTTATGGGAAATGTAAGTGTTTTTTGAGTTTGACCCATCCTAAGGACTAAAAGTCAGGATATCTCATCCTGTGCTGCTTCAATTTTGACAAGCAATACTAAACCGCTTTTAAACCATGGACTGCTGTACAAAGGATGAGACTTCAACACCAGAGACCACAGCTTGTGTCCTGTCTCCTACCAAAATTTGTGTTCTGTTTACCACGAAGGTTATCTTTCCCCAACTTTAACCAAGTAGATAACATCTGTAAACTTAGAGGCGGCAGATAAAAAAAATGCTTCTGTCAGTGTTTTGGAACAGTCAACGCGCACACACAAACGCTTTACTTTGTCATTTAGGAGGACTTTTTAGCGAAAGGCGGAGTGCACTGCTAACCTGCACAGAATCTGTACTTGTTATTTACTGCAAGATGTCTTCCCTGAGATTGTTCTTCATCTTTCCAGAGCTCTTGCACATGTTATCCGCCACCCTGCCTCAGAACATACCGACGACATTGGACTTGGCCAGCACTACGAGAACATACAAACCAGAGTCACAGTTAACAGTCTCCGTAAGTACTGCGACATCAGCAGCACACAGCATCTAGCTACACACCTTCATACACATTCACATGACAGAGCAGTTTGTTTATATGTGGCTGCTGACTGCTTTGACTGACCAGATTAAAAAACAAAAACAAATATGAACCTAAAATTTTGATCCTTGCACATTTGCCCAACTATTTGCCTACCTGTCTTACCTATTCCTGAATTAGCTGTGCAACTGGAAGAGGTGGAAGGAAAAAAGGTAGATCCACAATCCTGCGGGCTGGGGAAGCAATTAGTCATGTTGCAATCGCTTAACACTAATTACCACAGACAACCTAGAGCTCTGTTTCTTACCCAATACTTATTGTATGCAACTACCT
>CM022470.1:8260504-8301425 GCA_011952105.1 Coreoperca whiteheadi | reverse complement strand
TAATCAAACAACTCAGTGAATGACGGGACCCAGACACTGGCATTTCTTCCATGTGCTGTTTAACTTAAACCTAAATGTGGTCTTTTAACATGGCTGCCACACGGCCAGTGTGCTTTGTGTCAAATCGCAACTTTGTATTTGCCTTTTAGTATCCTATCATATTTACTATAAATATTACTCAAGTGAGAAATGCAATTTTACTTTCAAAGAAAACTAACCTAAAAAACTTAAAGGCATTCTATTTTAAGAGCTAGATATATTTTCTGTTTTAGCTGAGATTTTTCTTTTGCCCCCTAAAATCAGCTGATGAGGTGTCAGCACTGATATGATAATAATTAATCATTCTAAAATCAGAGCGCTTTCTGCCCTACCTTGCCTCCTCACAGAATAATTATCAGTTCATTAAAAACCAGACAAAATGGCAACAGGACTGATCTTCAAAGAAAGATACTGTATGCTTTCTTTAGTGTACTATGTACAGTATCCTCACCTGTTGCAGTCTAACATATAATTTAGCATAATTCAATAAAATATGCATTGATGTATGTTCTTATTAAGTGCACGTTAGGAAATCGTTTTTTACTGTTATTCTGCCTGTATTCTGGGAAGTTCAGTACATTGGTTTGTCAACTGAAAAGCTAAAATTCAGCTTACATCAAAGTGGGACGTGTTTGTTTTTAAAAGCAGTATCTGTGCTAACTGGTTGCGGTGAACACACTTACATTACACAAAATGTAGCTGAACGCACTAAGGAACTTGTGTCCTGATTTAAAATACCATTTTCCTGCCAGCCCCTGTAAATGAAAGAAAATTATCAACGTGAGATAATACGACATAATTGTACTGCAAAACAAGTGCAGCCACTTCACCTATTTAAGGGTTTAAAAGGTAAAAAAGTGAAATTTGAATTTCTTTGAAAAATGTGCAGTTGTCTCACCCCACCTCCTTCTTTTAGTCAGAAAATAACTTTATACCTGATGATCATTATACATTATATTGATATATTTAGTTTAAGTCTGTAATAATCTGGAAAAAATAAAACAGATGACAGAATGCCTCTTGTCCATAGCAGTGTAAAGGCAATCATTAAATTCTAATTATACTGTGTACACGCCATACGTACTTGCAAAGAAATTTCTAATTTACTAGTTTGAGCCAATTTGCAATTCATTACCCTTACATTCACCTTATCCACATGGTGTAAATTTGTATGTATATAACTGGGGTATCAAAATAAGAGAAGCCAGAAGATTACTTTTGTATGATGGATATCTCGCACTTGATGGGCTGCGCTAGTTGCTGTGGAACACTTTAGGCAAGCACTTTAGCAGTATAAATGTTAAAAAGATTTTTGTTTTATTCAAGCCCAATATTTACTATTTAATTCATACTAAAACTGTAGAAAGAAATGATGTAGCTTCACTTTGTGCTGGCTGCTGTATTTTACAGGGATGTATGCCTCCCATACATCCCCGATTCTGCATAATAAGAGTTGGCAGCAGCACAGGGATGATTATTGTTTTCTTCACAGCAATTCTTGCAAGGTTACAAGAGGTGAAGTGATATTTTTTTGCCACATGGATCCGCCCTGTACTTGTCCTCTCCAGCTGTGCTTTCTAGTGGCAGGTGTGACTATACCGCAGCTATAATAGTCACTGTATATAACGGATAGTGGTGCAAAGCAGTGCTTGAAATGCTCCCGAGGGAACCTCTTTTCCTCATCTGTTGCCTGTCAAAGATAACAAAAATCCGTTAGACTGGGCTATGAGCTCTCATTCTCCTCAAGACACCAGTAATACAGATTTTATTACCAGGGTTTCTTTGGCTCCCAGTACTATCATGTTCATGTCCTGCTAGCCATGGGCGTACATGGGGCACTTGTGAAGTGTGGCCTCTTTTTACTCCAGGCAGCCAGCCAGAGAGAACAAGGTCTCCACTCACTGCCAACACTCCACTGGTGCATGACAGTCCATTTCCTCACTGCCAGATAGAAATGTATTTCAGCAGCATTACCTCTGACAGCAGCTGAGAAATTGCTACCAAATGTAGAGTCTACCTATGGTTCTATTTTCCACCTGCCATATACTGTACTCAAACCTTTAAGGAGATAATTACAAACTGACAGTACAGAGAGCTTTAATATATTTGGTTGGACACACGAGTTGTTTTTGTTTTTATCTTAATAGTTTGTGAAATGAGAAAGTGACTATGGACAGACTGTTAGCTTCAATGGTCACCATGCTGACCACTGACAACACAGATACAGTGGGCCTATTAGTCAATGAAAGTTATTTTTTATTAGTTTTTCAACATTTCACCTGTGTGCAAACTTAAGAGTTGCCAGTAATCTGTCCCCTCACTTTAATGCCAGACCTGTGAGAAGAAAATTAAATGTGTATATGTTCTTATTGTTCTCTTCTAAATAAATATTGATTCATTTGCAAAATCACTACCATCTTGAATGAAGGTAAAAAATGTGAGGTGACATTTCCCTACATTTTGAGTGGTGCCTCTCTAGCCTTTACTGTTTTAATACTGTTAAGAAATAGCTTTTTACACCATTCTGAAGCTCCAGCTGTATAACGCATAACTATCAAAATTAGATAGTCATTTAGAGAGGCTGTTCAAGAGCAACTTAGGCTATTTCACAAATGTTCTGTACCAACTATAGTTTGAGTTATTATGATTTAAGATTGTTAAATATTTCTTTCTTTTTAGGAGCTACAGAATGGAAGTCAAAGTCAAGCTGATCTAATCTGAATTTGCTTTGAAGGGAAGGCCAAGTGGTGGCTCTAGGACACAGTCCTGAGGAATTGTGATCCTGTATAATTGTAACATATGAAAGTCAAATAGGGGTTACACTTAGTATGCAATACTTAAAGGTCCAGTGTGTAACATTTTGGAGGATCTATTGGCAGAAATGGAATATAATATTCATAAATAGGTTTTCATTAGTGTATAATCGCCTGAAAATAAGAAGCTTTGTGTTTTCATTACATTAGAATAAGCCGTTTTTATCTACAGAGAGAGCGAGTCCCCTTCCACCGAGGTCGCCATGTTGCACCGCCATGTTTCTACAGTAGCCCAGAATGGACAAACCAATAACTGGATTTAGATAGGGCGTTTTTGTGAGTTTCGCGGCCACCGTAGTTTCCCCTACATGCTTGGAACGGGAGGATGATCCAAGTGGTATTTAAATAGTTGCAAACTGCAATTTCAACACCGATGCCACTAAATCCTACATATTGGACCTTTAAGACTTGCAATTCAAAAGTGGTTCTGAATACTGTGAATTTTGTAGCTGTGATTCACAATAACAGAGACGTGCAGCAGTAGTGTGATAAATGTAGAGGTGCACAATATCAGATTTTCTTCTTATTATCAGTATCAGATGGTATCAGGCTCCTGGGATCAATACAGAATTGAATTAGTCTCTTTTAGATAATTGAGATACTGTGACTGATACTTTTAAAGCCCTTTGTGATAATAAATAACTGCCACTAGTCAGGAAATGTGTCTGTCGTCTTTACAATTAATGAAGACTCAAATGCCGTATGAACTTGTTAATTCTACAGATTTCTACTGCTCTACTCTAAACAGCCAACTCCATTGTTCTCGATCAGATCTAATTACTTCAGTTTGTCGAGGTAATGCTTTTTGCCCCATTGTTTTCTTTCACGTTTCATTTAAAAACAGCATGAATAACTCTTTTAAACTAACGATCAACTTAATAAATAACTCTGTACTCTGATTTCTTTGTAATAATGGCATCCCAAAATAAAGTATTTTATGTGTTTTGTTTTTACACAAATCCATAATTACACACTTTGTAATATGTTTTATACATCTTATTTTGTAAGACAGTTAAACACAAGCTTGTCCACAAATACATTATCCTTACCTAGTTAATAGCTAGGTTAATTTATATGTCTAACAAGATGTTTTATCAAACAATTTACACATAAGTTTAAGTATAACGAAGATAATCTAATAATATATAGTGTTTGATGTTAAGAGTTTCAGGAGACTGACAGAAATGGCAACATATTGACTCAGAGAGAATAAAATATTTTCATCACAAACTTGAAAGTAGGCTGTCTGTAAATAAGAGCACCCTTCTCCTTGTACCATTTATTTCGGGGCATACAGCTCCCAAAATACTCTCTTAAATCTTTTATGAGTTCCAGGGAGGTGTCTGTGTCTGGAGTGTTAACTTGCTTATTTCCCACAACAACCATGCAGTCTTTAACCTTACAAGTCTCCAGAAGTGGCCTACTTTCTTCCAGCAGCTGACATAAAAGCGGTGACTCTGACAACAGTAAACGCACAAATGACACTCAGTCAACGCAAAGTCAGATAAACATTAAAGAGGGAGATAAACAAGTACATACATCAGCACCTCAGTTTAAATCGAGTTTGGCATCCTGAAAATAGCAAAGTTGCACCAGATGTTAACAAAAGTCCTGTCCTCATTTATTAACTGCAGTAAAATCTATTCCCATCTTAGACTATAAATAGAGGATGTTTGAGACATGCAGACAGGCTGAAAAAAATGTTTTTGACAGTATTGGGATACAAAATAGCTTGGCTAAAGCATTCAGGGGCGAATTCCCAAATAGATTGCGCGGCCACTAAACCTGCATAAGTACGACAAAAAGAAACCGTGTAGCCTAATTCTCAAAGCACCCCCAGAGGGTGAACTGCACCTCTAACTGCGCTGGCAAGCATAGCGTCTCGGTGCTCCGGTGCTTTTTGCAGGTATGTAGATTATGTAATATGCATACATTTGGTGTTAAATTGGCCTCTTTCTATGCAAATGAGCCTCATTGAAACACAAGGTCAAATTCACAAACACCAGCGCTAATAACCACATGCAGTTAGTGTGAAATTATTAATGTCTTCAGAGAGTTGGTGGTAACTGAAGCGCATATGAGGCGTCACACCCGGACTTTCCAGTGATCATGGCAGCAGTGATTGTAGCCAGGCGAAGAAATAGCATTCATATGTGCACAAGTGGCACAGAAACAGTACAATACCTGATATTCACCATAAGGGGATGAAACCTTAAAACAACATAAAAGCTGCTGCTGTGAGAAACGGAGAGAGTGGTTACACACTGTAATGGTCCAGCACAGAGCAGCGTATGGGAGAAAACAGCTCTCCATGCACCCAGAGGCATGAGGGGGAGTACACAGTTAAAGCCCCCAAGTAACAATCACTCCATACAGAGTGAGTCAGAGAAAAATAAGAGCCATCCCGCAGGTAGAAACAAATGAAAGAGCAGGGGGAGTTATTAGATAATTAGAATACTTAGAATTAGGATAAGTTCTCTTTCAAATCAAACATCTCTTTCCACACGAGTGGAAAGTTTTGTTCTTGCAACTGCATTTGTAACTTTTTTTTTATCATATGTTGCTTAACCATGTCATGTGATATACTACTTCAGTACACCTTAGGAACAAATATTACTGGGACCACTACAGAGAATTGCAAATGAACATTAAACAGATGCAAAACAATGGCAAATTGCACTCAAATGCAAAACTTTGTGGACTGAGCTTATCTAAAAGAAAACCGAATGGGACTAAATTTGATCTATAGGTTTCATTGTGTGTATCGTTTTAACATACATATGTACCCAGGATTTTCTAAAAAGTACATATTATCCTGGTTAAATACATTACAAGTGGAGTAAATTCAATGTATTCTATGGAAGCAGATAATCTAATATGACTTTTAGCTTAAAAGAAGATCACATTGAATGAGAGCATGTGTGCATGGCCCACTTAGGATGAATTGTATGAAATAGAAACAGGTCAACAAGCCCAGAAAGGAACCTGACAAGGTAATAGACATAGATTTGATGCAGAGATTTCCTGTTACAATTTTTGAGAATTTGGTTACTTTTGCTAAAGCAGCCACTGGCTCTCAGCTACAAAATGGTTGTATTAAAAAAACATTAACATTTGATGGTCAGCTATTATTCCATTGCACATGGCTGTGTTCAAAACTTCAGGAGCTAGTTTTTTTTAACACGTTTAAAATGATTTAATGAGGGTTTATGAAGACAATCCATCACTGAGTTTATAAGTTATCCATACATGTGAAAAAACTGTGCTGTCTTTCTTAAGGACTACAGCTTTTAATAAGGTGTTATTGAGGTGTGGTGAAGTGAAAGAATTGTCAAAGCTGTCCTCTGCATCATTTCATGAGACAGCATTGATAATTTGAGACTTTCCAAATTAATTAGCACGGTAATAAAGTTTCTTGCTGACCAGCAGGGAATAAGAGCCTAATTAACCTATTTTCTGCATTAATGATCTGTTTTTATCAGACACATTCTAGACCAAGGACTAGTGGACTCTCCACATTTTAAAGTTTGTAAACTTTAACCAATAACAAAGTTAAAGGCTGAGATGAGTTCATGGGCATTTTTTTATCGTCATATCCAAGTTATTGGTGCTGGACTCACAGTGGATTAATACTGGCAAGGTATCTTTAAAGGAAACCATTTGCAAGTGTTGATTCATGACCTCATGACATTAAAAATAACAGTTATTGTGATTTTGTGATAGGTCAAGCTTAAAAGGAGTAATTAATAAATGATCAAAACTATTCGCATCAAGTATTGGTCCTTAAACATGTTGATATCTGTACTCTGATATATAGAACACGCAGCACATCCACATGTCTTCAAACTGGTGCTTGTGAATCGTATGTTCCACTAATCTCCTCCAATCTAAACGAGGAGAAGACACTGAACATCTGTTTGTTCTGTCATGCCAGTAGGCAGGGGGCCAGTCCATTTGCTGTGCACCCTTTAATTTACCAGATGTCTACTGTAGGATTAGTACAGTTTTACAAAGAGTAGTCATGACTCTCCAGCTGGGTCCCCAGAAAAGCCTACTTAAGGGAAAGTATATATATCCACATCCATACATCAAGCTGATTCATATCCTGGGAATTCGACATCATGCAACAGTCACAGAGGAGGAGAAGCCAGTTTAAAAAAAAAAAAAAAAAAAATGCAAATAATTAAACATACAATAATAAAAAAAAAATTAAGAAAGTGACCATTTGTCAGTATTTGTCATTTCTATCTTAAAAGCGCATTTGAACATGCGCATTGAACATATTGTCTCATTGATTTAAGGGAATTTGTCGACGCAAACAGAAACAGTGTCTGAATTTCTGCGTTAATGACTTTTGTTTTCCCTCTTCTAGATAGCAACCAGATGAACAACATGGTTCAAGCATCGACTTTGATAACACAGCCTTACCCGACTGTGGGACAGATCACCAGCCCCTATGAACAACAGAGGCCTGTCAAGGATCTCAACAAGTACGCCACGCTCAAGGCTGTGGGTAAGCCATAATGTTGAAAAAGCAGTTGCCAGTCATCATTTCATCTGATTAGGTAATACATTACGTCACCTATAAATAAAACGAGCACAATTAATCAGCGTTTCCCTTCATCATAAAAGGAGGAGTGTCAAGGTTTAATCAAGTGAACCAGAAACAACAGAATCTGTAATCTGAGTAATCATGAGGACAGGTCTATAAGGTTATGAGGCAGAAAACTCATCTGAAATGCTTCATGAAATGATTTGTGGGATACAAGTCAAACAAAATGTGGTTCATTTTGTATTAAAAATTGTCTCAAAAGATGGCTAGCTGCAGTTATTAGTGAGTTGCACTGCCATCTCTCTCCTTTTAGTTTAGCATGAAAATTATGTAAACCAATGTGGCTTTGACAATTTTTCAGTCATTTATTTCTTATCTACTTTAGATACAGCAAGAATCCTGTTTACACAACACATGTAAGATATGTACTTCAAAACTGTCTTTAAATAGGAATCTAGTTTGAATCTTCATCAGATATCTGGCTGTGTCAGTTAATCCATAGTCTATCAATGCCAACAGAGAGGGGAGCTGCAAGTTTATTTATAGAAGCAAGTTTGTTCTTCTCATGTGCTAATTTTGGAAAGTCTGCAGCCAGTGCCTGGACAAACAGCATTTGAAACGAGAAATAATAGCAAACCCAAAATAGTACCCCTCAGCAAGATGGTGCCAAATTATTTTTCATAAGTCTTGAAAAACACATTTTTGTAGTGTCACAGTATGCAAATAATGCTATATTCCTGCAAGTCATTAAATAAAACAAGATGGATACTGTAGTGCAAGATAAGAATTTTACCCCTTTATGTACATTAGGGAAATATGTGTTTTGTAAGTATGATTCCCTAAAGTGTTTGAGCTGATATTTAAATAATGATAACAGGTGATTTTGACAGTGTATATGTTACAGTGGAGTGGAGCACATAAAGGCAAACTTCACAGGCACACTTCATAACCAAATGAAACCATCACTGGTAAGGAATGGGCCATCTGTTCATGCATATCCAGTCATTTTACCACTAAATGTGCAAACTTAAACCCAGAATTCCAAAATGTAGAGGTCCCTTTGTAATAATAATAATTTATCAGTGTTGTTAATTTTGACATGTCCAATTAAGTGAAAACAAGATTTCAGCCTTATTTGAAGTAATTGATAATCCACCGCTTTTCCTTATCACAGTAGCATTTCAAAGAACAAATAGTCTGACAATATCCCTGACCTTTATTTTGGCCAAGAGTCACATTTTCCTGTGCTCTTAACTCTTAAAAAAATGTATTCAGAGAAATATGCAGAATCAAATTGTGGAGTGAAGGTATTTGCGTATCTGTATTTGATGCTATTTAGCACAGTGAAACGCAAGTCTTTTTATAGATTCTACATGAATCAGTTAGCTGTCTTTGAGAGACCTGGCCATGGAGAGGATGACAGCTATCAGCATGCGTGTGGTAGGTCCAATCACATAACACAACTCACTCTCTTTGTGAGTCATACGAGCAGCTGAAGCTTCTCCAATGAAGTGCCGTCAAACAAACTAATCATTATGGAAAATAAAAATAGAACAAATCTTAGCTAATGACACTGGGGACAGAAGACAATCAGGAGTAATCAAAACAAATGAGTTGGGGCGGGGTGATTAGATCCAACTATACTGTACATGGTGAGCCACGTGCACCTCTGAGGTGTTAATATATAAAGGTGTTCATCTATCAGCTGATGGGGGTTTTACCAAAGTAGCTGCTTTAAAGGATATGCTGCTCATCGCTACATCTCTTTCCTATACCATGAAGTGTGATTCGGAGCTCAGACACAGCCTGCTGTTGATGAAGACACCACATTAAAGACTAGAGACATTACATTAAAAAAGAATGAAATTTTCACAGAAATTCACAAAAGCAAATGCTGGAGATTGGTGTGCTCAGGCTCAATTAGTGCTCAAGTGAATACTGTTTTCATACATTGTCTGCACCTGATTGGAGACATAAAATCACATCACAGTGGTTGTTGTGAGCAAATTAGAGCAGATGATTAAGGCAAGACAAATGCCAAAAGATAAGATATACTATGCAGTGGTCTACTGACAAACATCTAAGCCTTACTGAGTTCACTGACTACTCGCACGATATATTTGCAATCTTTTAATTGGCACAAATGTAATTTGGCATAGTAGCTGACAGAAAGGCCTAATGTGAAAATATAAATGTAAGCATGTTCATAGTTCCTGTAATAGGTTGTGTGAAGCTACCACAATTTAGTAACACTATTAGCATTCTACACTACGTTTCTGTGCACAAAGGGCGTAATCTCCACTGGGGATGGGGAGAACATGTCATGTCATCACATGTTAATTAGTGTTGTAGCCAGTGCTTCACATACGTTTTGGCCTGATTTTCGCCACTGAGGCTACATACAGGCTTCTCTATCTTGTAAGTGGAGGTTGTTAGGGCTCAATGCAGCCTCAAATTAATACCTGCAGACATTACCCAGGGCATCCTCTGCATGTTTTTCAGAAACAAAATCATATAATCTAGATTTTTATTTACAGTTTTTATTTTTATTTCTCCTAAAAAGATGAAAACATCAATCAAAGACAAGACAGTAAAGGAAAGAGTTCCTTGTTGAAAAGATGCAAATACAACATTATGTATTATTTCTGTCAAGGAAACTAAACATTAATTTAAATAGGATTACTGCATTAACAATACAGCAGAGGTTAACAGAGAATTTCTATCTTTGTTATAGTACCATTGATGAGGGCTAAATATTGTCAAGTCTTCAAATTTTAAAGTGTTTTTGTTTTAAAGTAATCAAGGGAATTATGGGAATATACACATTTACCTGGATGGTAAAGCCAACACTGGCTTAAACCACAAATCAAAAATATTTTTTGTGTGACTTCATCGAGATTTTCCGTATTTGTATAGGCTGATCAATGTAAATTTTGCATACATTAAATTCCTATTTTACTGTGATGCCTGATGTGAAGTTGACTCTTTTCTCTCTTTGTTTTTATTTTTATTTTTTGGATGCTTTAGCAACAAAATTTAACTTTAGCTATAATTTTAGCAGCCTGTCTAGTTCTGCACTGTCAATTCTGGACACAATACAATGACTAATGAAGGGGGAAATGACAAGGAACTATCATGTTGTTTATCTGTATTTGTTAGCAGAGAAAGCTAATGACAGCTTCTACAGCAACCGGCGGCAAGTGATCGAGATGACAACCAAGGGCAGCCTTCCCATGGAAGCTGTAGATATGGAGCCAGAGCCGAGTAATCCTTATAGCCCACCCAGACAGCTGTCTGCAAAGCAGAATGGACACAAGTACAAAAGCCCCAAGAGCCACAGCTCCCATTCGCTGTCCTACAGCTCCAACACTGCTGCCAGCCCAGGGGTGTTGAGATCCTGGGAAAGCAAGGACACGCTGGGACACCGACAGAGCTATGGCCCAAAGAAACTCTGCATCATAGAGAAGGAGTTGCAAACAACTCGCTACATGCCTCCACAACCATACTTTGTCACCAACAGCAAAACAGAAGTGACTGTATGAGGGACTGTCTAAACATCAGGCTTAAACAGTCGTCATTTAAGAGAGACAGTAGCTGCTGACTGTGGGTGGTGTTGTAAGAAATCAGCATGAACTGTAGGATGTGCAGTTGTGCATGTAATGGGCAGCATTTAAGACGCCCACTAAAGGTGAAGTGCACTGTAACAGGACTCAACCTCAGGAGGGCACAGTGATGACTATATTGTCATCGATATTATATGAATATCGCTGCTAAAACAAAATACAAACGTTACATAAGTCATATATATAACAGTGATGAGACATGTGGCACATACGGTACTTTTGTCAGTGTTTATTAGATATCAATTGACCTCATATAAGATAGAATTTCTATTAAATCAATATTATCTAAATGAGAAAGCCTTCCTTATTCATCTAATCAAGGTTGAGTAGCCTGTGGTTAATTGGTTATTGAGGAAATGCTTTAATGGACAATTTATAGATACCGTTTTAAAATGTTTGGCACTGCTACACTGCTAGGCTGGGATCAAGTACAGTGTCAAGGGATGATACGTTGGAGAAAGTTACCTGAATAATCTTAATCAGCCTAAATTCTAGCAGTTTTGTTTATTTATTTATTTATAAGATCCAGTTGTTCTCAGTACACAAGTTAATCAGGAAGAACACAGTTACAGTTTGAGGATAACCCACGTTTTGAGAGTTCACAGCACATGTTTAGACTTAAAGGGACAGTACGCCCCAGAAAATCAATATTTTTCCTCTTACCTATAGTGCTATCTATCCATCTAAATAATATTGGTGAGAGTTGTTAAGTTTTGGAGATATCGGCTGTAAAGATGTCTGCATTTTTTGAATATAATGGAACTATATGGCACTCGGTTGAGGTGCCCAAAGTGCCACAAAAAAAAAACATTTGAAAAACTCAACAGCAATGTGTCTTTCCAGAAATCATGACCCAGTAAGATAATCCACAGACCTTGCAGTGAGCAGTCATGTAGGAAATATCGGTAGAAAGAAAATAGTTCCTATATGAAACTGCTTACAACTAATTAGCTACAAATTAATTAGAGCCTAAGCTCGCCACAATCATCTAAATCCAAAACATTACTTACATTTGTATTGTCATTCAAAATGTCCAAAAAGTCCACCTTAAAAACATGATCGATTTTAGTTGGTCACACACAATTTCGATGACCATGATTATCACTGACTTATGTAAGAACTGTATACATTTCAGGTTTGTTTCCAAAATGCTGTACATCCATTTTGGAGAGATTCACAAGCTAAGTTTATCATTCAGTATTTCTAAAATAAGGAGGAATCAGTCAGTGAAAGTGTTACTGTTGACCTAAATGACTTAAAGTCCATTAAAAAGTCTATTAACATTTTGTGAATGTAGTGTCACTTTTCAAAGTGGTAGATGTCTCATTTTGAAGGAAACCTTCCAAATGCATATAAACCAAATCACTGCCAACAGACATCCTAATGATACATATATTTCTATGATTACTAGGAGAAGTAGCTGCAGAGTGTTGAACCAGTGTTGTATTGGTGTAATAGTGCCTCTCATCAGTACCAGCATGTGTGTGATTATCGTAGAATATTCTGTAGATGAAGCCCCAGTATTAGAATAGTGATTGGTTTTATTCTTAGTAATCAATTATGCCCCCAACAAAAGTCATTTTGAGTACGAAAATGGTGGCTCAGAGTTTGCGTCATAGTTAAAACTCTCAGCTTTTATTAAAAAGTTAATATGGGTTAATTCCAAACCGCAAATTTATTGAATGTATTTGGTCTGGGCAGTCTGAAACCAGTGGTACAGTAGCAGTTGACGTTTCCAGTGTTGGAGGTTAACAGTTAATGAAGTTCTGTCAGGATGAATGTAAAAATGTTGTGTAAAGTTTTTGTTTGTTACTACTCAAATAAATGGGTCAACCAAAGACATATAGACAACAGTTTTTGTTTGACAGACCCTAGTAACTTACTAAATGACAGTATTTACCTGCTGTTGTGGTATTTTAGTTAACTATTAAAAAGATATGTCTGAATATTGGTCACCACTTCCTATCTCAGCTGAAGTACAATACCAAGAAATCATTGAAAAAGGACATTAGGGCGCTGGAATTCACGCCACACTTGGCAAAATGTTTTTAACAAATAACAATTTTAATTGCAATTGATCACTTGTTGCACTGAATTTCCAGCCAAGCAATATAAAAAGATGCTAACGCCTACCTGCAAGTCAAGTCAGTTGACTATTTCAAGCAGCTGAGGATAAGGCTGCACTCATAGCTGATACACAAAGGGGAAATGGGCAGTGCTAGTATACAAAGGTGTATTTATGTATTCTCAAGTCCAAATCATAGTTGTTAATAATCTTACAGACTTCCAACCAAACTGTATGCACAATTTTACAAAATTTGCATATTTAGTGCACCAAACTGTTCTTTCACATAATTAATCAACTGTTTCAGTGTTTCACCATTATATGAAATCTGTTATTCACAAAGTTCAAACTTAACTATTAATTCAGCTGATATTTTTATTTATTCAAACATTCATTTTGTATAGTTACTACCATTGAATGTTCTTGTTTTTTGAATGCAAATTGTTTTATTTTTTCCTCATGGATACTGAAATCACTGTTATTAATAAGCTACAGTACGCCATATTTACACATGAAGATCTACTATAATACTGCCAATTAAAAACCTAATGTGTATAATATGTGTTTGCTTTGCAACATCCAGTAGTGAGAAAACCACAGCAATGTTATATTTTGGTAAAGTTTAAAGGAAAGCCCCTAAGATCACAGGTCTAATGCAGTTCACTATGATGGCTATCAATTCTTTGTATCACTGTTAGCTCATTATTAGAATATGCATTTGATTACCTAATTGCTCTTATGAATGTTATGCATCTTTATGTTCAATACAAAGTATCTTTGGTTCATGCCGTGTTAAATATATTAACACCCTCTGTTTTTGACAGTTCACATCCTCCAGTTACCTTGAACAATTACTGAGCATTTAAATGTTTTCCATACATTGTTTGCTCAGTATAATAAAATCCGCATGTTGCCAGTGTCCTGCAAAAACCTTGAATCTCTAAAATGTTGTATTGAATTATATGAAATTACTGTTAAACCAGTGATTTAGTTTCATTGTGGTATTTTGAAATAGTTTCAGTGCAGTCTGGAAAATTCCAAGGTTCATGAAACATTTTCTAAATGTGGAAAACCTCTGTGGCTGCCTTTTACATGATACAAGGTTTCTGCAAGATAGTGCACACCAATGATGTCAACTCTTTTTCATGTATTAGTTATACCATCTGAGTGTAGCATGCCTTGTACAAAGGAAATAGTCATTGGCAATGAGCAAATGTAGCACACTATTAGTGGTTTACCTGGAAGTTGGAATATTAAATAATGGCAGCAAAGCTACTACAGCCTTTAACAATTTGTAATTGGTTTGTTCAACTGGCTTACCTCTTTCCTTTTAACTAAAAAGAAAAAAAAACACAATCTGGTTGATGGTAGGGTCTAGTGTACCAGCATCAACAAAATGAAAGAGGATGCATATAATCACAAAAACAAGGAAACAAATTTACTACCGAGGTAAGTTGTCTGTAGCATTTTTGGTGCTTAATAAAACTCGTTTGTTGTTATTTTTTTCTTTTTTAAATTCCAATTCTAGCAGGTTCTATTAGCTGCCCCCCCAACACCACACCAGATGGTGTCATAACAACATAGCACCAAAGGACCTCTTCCGTATAATATACTCCAGTTTATGGGACTTTCTGTTTCAGTGTGCTCCAGCTGTAAAAAGTTAAGTGTCATTATACTGTCTACATTAAAGTTATTTTTAATAACTCTGTATTCTCCAGACTTTCTTAAAGCCCTGTCTTTATTTGTCCTTGATAGTTATGATTATATAACTTGACCTGGTTGATTTGCTGCTTTTAATTTCTGTGAAACCGCCGCTCAGTGGTAATTTATTAACATGAAACTAGGCTGAAAATGTAGTTGTTCTTCATGTTTGTGTTAAGCTGAGTGTTTATAGAAGTCATCTTCACCTCGATGTTCAGTGTTACTAACACTACTGATTTAAAAAAATCAATAAAAAGGCTCACATTGCAGGTCTAAGAGAAACGTTCTTGTGGTGCATTCCAAACCTTTTGCAGGTTGTAGATGCATATTTTTGCAGGGTGATTATTCTATTATGAAAATGATGTCTGTTTGACTTTCATGTATCTATCTATATTTCATATTGTTTAAATAATAAACAAGTGCTTCTGAGCTGAAATTACTTAGTCCAAAGCTCTGGATCAGTAAACTACAACTTTCCATACAACAACTCATACTGTACAGTTTGTTCAAGTGCATTAACACAATAACAATAGCAGGCTACAACCTCACATTCACACTCATTCCGTCCCAAAACTGGGAGCTATGCACATTGAAGTCGCTGCCACTTTCATGTGAAACGTTCAATGCATGCTTATCTATCAAAACCGGAATAAATAAACAAGATAAATAATTTCAGCCAAGTGCTAATGCCTCATGGAGGTCAAACTAGTCTGAGCGTTTTCTCTGGTGGATAAGTGAAGTGTATGATCAAAAGTACAAAGCTCCTTCAAAAACCCCACTAGCTACAATACCAGTAGAAGAGCACATTAATGAAAGAGAACAAAGCAGAAAATGAAAGGAGGAGGATTGTATAGGTTTTGGCTATAGCCTTGCATTGTAATTTAAATGCAATACATGTCATTCCTGAACTAATTCAACCACAGGAAATTATGTTTTCCATTGGAAAAGTAGGCCCTTTCTTACATTTTAAAATGATCTCACACAAAATTTCACAACCGATTAGTTTCTACCTTTGTAGTTATACAGCCATTAACCATAAACTCCACACAGCAATGTACCACCTGCAAAAAAAGCACCCGATCTATGGAGGGCAGGCGGCTCTGTTGTTTACATTTACATTTAGCAGACGCTTGTATCCAAAGCGACTTACACACTTCACAGACCGAAGGCACAGCTTCGGGAGAAATTTTGGGGTTCAGTATCTTGCTCAAGGATACTTTGGCACGTGACTGGGGGACGCCGGGATCGAACTGCCAACCTTATGATTGGTGAACGACCGCTCTGCCACCAAGCCACAGCTGCCCCCCCAGCAATTGACTGAGGGCACATTTGGATCACTTTTGCTTTTCACTCTGCTTTTGCACTTGTTGGAGAATTCAATCTATTTTGGACCTGTTACTGCAGATTACTCCTGTTTACAGCCGTGCTTTCTATCAGAACTTCTGTTTTAACAAGCCTCTGGGAGCACTGTCATTTTCTTGAGAACGCCAGGAGACATTCTTGTTAATTAGCTAATGATGTTTCCTACCACCAGGGTGGTTCCCTCTGGAAATTAAATCAGCACAATAACCTAATTCAGTCAGACAGAGGGGCACAGCCATGTCCTGGTGTGTGAAATATCTTGATCCTACAGCAATGAAATAAAAAAAGATGCATGACTTTTCAAACATGAAATAATGTAGGATTCGACTCACGAACTAAGAAACAGCCAATCCACAGGGGAAAAACAAATGCACTGGGGTAAAAAAGTGTGCCACAGGCTTTAGTTCAGAGAGTCCTCTGGGAGTGGACAACTTCATGGCGCATGTTCATTGCCGCTACATGCATTTATCGTTTTCCTTACATAAAAGCTTCTACATTGTGTTGGGGCAGATTTCTGCTTTTCAAAAAGCAATTATTTACACTGACAGAGATACGCAACAGTGTAACTTTCCATGAGAAATTTGTCAATAGCCCGAGGATCCTTGGGAAATCTCTTCTGTTCCACAATATACAGTTATGCACTCTAAAATCAGAGAGCGAGAACAGATGGACAGCAACAGACCTGCAGACAGACAAGAAGAGAAACAGACGAGCAGAGATCAGTGTGAAAAGGATAGTCGACGTTGTGTGGTTGCCCAGTGGCTTAAATTGCTCCCTCGCCCCAATATGGTTTATCTTCATCATGGTGTACTGATGAAAGATGGATGTTCTGCCTTCTTTACTGAAGATCTACTATGTATATATTTGGCATTGTATGGCTTTTCAAAGATGAACAGCAATCTACATACTGTATATCATCAACTTGTATTTTCAAAAGATACGCCTAATTTAAACAATAGTTTGTGATGATTAAGGTGACAGAGAATATGTAAATAAAAATAAACTTTAATATGAGACACTGAGAATGGGACATTCAAAACTGATTTCCAAAAACATAGTTGAATTATCTTTGATGTTGAGGATTGTTCTGAAATATATTTACAGTTAATTCCTTCTAAGTGTGAATGAGAATGAAAGTTGGATCTTTGAAATTGTCAAAAATTACAACAAAATTATTCTTGATAATGTTAAGAGAAATTGTTCAGCCTTGTGTGCAAACTTTGCAAAGTCAGTGACAGAGTGGCTCATGTGTAACAGCTTGTAGTACATGGATTCATGTATCCCAACAAAGTTTTCTGACAACATGTGACTCTGGCTGGCATAAAATAGTCAGCTTTTCTCTAGTGAGATTTCTTTAGATTGACAGCTTGACAGGGAGGATGGGAGAGACAAGGGGGTGACGTTTGCTTTAAATTTGAGTTTGCCATTAATGACATCTACCAAGGAAATATGAAAATTTATGGTTTTAAATGACTTTTACATATTTACACAAATACTTGTTAATGTGCATTGTCCATGTCAAAATAAGTAAATTCAGGTTAGGAGTTGAGTGATCAAGTTATTAACTCTTGTGTGCCATGAAGACCCTTCAGACACACTGAGCAGTGAATTCTTTCATCCTTTTTTCTCAGCAATGACCACACCAGCACTCATCTACACCACACACACGCTATCTAGACTGAGACTGTAACCCTCATCTGCAACATCATATCCAATAATTTCCAACTTTACCATCAATCGCATCAATCTTATGCCAAATGGCGGTTTTACGCCTTATTAAATGACTCCACTTGATTCAAGTCCTGACTCCAGAATTCACAAACAACGGTACATGTCTTTCATGCATAGACTCAACAAAGAAGGACTATGTCAAGGGTTTTCCATGACTGGAACGAAAATAGGAGCCCAGTAAGAAGCTTCAAATGACAAGCTGTCTAGATCTCTTAGTCTCTTACATGAAAGAGACTGTGACAGGCTGCAGTTCCTGCTGCAGAGGCATTCCTCTAAAGCTGCTGCTTATTAAAAAACAAGTAGTATTTTCCCTACTAAATTTGAGTCATCATCCGAGATAATGGGGGACATTTCAGCATCTTCAGGGGTGTCCCTGGAAGCAACAGCTGTAAGTGCAGTCATCATGTTCTCTCTTGGCATGCCTAGAAATTTGCTATCTGAGAGTCAGTGAGAGATTAAGACAAAGAAAGAGTGGAGGACTAATGTCTGTTTGAAAGATTGTTGCTTTTCATGCACTTGTAACAAGCAATATAATGAACAAATACTCTAATCTATAAACACTGCGTTATGTTGGTGTATCCTTTCTGATAAAAAAAAGAAACAACAATCTACAGGGAACTATGTTCGTTTGGAAAGGAGAGACGACATCAATGGTCGTAATTTCCATTGTACTGCAGTCAAGCTAGATGGTTAATAAGGGAGCAATTCCCTTCACATAAATGCACACCAGCAGGGACAGAATAGGCTGTCAATGCTCCAAATTAATCCATTCTCCAAGCCAGTGCAGAGTAACATAGCCCAGATCATTGTGCCGCTACAAAAGCAAGTGAAGCAGCTTGGAGCAAAATCTGAGAGTTTCTGAAAGGAGGCACACAGAGATTAGGAATGTGGAGCTCCTCAGAGATATGCCTCCACAGCAGACAAAGACACTAGGAAGTCTTTTCTCCTGCCCGAGGCAGGAAGAAAGGTCATGTTATTTTGGGATAGGGATTGTTTTCCTGGGTTAAAAGTCTATGATACGGGCTGATTACTGTCATGGTATCATCGCTGCAAAACTCTCACTTTTATCGAGTTTGTAATAACTTGGGCTGAAATGTTTTTTCCATATTGATGCGATTTGCAATATTCAATTCCCCCACCAATCTTTGGTCATTATAGTCCTTCATATTGAAGTTTTGGTTTAACCTACACTTCACTATGTCCTGCTCCACGTGTGAGGAGATCACACTGATGCCTCTCTAACAGAGATAACAGAAAGAAATATTGGAGGTCCACAGGGAATTCTCGGCTCCAAGTTCAAGGATGGTTTGAAGAAAGTGCTCCCTGTGCTGCCTGGGAGGAAGGAATCCTTACCGAGAATGTGTTTGTTTGTATCTGTGCATGTTTTTGTTAAAGAAAGACGAGACTGGCTTCAGTGTCAAGGTGCAAATATCATTTTCAAATTTAAATTTTTAGTCTGAAAAAAGTATGTGTGACTCTAAAGCGCATTATGCCCCTACCTCCAGCCCATCCCATTTCAAAAAGCATTTGTTTGCTTTATTGAATAAACATTAACATTACTACCTAAGTGTTCAAAAATGACAAAAGCATGTTAATGCATGTGACTGAAATATGTACAAGAGTAAACAATGTCCCCACACAGAAGCCAATAAAGGGAAACCATTCTCAGTTTTGAGGGCAACTAAACTGTGAAAATTACAGTCCAAATAAAATCAGACATATCTCTCCAGATAACACCACAGTTGCCAGTATTCAAACGGTACCCATGTTGTCAGCCAAAATGAGCTGTTCTGCAGTGGAACTACTGTTGGACGAGTTAATAATTCATTTATCCATTGTCTATAAACAATTCTGATTGGGGCGCGATCTGATCTGAAGAAAAGTACATCTGACAAAAAAAGAAGAGTATGTTGTTGGTAAACCTATGAGGCCCTTCTAGCAATGTAAACATCCTCCTTCAGCTTTTAAAACTCACTACTGCTCTAACTGCTCACTAGGAATCCAAAAACTCTCTTTGTTTGGGGAGCTGTGGTAGATATCTTGTCATATATATGCATGGGGAAAAATCTGTTGCTTTGTTCAGTTGCAGAGGCTCAGTTATGAAAGATTCAAATAATGCTGAAGGGAGGGCAAATTGTGTATACAATGGCCTGTGGTGTGGTTTGTGAAGTCTCTTCATGAACCATAAGAAATGTTCATCACAAAACAAGGACTCTAGGACTTTACAAAAAACCTTGTCAAAGTGATATCTGTGTGCTCCAACCCCTTACTAAGAAAAGGAACTATCAAAATAGTCCCCCATCCCACAGGCACAGCGTTATTATTGACCTACACTTCTATCTGCATTTATTCACTCTACTAACCTAAATGTGGAGCAGGAGCTCGGAGCTACAGATTGATAACATGCAACCATTTTCATCCCCTTGCAGTGACACACATTTTTATATGAAAGATGAACAATAAGTTTAATTGAGCGACAGAGACAAGAAGTCTTGAAAAGCTATTTCACCCCTTGATTTGGAGAAGTGATGTGGAGCACACCAACATGCTGATTCACACTCATGTGCAGTAGCCGAGTAAAGGTCGTTTTGGTGTTATTTAGGGAGCTGTTACCTCAACATTTCTAAACATACAAAACATGCAGTGGCTCCTAGATTTAGTGTTCATTACAGACTTATATGAAGAATTATCTGAGCATATAACTGAACTTAAAAAAATAGACACAATAAGGTCAGTGGCTACTTTTCAAGTACAACTCGAGCTGCACCTGCTGTCAAACTAAGCTGCAACACCAGGATTTGTTCTACTTACAAACCATGCATTCAAAACATCAGCATCATGGCAAAAAAACCGAGGCGCTTGACACCTCACATTACACAATGCAAATCCATAATATGCCATCAGACTTTGACAGAAGCTTTACTGTCTTTGCCTTAGCTGAGCTTGTAGCTATGTATATGCGTTTCCCGTTTGGCCCAGATATATGAGGATGTGGATGACACTGCCTCTAAAATAGGATCACTTTCACCTGGACACAGCTGCACAGGAAAATGAAATACTGATCCTTCAAAATTACATTCAGATGATGTGCAAGGCATTTTAACCGGAAGGGGGAGTTCTATAAACAGTAATATTAAAAAAGCATCTCAACATAAGAATGTAGCCTTGTCAGCCCTCGATTGGGTCAATCTACCTATGTGGGTATGCATAGATTAAAAAACAACTAAGAAACTAAAAGTAAAGGTTAAGTGCAGAATAAATAAACCACTAACTGTGTCCGTGAATTGAAATGTTTGCTTGTCATGCTAAAAGTCATGTGACATATATAAATGAGTGAATAAATGAATGTTCTCACAGAGATTTTCAGAGTTTCTCCTAGCATTTACCAGCTGTTTTTCTTACTTCCTCTGAAAGGGATCCAGGTCTCCTCCTTGATTCAAAGCCTGGCAGCTAATTCGGACGGACTTTGGTGTGTGTTTAAGTGCACAAAGTGTCTTTTACCTGCCTTGTTCTAGACGTTAGAAGCTGACATTGGCTGGGTGTGTTCAAGGTTATTCAGCAAAGTCAGAAGTTTCATCCATGTTAGTGAATCTGCTGGGCATACCTTCACATGACAGGAGGATAAAGAGAAAAAATGAAAGTGTTTCAATTGAGATTGAATGAAGATAATTAAGGAAAAGTATTTTCTTTGACAGCCAACAAATCGGCAGGTGCAGTAGTTTAGTTGGCATTAGACTTTTAGAAACTATTAGTTCAAAGGAGTACTCAAAGGTGTTTTTATAGAATGGGTAAAACAGCCTATCTTTTACAAATGGCTGAATCTTTGACAATAAGAACTCGGCACATTAAGGATGCAACACAGCAAACATATACATTTCAGAATAAAAGTGCACAACAAAATGTTACCTAAACAATAAGATCTTACAAATAAGCAGAATGTTTAAGAGCCAAGAAAATAATGAAGACAGTTATAAAGTGCAAATACTACAAACCTCTCTTCTATTAAATAACTAGAGAAACTGCTAACGTCCTCATTCATCCCTCTAGGATGCAAGCTCTTAAGATTATAAATCCAGAAAGTCTCTTTCCCTTCTTGTAATGTTTGGAAACAGACAAAATTTATTTTTTTAAATGTCCTGTTTAATTCTTAAAGACATAATCCCTGATGTAAATGTAAATGCAAAGCATCCTCATCACATACGCTAAGCCTTTTGAACCTCATGATGTTTAAAGGTTAGCATCATTTTTAAACACAATACTGAATATTTCAGAAGTATTTTTATTAAATTGTCAACCATATACTATTTTAATGTTATGTCCAAACAGGATTTGGCAGCAGTGTGGCTCACACATCCAAATGGCAAAATCAAATGCCTTAATTGGATCATCAGCTGCAATATCTTGCTCTGGTCGCAATGATCACAATCAGTTAAGAAACAGTGGCTGAATCCTGGCACCTTCCAGTTGTCGAGACAAAGGTGATGGATTCTCTCTCCTCCTAGAAAGCAGCGAATTGGCTGTGAGCTCCGAGTGTTATTAATAGCCACTGCAGGGGTGTCGAGGGTCTTTGGGTAGAGGCAGCACCATGTCCTCAATGGGTGAAAGGCCACCAAACAATCCGGTTTTAAAGTTGTCTTTGTCAAACAAGACATGTTTCTCTTTTTTCAGTTTTAAATTACTGTGAAGGGAAAACAGTCCAACTATCAGCCAGTGGATGGCAGTGTTGACTGAGCCTGGTGTCATTCCATATAAAGTAAAGTTGGTGTACGAGTGACAATAAAATATTGAAATTTAACCATTTCAATTTACCTTACTGCACTTGGTTGGAGAAGCTGGATTTTTCTCACTTTAAGTCTGTGTAGGGAGATAGTGCAATGGGAGATGTGTGGGTCCTATTTCAGTAACAGAGCAGGGGAAAGAAAGTGATCCCCTTGGCTGTCTCCCATGGCTGTAGGCACCCCTATGCACGTTGTTATGTGCAACAGATGAGGCCAACAGGAGGGTCCAACATTATGCATATCTAGTGGCCCAATGCACAAGCACAGGAGGAGTAATCTATTGCTTTATGGTGTTGTCGATTATAAAGCTAGTTCTTCCTGAGGTTCAGTTTACTGCATTCAGCTGCTGGCTTTAATGTGCTTATGAGGTTCACTTGGGATTACACAGTGGTGTTTGGCTGTCTTTGCTTTACAAATATTCAGTAGGTAATACCTCAATAGTTTTAGTTTATCTCACAGTGTTTTATGTCTGACAATGTAACTGGAAAAGTCGTACAGTTACAAAGTAAACTTAGAATCAGCCCTGACGGTAAATTGTGTACAAATACTTGGATGGCAGCCTAAACAAAAACTCAAAACAAACAAAACAAAAGATAAAGTCTTAATCATAGATCCTACTTTTAATAGGTCAACTGACAAATTTTAACCTCCACCTGTTGTTTGTTAGCATGATATCTCAAACACTTGTTGCAGATTTCAGTGAAACATACTATGTAGAATATTTACAATGAAAAAATTAAATCCACTTAATAAACTACACATAAAATCCAGAAGAATACCAAACATCCTTGATTTCTGAGTGTGAGGTTAATACACAGAGATGTACTAAGTGACTTAAACAGACCTTACAAAGCAGCAAGTGAATGAATCTGGGGACGAATTGTGTACAGTTTATGTTTTAATGGAGTTTGTACTGGGCTTCCTTGGCATTACATGTCAAGAGTTCTGACATGTATTTGCAGAGCAGTAGAGCAAAGGAGATGTTATGATGGGTTTCAACACTGATCTGCATGCACCCATCAAATTTAGATTGACATCATGCCTTTCTGGCCTGTTCTCCACTGCTGAGGAAGCACAAAATAGAGGCCGACCGATTTATCGCTGATATTTTCGGCCGATATCGGCCTATTGCAGATATATCGGTATCAGCATATATGTTATCCGATATGCGCTGATATAAAACTTTCATTTGTATGTGTACAATACTCTCAGCACAGCGCAGCACATGTAGTGTCATGTGCACAGCTGAGTAGATGGTGGTGGAGTCAATTCGTGGCTTCATGGTAAGCTGCTATTTAGTTTGTGAAATACATTGCTGGAAAGTTAAACAATGAACCGATCATTTTCCCGTTTCAATATAACTCTAATGTAACCCTGTCCCTGACAACCATCCCGTCACTCATGCTTATCTAAATAATTCTCAGTGTTAGCGAGTTAGCTAGCCAGCTATAGTTTGTCAGCCATTAGCAGGATGAAAGAGCATCTGCAGTTCAGCAGACAACAATGCAGTGGCAGTTTGAGTCTGTTGAGTGTTGACTTCACGCTACGTTGTTACCTAGTTGGTGCGGTTCAATTCATTGAAATAATGTTTCAGAATCAGAATAAAGCTGTAGCATTAATCTCAGAGCTTGATAAAATAAGTTAGAGAATATGTGGTTTAGTACAGAGCAGTGGTGGAATGTAACTAATGTACATTTAGTACTGTACTTTTGTACAATTTAGAGGTACTTTTACTTTAACTTTACTTCAGTATTTCATCCATGGCATTTTCTGCAATTGACTGATACTGAACAGTGCTAAAGTGTATTGAGCTATTTTATTTTGATTTATTCTTTATTTTCTCAGCATTCATCTCTAGAATTGTTACAAGTTAAATTATTTAGCATGTTGAAGAATATTCAACTTAAATATTCTTTAATAAAGTTATTTGTTTAAGAAAGCAGCCTTCTGGGTATCTTTGCATAGGCATATCGGTGCAATATCGGTGCGCAATCCACATAGAAAAGGTCTATTTTCATTCCAGCTCAAAAATTCAATATATCGACCCCCATATCAATAATCAGTGAATGTATCCTCTATAAAATCGGTATCGGTCTCAAAAATCCTGTATCTGTTGGGCTCTAGCGCAAAAAATTATCCAGAAGAATTTGAGGAAATGATCCTTCCAGAAGCAAGACACAGCCCAGTCAAGAATTTACAGCCACAGCAGCAGGCTCCGCCACTCACTATGAAGACTCTTGTCATCTACTCAGGAAGCCCAAAGCAACTGACAAACCTGAAAACCTCTGTGACTGATTGAGTGCCTGGGAATGAGCCAATTCGAGGTGTTTGTCAGGGAAGCAACAATCATGAAACAACTCACTATGGCTGCCATTCGGAATGGCAAATCTTTGACAGAAACAGCTGTTAAAACTGCAGTGTTTTACTTTCCTGTTTGTAAAATGACTTGCTATGGTTAACAACCAAACTCCTTTTCCTTTGTTGATATATTGGAGCCTATATGCCATGCCCAAATACATCAAGAAATAAGTGTTAACTTACAACACTGAATTCATTATATGATCTATGTTTAAAATTATATACTTATCACTTCTGGTTATACTCTATTTAACAGTAAACAAATAGTTTCCTTTAGAAGGTTAAGAGAGCCCTTTACAGACAAAGGACATACCAAGCTTCTGGGCATAGATGTGACAACAGACCAGCAGTGCTCTCTACTGGCAGGAAAAATAAAACATAGACTTTACTAGACTCCTCAATTTAGTACAACTTTCTTCAGGATCAGTGAAATGGAATTTGGTTGGTTGGTAGGACGTACGCATATTAACAAAGGTTTCATTGAGGTCTTTTCATGACACATTTCACATCCCATTAAAAATAAATATCCTATTTATTTCTTTTTGGTATGTCCAAATTTGTGGCATATTTATTATTCAATATAAATCTGTTCAATTAAACAGTATTTAGAAATATTGATTTTAGATTTAAACTTGCAATGGAATTCAGGCATACATCTCAATTAATCTCTGTGGGGCGATTTCTTAAATAAAAATAACAGTTATCACTCAAATAGAAAATGAAAATAATTAGAAAGCTAATGCATTTACTAGTAAACCTACTGAGTGTAACCTTAGGCAGCTGAAGAAGGTAAGGCTGTGAATCATGTACACTGCCTACCTGATAACATTTTGCCTACTTATTCACTGCAGAAGAGGACCAGATTTAAGTGACAAACATTAGAAACTTAGAGGATATATTTAAGATGATAGTTTTTCTTCCAGTGTTGGCAAGTCAATCCATAAAATTCATGTGCAAGCACACAGTGTTATCTGGTTTTGGTTGTCCTTTAGAACATGAGTTCATGGTTGTCTAAAAGAACCCAGATACCGAGAAAAAGAGTAAACAGAAAGTTGGTCATTACAATCATAGATGTGATTAGGAAATGGACCTCTGGAACTGACCTCATCCTGCACTGTCAAATAAGTGAATGAAACAGAAATGGCACAGGCATTACAGTTTTTATGAAGTCTCTTATATACATAGAGCTGTTGTCATTGTGCTGACAGGTGCACATAGTTGGTTTTATTCAAATATAACAAGGAATTGTGTTAGTTTAATTGATATTTAATATGGAGATATACACTTCAAATTCAAGTTTGAGGTAAGAAGTGGAATACAATATTACTCCTTGTCAAATGCTCCTTTCTTAAAAGTTAAGTATAGGCAAAAAAGAAAAAAATCTAGAAATTCAGCCAAGGATTTAGTGCACTGGGTTCATCTTATCTCTTTACCAACGTATATCTGTTAAAATCGACAGCAAATGCACTCAGTGACAGGACCCGGACTTTAGTAAACACCAAAGGCCACTAAACACTGAATCTTTTATTAGGTTGACAATAGGGTATGAGTAAGATACATTAAGAATAACTGAGGTACATATAATTCTTAGAATTTGAATTAAGTACAGTTAACACCTTACTAAGGCAATGGAAAGTATATTCTCATTTTACTGACTTTATAACAGTACAGTCATTGAGGACCTCAGATTACTGCATTGAACTTTTAAAAGTTAATTTTGGTGGAAAACAAAATAGGTAAATGAGCAAAAAAAAGAGCTAGGTCAGTAGATGAAAAATTACCAGCAACATTCAGCATGTCTAATGGACATGAATGGGTTAATTGGACATATTCAGAGCACCTGACTTTAGAAAAAAAGTTTTGGGGGCTTGGCAGACTTTCCATTCAGCATACAAACAATTGCACAAGGTTCAGTCATTCAGTATTTCACAGCCAGCCCATCTTAAATCAAGACCTCTCAGATTGAAGGTAAGCAATACAATTTAGACCTTAAATCCTCAACACATTTAATAAAATTCAACATTTCTGAAAGGAACTGCAATTACACAAATAGGACGGCATCACATTTTAACAACATTCTGTATTCTGTAGTGAATTTACTGAGTATTTATAATTTGATATTGATATTCTATCCATAGCTGGTATGCAAACCATTGTGCTGTTGGTGTTGTGGGTACTGGGAACATCACTAGTGTTGCCAGACCCCGACACAGCTGGAGAGAAAGTGGTCGAAGAGCCTATTCCATGTCCTAAGGGATGCACCTGTCTGCCTGATGACTACAGCTTGGAACTCAACATGTACTGCAGTGCTCGAAACTTCACACAAGTCCCATCTGACATGCCCCCATCCACTCATTCTCTATGGCTGGATGGCAACTTGTTCACCTCACTCCCACCATCATCTTTTAAGGATCTTACTAACCTGGACTTTTTGAATTTGCAGAGTGGCCAGCTGGTGACACTTGACCCTCAGGCTTTCAAGGGACTTAGGTTGCTAGCACACATTCACCTTGAGCGAAATCGCATCCGGGCGTTACCAGGTACAATCTTCCAGAATACACCTAACCTTGCTTCACTTAGTCTGCATAACAACCAGCTAGCTCGTATTGAGGAAAGACTGTTTGCAGGACTCTCACACATGTGGCTTCTCAACCTGGGGTGGAACTCAATTGCAGTTTTACCAGAGGCAGCTTTCCATGACCTGCAAGGTCTACGGGAACTTGTTCTTGCTGGAAACAGACTCGCTTACTTGCAGCCACAACTTTTCCAAAATCTTGCTGAGCTTAAAGAGTTGGATCTGACTGGAAATTACCTCAAAGTCATCAAAGCTAATGTGTTCGTTAAACTCACTAAACTACAAAAGCTTTACCTGGCCCAGAATCAGATTGTGACAGTGGTACCCAGAGCCTTCGTAGGCATGAAGTCGCTAAGATGGCTGGATCTCACAAACAACAGACTGACTTCTCTCCATGACGACACTTTCTTGGGCCTGCACAGTCTTCATGTACTGCGTCTTTCCAACAACTCTATCACTGGAATTCGGCCGAGGACTTTCCGCGATCTGCAGTACTTAGAAGAGCTAAGACTCAGCTACAACAGGATCCGTGCCCTGGGAGAAAGGATCTTTGAAGGGCTTGGTCATCTGGAGGTCCTAGAGCTAGAGCACAACCAAGTGCAGGAGGCACAAGTGGGTAGTTTCACAGGGCTCTCACGTGTGGCTGTCATCAACCTGTCTGGAAGCTGTTTCCACAGTCTTCCAGACCAAGTGTTTAAAGGTCTGTCAAAGCTTCACAGCCTTCATCTGGACAGAGGTTGCCTAACAAGGATCACAACTCAAGCTTTCACTGGACTCTCTGGTCTACGGAGGCTTTTCTTGCAGCACAACAACATCTCTGTGGTGGAGTGCCAGAGCTTTGTGGACCTGGTGGGCCTATTGGGACTGGACTTGAGTTTCAATAAGCTGGAGGTTCTCACAACCCATACATTCTCTGGCCTCAAGAATTTGGAGTACTTGCTGTTGTCCAACAATGAATGTCAACAATTTCTGCAGAATGGCACAAAGCAGCTACTCCCAAGGCTGCGCTATCTGGACCTGAGAGCGAATGCCTTGACAAGCATGGTTCCTGATTTCCCAGAGAATATGGAAAAACTTTTGCTGTCTGGGAACCGGTGGAAATGTGATTGCAGTGCCCTCCCCCTCAGAAACTACAGCTTGAGGAAACCACTGGTGATACCTCGGCAAGTGGAGACCCACGCAGAGGGTGAAGAGCCTGACACAACTATTACCATATACAACAACATTACATGCACCAGCCCACCACGTCTAGCTGGCCAGGACCTGCGGGATATTGACAGTGAACTCTTCCAAAGCTGCTAGACAAACACGCACAGATGTGTTTAGGGAATTAGTTGATACTTTGGAGAATATGTTTGAAGTGTCATCCGTAATATTTGCAACAATGTAAATGCATTCAGTTTCTGATTGCAAAAATTTAACTGCAATCCTAATGCATGATTCAGGATTTTGTAGCCTTTAGGCTAAATACAATGTGTCAAAAGATATTGAGGGATGCTATGATTTTTTTCCAATGAACCAATATTTCCTTTGCTTTAACGTTTTTGAGTTATATTTTAATAGTCAATGTCTAATTATGGGAAAATGCAACTATACTTGGTAAATTGTCCCGCATCTTCAGAAAAGGGAGAGATTGATGGATTTTTCTTCAATCCCCTACAAATGCTTTGAGACAATTATGTTTAATGACATTGGACAGTAAGATGGACTGTATAGACCTGAGTTTTATCACTTTGGGATAGGGTTACCAGATGGGGTTGTTTGATATGGAAACGTGTTTGCAGGAGATATAAAAATGGATAGCTTAAAGTGTGGTGCATTTAGACGTATTTTAAAAAACATTTTTTTATATATTTTTAAGTCCATTGTTCTTCTATAAACTACTTGGACCTTCCTTCATGCCCTTGAACATAGAAAGTATCACATTTACATAATAATTTGATAGGAGTTTTATTGTTGTGGTTGTAAGCATTTTGGGACAATACAGTTATTGATGGTAGGCCAGAAATTGTTGAAAACCCATGGCATAGGCCTGTAATTTGAAATGGAAACCTAGGTGGATTTCCGGGAGCCCCAAACGCTATGCAAACCCAAGAGCAACAAAAGTGAAATGGCAGTTAAAGCCATTAAGCTATAAGTTACAATTTAGTTGATCATTTATGTGACTGGGCTGGTATTACAGGCAGGAGGAAATATCTGTACAACTCAGACATTAAACTGTCTTCAAGTATGTTGCAGATGTGTGTTTGGTGTAGTAAAAAATCCATGTTTGTCACTTTAAATAATACACCGTTGGGAAATTGCCTTAAAAGCGCAATAAATATTTTAAAACATGTGTGCCTTTACTTCTTAAAAAATGTCACATGGCCACAATTCCCACCTCCACCACAACACCACTGACTTGTACACAGCACAATCTCATTAAATAGCAAAACGTTTCACAGAAGAAAAATAAACAGAATATGTGTAAAGTTACCTTTCAGTCAAACAATTGGCACGTCGTGGTCGACGCAGCACCTGCAAGAGATAAGTCATTTTAGCACAATAACTAGCCAGCTAGCTTGCCGTTTTTTCATTTAACACTTGAGATGTCAAGTTGCATATTAACAAGGCCAGAACGGTAGCATATTCAAAAAGTGATTTACTGATATACACTAACGTTAAATTTGTGCAGATAACTGAGCTTAATCTATCTCGAACATATCTCTCTCTCTTTCTCTCATGAACAGTCACAGCAAAAGGTCTGTAAATTAACCTAATCGCCTGTTCGGATGTAAAGCACCTTTTTGTGCTTTTTATGCGGAGAGTTAGTTAGTTACGCTTTCTGATTACGATTTCTGACGAGCACCTGAAGGCAACATTGTTGACGAAGCACACGTGCTGCACAGTGAGGCTTTCTGTTGCCAATGGTAACCAGGAGCCTTAAATAATGAACTGCGACACAAGTTATGGACCTGAATCATTTGTCAAGTTGGAATTCAATTCTGGAGAAAGTGAAACCACATATACCGGCCATCGACTTCGATTCATCAACATTCATATGTTTTATTCTTCCTAAAATGTGCTAACGGCTGCTAACAACATATAGCTACAAAACAAACATATACCGTTAACGTTACATAACTTGACTTATAAATGCAAGTAACACCAAATAATAGTTCCTCTTAACATTACAGTCCTGAAAATGAAGAGATTAACACCATATATCAAAGACCAGCTGGTCTGTCCCTAAAGGTCCCTGAGGATTTGGACAGTTTTTCGATGGATGATGAGGAACTAGAGGTTGGTTAATTATAGTATCATGAGTGTTAATGGTAGTAATATCTTTAAACACTGATATTTGTGTGTGATTTTTTTTTTTGTATTTTCTCAATCAGGAGCTGTTGAAACCTGTAGCACAGACATGCTGGTCAGAAGAGACTTGCAGCCAGAGTGTGAAGTTGGATGATGAAGGTACCTCTGCAACTCAGTGGGGTACACAACACCCTGATGCTGATGTTGAGGTGGGTTATATTAAACTACAGCCACTGTTGTGGTGAGAGGAAAGCACACTAGTGTGTCATGGCATACACTAAATATGCACCCTTTTCTTTCCCTTCCTTGCCTTTCTTTCCTTTTCCTGTTTCTCCATTAAAGGCAGGTGCTCGTGAGAGAGATATTGTGGAGTTGAATGGAGCCCAGCTGGACGCCTCTGTAAAACCAAATGTGGACAACACAAAATCTTTTGCCGTTCAATCATTTGCGGTGAGTTTGGGAAACTAAAAACATTGACAGGGATCATCTTTACCAGTTATGGATAATGCAGGTCAATATTCTCTAGGTGCTATACCTTCTTAACAAAAAATACTGGGTTTTACACACCAACATTCAGACGCTTGACCAGTGGGATGCGGATGATGTCCTCCAGAATCTGAGAGAGGTTGGGCTGTCTCTGCAACAATGTTTGTCAGTTGAACCTGCGAAAACACAAGCAGGTAAGTTATTAAAACATACACCCCTGTAGCTATAATGAAGGAGTAAGGGTTTGCAAATAATTAATTTATTATCTTGTCTTATAGTTTGAACCCAATTTTTGTTTATAGATGGTGACAAGGACAGGTCCCAAGGGAATATAATGGCGAGACTAGTTGCTTTCTGTAACAGCCAGTCATCTAAGTCTGTGTCAGAGCGTGTGAAAAGTCCAAACCGCATCAGGTAAGTCAAATCACTGCTAAGGTCTTGTGGCCACATTTGTAGGATAATAATCATAACTATCACCTTTTCCATGCAGACAGAATAATGTGTGGAACAAATAATCGCAAAGGTTGGCGGCAGATTTGCAGCTGAGCCACCAGGAAGTTCCCACTGTTTACATTGACCTGCGTTGCCCTGATCTTTCAATAAAACCCCCAAGAACATCCCCAAATCTTTCATCAGGGTCCAAGTCACCAGCCAAACACAACACTCACCAGGGAACACTGGCTGCAAAGAAACCCAATCTTAAAGTGCATACTGGATCAAGGATGGGGGATAGGTAAATATATCCTGCATTAGAAACATTTGTCATGCTTCAGTCCAGCACATTTTGTCTCAGTTCATATTGTCATTTCGCTGCTCCCAGGGAAGTGACTGGCAAGAGTATGTTGCTTCAGAAAATAAGGGAGATGAACAGAAGTGGGACTAAATATCCCGATAAATATACGGATCCTCCCTACTCAGTGCTAGGGAATGAAGTAGAGGAAGTGAAAGAGAAGCTACCCCAGCCCGTACAGTCTAAATGTAGCCATGGGTCACACCATCTGTGGGAAGATATACAACCTTCACATGTACAGTTTGAGTACAGAAACCCTAAAATGGAAAGCCCACCAACAGCTCCTCAAAGTAAAGTCAAAGAACAAAAGCAGCAGAGGTATGTATTTTTTCTTTATTCATTCTACACATCATTGACAAAAAAAACAATATTTTAACAGTGACAATGCTTTTGTTAGTGACCAACAGAGACAACAAGTTAAGCAGACATTGCAACATAAACAACGCCAGCAAATTCTTAAGCAACTGGAAGTACATCGTCCAACCAAATCTGTCAATCAGAAGCGGCCAGCTGCTGAAAGAACTGACGTTCTCTATGATTTTGTAAGTGCCACAAAACCTACGATTTACAAGACTTAAAAAAAATGGCCTACACTTATTATGGCTTGTTTTTCAGGAAGCATCTCATCTACACTCAATCACTACACTACCAGCAGATATTGAAAGAAAGGGGTGTATGCTACTGATCGTCGACCTCTCCGGTCCTGGTATGGTTGGAAACAGAGCTCATGGGAGGAGAAAACATCTGTATCCAGCTGCAACTAAATCACACATCTACAACACTTTGGTGGCTTGGTTTCTCTCTTTGGTCAGTGAGCTGTGGCTTCTCTCTCCTAATGTGTGACAGCGTTTGTTTTTTGTTAACCTGAGCTCATGCTTCACCATGTTAAGGTCACTTGTTTATGTGTATTAGGTTGGCCCAGACCCGCGTCATGATGAAGATGAGGTTGGTGCAATGGTCCCATTCTGGGTTGCAGGACTTCAGCAGCTGTGGACAGAGGATGGACTGGCTTTGCATGTTTTAGCTGTCGCTCGTCACTGTTATACACAAAGGGTGAATAGCGAAAAAACCAAAACAACATTATCTCTTTATGATGTCTAATGTTCTGAGCGCTGATGCTGTTCTTCTTTTTGTTTGTTTTGTAGAAAAGGGACATAGACACCCATGCACCTTTCTATAACCATGTCTGCAGGTTCCTCTCTGAGACCTCACTCACTCTAATAGCCCGCTGGCTACCTGACCTGAAAACCTTGCTGGACCAACAAGCCTATGCCTCACCCATCCATCTGCCGTCTTCCTGTTTAAATTGTTTCATCTCTGCTACCTCCAACAAAAAAGTGGTTTGCTTCAGAGAGAGTGATTTAATATATTTTCAAGCATGCAGAGGATTTTTCATTCTGTTGACTGTGTTCCGTTCCCTCGGCTTTGTGTTTCAGGTTATAGATAGGACATTTACTCTCAGTCCAGGGTTTTACTGGCAGACTGGAAACTCAGGAGCATGTTTGTAAGGGGAGAGAGACCACACAAGAGCTCCACACAGAGGTGAGCATGTTGTCCTTCAAAAGTGCACTTGTTGTTCTTGTTTTTTCTTTTTTAACAGCTTCCTTCCACTGAATCAGAGCTGAATATACGTTAACTTTCCTCTCATTTTTGTTGTAGGTATCAGTTGCTCAGGGGTGCAAAGCTTTCTTTGTACATCCCTTCATAACACACCACACCCTCCAGCTTGTTCTCGACTCAGGATTCGACATGTGTGGTCTGCGGCTCCTTTATCCACCTCAGGGGTTCCCGAGTGACAGTGCTGGTAGGAGATAACCAAAGCTATCTGATCATAAAATACTCAGTAACTCTCCTTCTGGGTCATTGGTCTGGTGTGCGTCCTGAATCCTGAACTGTGGCCTAAGGCCTTTGTCAGTGTCTTCATTGAATAAAAAAAATCTTTAAAAACTCTTCCTCTGATTTCTTGGATGCCGTCCCAGAGAACTGATGAGACCTGCCAGCCTTTTCTTGCCCTAGCTGTTCGAGGTCCTCATGCCCACTCAGTGCTGAAAGATTTAATCAGTTCCTTAGATCCTCTGCTGCCCAGAAAGACAGCTCCGACTTCTCTCAACCCTCTCAGCTGCAGAAGTCAAGAACCTCCACTCTTCTACACCCCTCGACTGGCCAGTCAAGTCCACAGGGAGCTGTGCTTGTGGTTTTCAGGAAGACTTAGAGGAGGAAGTGCACAGAATTACAAAAGGCCCCTGAATAGGTTCGTTGCCAAAATTTCAAAATGCAAAACGTAATTCAACAGTGTGATATTTTGACACTGGGTATACATTTTGTTTTTATTATTTCATAATTAATCATTGGACTTTTTTGACCAAATTTGAGATGTATTTAAAATAATAAAGGTGGAATCAGGTCAAGTATTTTATATTAACTGTGGATAAACTGAAATAGCTTTCATTTATTTATTTATTTTCAAAAATGGTACAACTGAAAATCAAAACATTCATGTTCAAAGAAAAGTTAAAAACTTACACCTTTCAAGAAGCTACATTTCACTACTATACCTACAAGTACAGTAGTATTATAGGTATATTGGCACCTTTATTATGGTGCAATAAAGCACAATTTATTACGGTGACACTGCTTTTTATTCTAATAGTGTTATGATCAGTCACCCTCACTTTCGTTTGTAGAGTTGTACCTTTCGATGACAGAGTGGGAGGCAGCCTATTCAATTTAAGCAGATCACCTTCCTTTCTGTGTGCTACAACAAAAGGTACTGTAACTCAACAAGGAGCCAAAACTGTCACCAGGGGGAAAACTGGCTTGTGTCCACATTTCATTTTCAACTTTCATCTTTACTGTCGTGAGGGAAATTTTGTTTGCAGCAAGGATCAAAGATCCACTTGAGTGGAGCTGCTAATCCTTCTCTCCCCCTGCATAGCTGACTTACTCCTCGTGGCGTCGCCTGGCGTGCCTCCATGTTGCTACGGCCAAGTGCTGGCTGTCTGTGAACGCAGAGGCTTCAGCCTGAGGGGGCTGCCGAGACTGCAGCTTCAGAGCAATGGAGCTGCAGTCCTTGGACTCACCAACCAGCAGGTAGAACTACGAGATAGTCAGTCAGAGTTCAGACTTTCAGAAGAACAGTGTGTAGAAGGATAAGCTTTTATTGAACCTCATGACAAAAGTCAATAATTGATTGTTTAATGATAATATTTTTTATATTGTATACTTTTTGCTTTGTAGAGAATTTCACCATTTACTGGAGACACACGTAGAAGGGGAAAGGAGTATGGATTCTGGTTCTTAGACCTTGGAGCTGGTGTTGAAATCCAGGAATACCTCTAAATTAAGACATTTATATCATAATGGAACATTTAGCTGTAATGTGATCTTGATACTTGCTTTCAGAAAGTGTATTTCTAACTGTGGGCCAATTTTGGGTCTAAGGAAATACAGATTTCTCCTTGTACTTGTGTATTTTTCATCCCAGTCTTGAAGCCTATGTATGTTTTCTCTAGGCACTTGTGTTCTGCAGTCCACAAACTGTGACGCTGGATCAGGAGGAGCTGGAGCTGCCCTCTCACTGTCTGGTGTTGTTACTGAGGAAAGAAAATGCGATGCACCACAGTGTTAGTCTGCCAGCAGGTCTAAATTCTGTTTCAAATTATAGAAAAATTATAATAATAATCTTTATGTGAAAAGTACAAATGTGCATGTAATAATGTGAAAGGTCTGCATTGTCAAGTTTTTTTTTGTCAATAAAATAATCTTGAAATTGCCATATTGTTTCAGCCCTAATGAGAGAATTTAAGGCACAAAAGCTTCTGGGTTGCTTTCACACCAGACTTGAAGATGTTCACACAGTCGAGCCAAGCTTCTTTTTCCACACTGTGCCATACAGCAGTTACCTGTACGATATCTTTGGTAAGCACTGTGTGTTCAGTGTCAGGAAAGATTCTAGTAGATGCTCCTCTGCTACTGCCCTTTATGTTTCTTATGTATATTTTCTTTTTTTAGTTAGGTGTATGTGGCCTGTGCCAGATCCTTCCAGTGTGATCCTGTCCCACCAGAAGCGTTCCTCCAACTCCGACATGGAGCAGGTGGTGATTTTGACCATGTGTGGGAAGGACATGAGCCAAGGCCTGAGCCTCCTACACAGAGTGCTGACAGAAGGGCCAGAAGGTGGGTGAAGGTCAGCTGTATTTCTGAGAGCACAGCCTGTCCTGGGCTTTGGAACGGGAGGTGGCAGTAAGCAAATAAAATACACTGTCAAATACACGCAGTAGCCTACACAGTTTAATGAATACACAAATTAGTGTGTGTGTATGTGAGTGAATTATTTCATCAGAATCCCTCACCCCCTCTTATTTTTCAGTAGTTGCGATGTATTTTTATTCATGGTGATGTGAGATTTGAGCTGCTTGGCCTGAAGTGTCTGCCTGCGTTGACTCAACTTCAGGCTCAGGAACTGAGTCCATGAGGTGGGAGAGCAGCTGTGTCACGACAGCCTGGACAATCTGATGTCCTCTCGTGCCCTAGTGTGTTCTCTTAGACGGTTGAATGCTTTTGCTTGTTGAATGGAAGCTCCTACCACCCGATTACCCGGGTAGCCTCAGTGTCCTGATGTCACCCACGCCTGAAGTGGCTTTCAGACTAGCCTCCCTCTTCTTCTTTGAGCATGAGATGATTCCTGGTAGGTTTGTTGAGTGGCGTATAAAACATGCAATCAGATACCATGTATAAACTCAAACCTCTTGAGGGATGCTCCAGTTTGACGTATTTGAGCCTATCACACCATTTAAGGAGAAATAAGCAGTCTTGTGTGTATAAGCTGGGAATAGGCTCATCACCCCACGTCTTTCCCCCCGCAGACCACAGCGTAAACCCACCTCTGAAGTTTCTTCCTCAGAACAGCAGTACAAGGTTTGTGCAAAAAAGATAAAACAAGTCCATCCTAAATAATATTTACAACAACCATATTGAGCTTGTTTGATATTGTTTCTGGCATTAGTTGTATCTAAAACTAGATTTCTAACAACTGCACAGCATTTTTATATTGTAATTTGCCAGAGGAGCATTTTTTTTCTGATAAACTCACTTTGACTCTGTATGCACAGTTTTCTGGCTCATAGGTTCAATACAGCACAGACACTATATAAGATCTGTATCCAATCAGGTCACAATTACTCAATAAAAAATGACTCATATATCTGCTTAGAATTGTGTATAAACGTGGCAAACTGTATTATCATATCACCATAATCTAAGTTGGCGTTTCTGTGCATTCTGTTACAATGCCGATGTCATAATCAAAAGATAAATCTGTGACAGATTTATAATGTGTAAATGCTGCAAGTCATGCTTATAATATTAAATATTCAAAATACTACTTAAATACTGGTGTAAAAGTGACACGCTAACTTCCTGTTCAGATCCACAGATGCTGCTCACTGTGTGCTTGTTCAAGCCAAGAATCTGGAATCACGCGCTGGCTAAAATAGTCCGCAAACTCCTGCTACGTGGCCTCACGTTACTGGGCCTGCGTGTAGTGACCCTGGACAAAATCAGTGCTACCTCACTACTGCCTGCAGAAAGTGTAACTGCGAATGATCATCTGACTGAAAAATGAGCTTTCCTTTCATGCAAAACATAACCCTTGATAATTCATACAGTGCTGTTTGATGTTTGCAGGAGCCCTCAGACTTGGAGGCGCATGTGGAGTACTTGCGCTCCAGCTCCTCACTGGCTCTCTGCCTCAAGGGGGAGACTGCTGTGAGGAGGCTGCTGGATGTGCTGGCCCAAGAGGACTCATGCCTGTGGACGACCTGTTATGGCATGGCTCACTCATACAATGGCATCTATGGTCAGTGCTCTTTTACTACACACTAGTACAAATAAACTTACCTTGCCTTAATGTATGTTTACAATGTTGGTAACCATTGCTATGGGATCGGGATCATATCAGAAAGCAGTTCAGGATGTGAAGAGGCTTTTTCCAGAGGGGCTCTGCTGTACTGAGACCAGCACAATGAGACAGGAGCAGGTATGCAATGCATGTCCCACACAGGGCTTGGTACTTGGGTTGTGCTTCCGACTGATAAATAACAGACATTATGTGTTTGTACTTGGCTTCTTGGTTCCAATACTCAGCATGTGCTCAGACCCTTCAGCCTTTGCGGAGCGTGAACAGAGCTGCACACTGGCCCCTGTGGCCCAGGAAGGTCTGTCACCCTCGATGGCATCAGGATCCAAAAGGAGGTTTGGACTACTTGTCTGGTTTTATAGTCATAAACAGACAATTATATGTATTGATAACTTTTGATAAGTGCAATGCTATAAACGCTGCAGAACTAGGCCATGCCCTAAATTCAGGTTGCATTAGTGGGGCACTCATAATCACATGAATGCGCGTTTTCCTGAGTATTGTCATTACATTTAACTCACTCTAAACTCAAAGATTTGAAGATTGCATGGTTCAATCATTCATTAAAGCAAATCGGGTCCCTTTAAATGATTTAATCATTTATTGTGACTTTGGCAGGGTCTCCTCTGGAATGGATGTTGAAACATGAGTCCGTTCCAGATGACCTTTGTAAGCCATGCAGAAAACAAATGTCCTGTTTTGCTTGTTTATTGGTACCAGGGTCCCTGATACACAGCGCTCTCTGGCAGACAACCTGTCTGCTGATACCCTTAAATGCTCCACCGCTCAGCCAAGTGCCATCCCAGCTGGACATGCTGGAGCAGCTGCTGAGGTCAGGCTGCCATCTGGTGGCAGGGAGGATGAGCATACTGGATAATGACCAGAAGAAACATTTCACTGAGTCACTTAAAGTGTCATCACCAAGAAATGAGAGGGTGAGAAGTTTGGCTTTGAAATAAGTTTTGTTTAGAGTTTACTTTTTGACAGAGAGCGCAATCAGCAGATGATTTTCTTGGTCTCTTTTGTCCTTAAAAAGGTGGCTCATCTTTACAGGCACCCTGTGCCTGTCTCATCATGGCTCTGCAAGGGGAAACGATTGTGACCTGCTTTAACTTGATCCTTGAAAGGTATGGAAAAAGACAACTCAAAGCTTTTGTGCGAACATGTAGTATATTTACATACAAATAAACTTTGTCCTTTTCCCTGTACCTCTCTTTGTTACACTAGCATTTACAAGGAGAGGTCAGACCTAGAAAAAGTGGGGGAAATGATTATCTATCCCAAGAGTGAGGAAGGGGTAAATCATGATTATATTTCAGCGTTTTTCTTCAAGGCCTTTATTTATACTTAATAAAACATACATGTGTATTTTAGCTGCTTTATGAAAACCAACCAGGTGTAATGCTGTGTAAAGATTTGTTCTACTGCCACGAAATATCATTTTGTAGTTTATCAACTAGTCACATTTGAACTTATTTATGTTGCGTTCTCTCCTCCAGGCCAAGCAGCTGATATGCTACCTATTTGATGCCTTGTCTCCTGACAGCTGTCATGCCATTGTGCCATAGAGTTCCAACAGGTGCACATGTACAAGCACTATAAGGTTAAGCAGCATCAGTTGGGATTTTCATAATAAATGTCTGCTCTGAAAAAATGTATTTCTAATTTCAATTTTTTAGGACAGACGTGTTTGAGATAATATTAATATTTGGTCACTGTAATGTAATAAATGTTTTTTTCCCCTAAAAATAACCGTTCCCATCTGGTCTCCACTCGACGTTTGAGGCACAAACACTATTTTAAGAACTTTATTCTGTACGTTGTGTTTGAGACAAAAAGTATTCACACATTTCAGATGAAAAATTATTTTAATTCTCCAGATGATAAAAATAATTTTGCGAACTCTGTAAACCATTGCATAACTGTAGTGTAACAATTTAACAAGTGTTAACAAACTATAAGTACACTACAGAAAATATGCGGTACACAATCCTCAATGTAGAAAAGAAAAATCTAGTATTCTAAGACTTGCAACTATTTTTGTGTTCACAACACAAAAATGATCAATATACCAACAGAATAATTTCTACGATTATCAGTAGAGAATTTCCTACATATCCATACAGCTTGTCACAAAATAAGGGATGTATTTTTTAAATCTATAAATAATGTCTAAACCCACTGTAAATAAACCCATGAAATGCAGTTTCCTCAGATTTAACACATTCTCTATTAAAACACTGTATTACCCTGAGAAAAACACATTTCTTTCCATATATTTCCACACTATGCTGACAAATAGAAACTTGAAAACTTGCATTTGTTTTAGTTCTAATACATTTTATTGAATAGCAGTTCACAACTAGATGCTACATCATAATGAATTAACTGTGCTCCATAATATCCAGTGACCTGTTCATTGAATATCTAATTTAGAACAATACATTCAATATTTCAGGGCTTCAATGTTAAAATAACATTTCTACTGAAATTGTCTAAAGTATATGGAACAACTGGTTCCACATTCAGATTATTTACTTTTGACACTAGTATTTTACTTAATTTGAACAGCTCCACACATCATACTCATATACATGTACAAGATTGCATAAATCTTCAGGATCCATTTGTATAATATTAAAAACAAAAAGACAACAACACAACAACTAACAATAATGCAAAATAGATTAAAGTATTCCAATGCAGAGCATAATGATACATCTATTACAGCTCATTTACAAGGTTCTTCCTATTTGGTGCTTTTCCTTACAAACATTTGACTTATTGGTGCCAAATGACTAATTGAGATCAAAATTGAATATTGAATGGTCAAGTAT
>CM022470.1:8169904-8251024 GCA_011952105.1 Coreoperca whiteheadi | reverse complement strand
CAGTTAGGTGTTGACGGAAGAGATGCGTTTGCTATTAAACCTCCTAAATACATCATCTTGAACTTGCAGCAAGATTACACCATCAAAACCAAATTTCTCAAGCTACATATTAGATTTATTATGGTTCTTTTGGTAGCTAGTCAGTTTTCAGTCTTGGGTAAAAGAGCCCATGCTGTCATTACATTTTTTTAATATTTAACAAATGTCTGCAGTCATCTACTGTATATGTCATGCTGCATGTATACAAGTCCAACCCACAATAATACAGCTCCTTTAACAAATATAAATTAAAAGAAAAAAGCTATGAACTGTTCTCCACCTGTTATTTTTCAGAAAAACTATATTCACTCACCTCTGGGTGAAACTGCTGTTCAGTGCGAGAGTGACAATACTGGCAACTGTCTCCACTGTCACACTTTGAGGGCTCCCCCCACTCATCCCCATGTTTCACATTAGGGCAAGGAGTTGACCTGCATTCATAGAGTCAGAATCTTAAACCCATTGCAGTTACACAACTTAAAATCATTTGTTATTTTAACTTAAACTGAGTCACAGCTTACCTATATTTGAACTTTCTAGGATTTCGTCTTCGATCTCTACTGTTGTGGTAGTGGGGGCAAGCGTAGCCCTGTCTGCATAGTCTTGGGGGCTTAGTACACTGATCTGTTTTATAATTGGCTAAAACAAAGTTGTTGTCTGGAAAAAAAAGGCACAAAGAATTAATGTTATTTTTCCTTTTATTTTGCAGGACATTAAAAAGGTGATTTGGCACTGCATGAGCCCATTATCGTCAGAGTAGGGGTTACTCACCCTGCCACCGGGGATCTTCTGAAAGAGTTTTCTCAATCATAGCTTGGCTGGCTAATACACCAGGCTGCAGATCAGGAATACCTTCCCCAGATCCCAACTGTCCATTTTGAAGAGCCTCTTGTGCTTGGATCTCTCTGTGCACATGAAATTAATGTTAATTCCATCCCCAATTCCTCAAAAAAAACAAAAACAACAACAACAACAACAACAAAAAAAAAACATATATTGGTTGAACATCCTTAAACTTACTGTCTGGTTAAACATGCTTGCTGTCTAAATGTTGAAATACTATACAGACAAATACAAAGACAAGTGACACCTTATACTGGGCCATGTGGCATATGAGGTGTCTTAACATTAGTTATAGGCAGGTGTAACAGCATGATAATATTAACTGAAATATGATCAAAATACCATGAAAACCAGGAAAGAAAAAAATACTAATAATTATGCAGAGGTTTATCAGTTTAATTCCTGGACTTTCACTACAGTAAACAATTTCCTCAGAAAACTTTGGTTTAAGTCTTGGTGTCAGCTAACCCCAAAGTGACTCTTTCAGCAGCAAGGAGCTTAATGAAACGTGTTTATCCAGTATTAGGTATTTGTATTTTTATTTTATAGAAATAAATTAAAATAATTGAGCTTCACTCTAAAAACAGAGTTACAAATCAAACCACGAGTCTGGCGATCCATTAAACACCTACTATACAGGCATTCTGTTTACATTATGCCTAAATTGGCTGATTTGTTCGTTCCATTGTGAGGCTTACGAGTGAAAAGTCCAACAGGGAAAAGAAAGTCCACTATTTGCTTTGTATGTCACCTGATATCATAGACTGGAGGTCGGAGATCATGTGGCCCATGAGCAAAAGCACAGTGGAGGCCATTCTTCACACAATGCCCTCGAGCATCTGTCTCATGGATACAAGTGCCAGTCTTGTAATAGCGTAGATGGTACTTGCGCTCTGTGTCACCAGTGGTCCGGTGTAAATAAGGACAGCTGAGGAAGCAAGGATACAACATTGAAATATTTTATCAGTTGATCTAAATAAAAACATCTGAATAAAAATGATTTCGCATGACATTAAAATAGTGCACAAAGAGCACAGGCCAAACCTCAAATCTGTCCAAAATAAACATAACATATAGCAGAAAATAGGTTTTAAATTATACGTTCCTCCTTCTAAATCCAAGATGTGATTGTAGAGTACAACTTTATGATTGACATGATTATTAAAAGGCAAGCAGTGCATTTAAAAAAATGGTCCAAACAATTCATTAGAAATCCACAAGGATTATACATTTTAAATAAAAAGGAGGGAATTCTTATAGTCTTACAGTTTTAAATCCGAAATAAGATTCTACTGTGAATGTAGGGCTGACACACCAGCAATGCCTCAAGAAATGTATGGCCACTAAGCATCCTGAACAAACCAATGTTTCCTTTCTTGAGTTGCAACAGTTGCCATAGTAACACATAAGGTCATACAAAAATAGCTGCCATCGACAGAGCAGGAATTTTAAGGATTGCAGTTATTCGTTTTGCATGAGTTCAATGATCATGTCTCTTTTTTCATTTCTATGTGGAACTCAATTAAATGCTGTGCCATTTTTAATGCCCATTCACACAGAGAGGCTGCTTTTTTTCTACCCTACCTGCTAAAAATTAAAAAGGGGAAAGCCATTGCCACCCCTTTTGAGAATTCACAAATCTAGATTCTGTGTGACCAGACAGTTTAGTCAATACTTATGAAAATGCTTGACTCCTCTAAAGCCACAAGCCTGTCTCAAAATGTTTAGAAACTGTCCCCCCATGTGATGACATAGGACAAATGATGCTATGTGCAAAACAAAACCATGTTTCGTATCGTCCTGTAGGAACACTACGGGGAACAGACATTTTTGAAAATATGAAGCTAGCGATGAAAATACGTATGCATCAATTCACAAGTTGACATTAGCCGAAATTAATAGCAGCACCAGGGACGATAGAACCAGAGGGCATCCAGAGACAACCTGTCAAGTAGCCTTGTCTCAAAGACAAAGAGGTGCAGTTATGCCACATAAAGGGTGGTTGGCTGGTTAATACTGCTCAATGTCCCTCAAAATGTGCAAACATAATAAAAAAAACACACGCTTTCATCATCAGTACAAAACATTCCTCTACATCGCAGTTCCTCCTTGGTCTGTAAAATACACAACACGATGAAAAGGTGCTACAGTTTGTTTCAGTCACTGTTAAACTCAATATATGAAGCAATTAAGTGCTACCAGAAGTATACCCTCCCAATGAAGACACACCCCGCATCCCAAAGCAATTGAAGGGCTGAGGGAAGACAGAAACACTTTTCTACCACTGATGAAATGTCCTGATTAAACTGCACTCAATGTGTTTGTGGTATATTGATTGGAAGTTCTGATTAGTTCCATTATCCAGCAGGCATGGTCCTCATGCCAAACATCAGCCATTTGTCAGCAGATGTATCACGACACACTGACACAAGAGGCACTTACTCGTCTCCATCTGGGCAAATGCCTGTGGTCTCGTCGTATTTCGTGCAGTACACGTCGGGGCTGTAGTTAAAAGTTCCGTCTCTTCGTCTTATGGGTCGTCTTCGCCGCTGGTTGAGAAAATGCCAGTTAAAGCACGTAAAGGGTCTGTGCTGCGTGCACTTGTGCTGGAGGAACAACGGGCACTGCTCTGTCCTGAACTCCTTCAAGTATCTGAAACAACAAAGGGAAAACAAAAAGTGTATCAGGAACCGGGTTTTTAAATGACTATTAACTAAAAGATAAGTCGAAAGCAAGGAATTTGTTCAGGGACGGTGAGGCGTCGTGTTATCTGCTAGTCGTGTAGCCGACTATATATTTTGGGTCACTAACGTTAGCTTGCTATTCAGAGAGCGAACTACGTGCGTATTTAGGCGTAACACTTGTTGAAAGTCCCTGAGCGTACGTCTATAAATGTGCGTAGCAAGAGGGAACTCAAAATAAGGCCGAGCTATTTACAACCAGACTGGTTAGCGAGTTCCTGGCTAATCATTTAGCAGACCGAGTTGACGTTATAACCTTCCACGGATTCTTCAAAACAATTCATCAACTCCGTAAAACAACTGTAAACGACTCCGTTTACGATTGGCTCGTCAGTTAAGTGTTTTAAAATGTCCGCGTCCCCCACATTCGGGCTGATGTCGTTCGCGTGCAGTCGCTGTTTGCTATGTAACGTTAGGTAGTCACAAAGCCAGGAAAAGCACCATGTTTTCAACACACACACAAGAGTTGAGGAATGCAAGAAATGCAAACGCGCCAATGTGCACGTGCAAATAACACTTTTAGCAGCGAGCGATGTAGTTGTTTCTTTGCAGCAGCTTTACTCACGTATAGTGGGTAGGTTTCTCGGTTTGAGGGGACGCATTGGCCGCCGTTTTCGAAACCGACGGCATTTTCAGTCAAAACAATGAGTTGCGCATGCGCTCGGATCTGTTGCTCGCGTGCATGCACGTCCGCCTGCACTGCAAACACTGATGCAGGGGGCGCTGCACAGATGAGCCAGTCACATACTTCTGACGCTGTTTATGTCTTTTTGGTTTAATATAGCCGATTCCCTCATCTCCACACCATCTGCATCAACGTAATATTTTTTTTTTATTGTTAGTGAATATACTGTACATTTAAAATTAAATTAAGGAATATTTCACCCACATTCACAACAATGAGAAAATTCCGCCCTTTATTTCAAAGATCCTCGAAGCTATACACAGTATCTTCTAGGCTAAACGCTGGTCTTCAGGGCTGGAGCCAGGATTTTAGAAACACTGACGTTATCAGTCTAAATTCTGCTAATGACCCCCAGCTACCACCGTCATCAAAATGTTCAATGAACCAAAACAATTGTTTATTTAATTGTATGGCCTAAAATAGTCAGATTTAAGATTATTGACCCTGCTCTTGATAATGGATCAAACACCGATGAAATGGCACCATCGTCAAAGTCTTCTGAAAAATATATGATTTTTAAATGAATAAACGGCCTTACAACTTTCAAAGTCAACCTTTAAGGTAAAATTCTTGCAATTCTGAAACGCCTTAATACCTGAGTTTATAATAAATTTATAATTATTATATGTTCAATACACAAGTAAAACAGTGGATTAAAGAACAACAAAGATACTGAATGAAGAAGAATATGAACAACAGTTAACTGTTGAAGATTTGCCCAAATATTTTAACAGTGTTCACGTGTTGCATTATAATTTAGATAATGAGCCATCTATGTGAGAAAGAGTGAAAGTCTCTCACATGTGAAAGTCACAGCTCTAATGAGGGGGAAGATGTGTGTCGTGGGGGAGATGTGAAAAGCCTCACATAGGATACACTACAATAAATTCACTTTTCTGGGTATTCCTAGCACTCCATCATCTGACTCCAATGTGAATTAAAAAATATGTGTTTTAAGTTTTGGCGCTAACAGTAAAACATTTGTAATATACAATATAGTGGCAATAAGCAATTTGATGGGATCTGCCTCATTATTACCGCAACATGTCAAGTCCTTTTTCTTTCCTTCTGTACTGGGAAGCTAATCTGTTCTATTCAGCTCCTTTTTCCTGCAAGGGATTTTAATTTACAAATGCAATTATACGTCTAATCCATTATTCAGCTGCTGAGGTCCACCGAGTGTACTGACTTGTAATTATGCATAAAGCCTGGACTATCCAGCTGTAATTACTTTGATATGCCCCACCCCCATTCAGCTTAAAGTTGGATAATGTCCAGTACCCTTCTTACACATGCTTTGTTTTAAGCATCTAAAGCAGAGTGCAGATTGTCATAAATTTCATAAACCAGTATGACTTTTGTTTTGTAGACTTAGACTACCTCAACTCTCATCTGTGATGTCATCAAAGTCAATCGATACAGGATTGAATGCTGAATTTAAGGAATGTGCATTTAGGTACCAGTTAATTAGGTACATCCATACAATCTAGTATAATCCAGTGCAACAGCTTTGCAATGAATTGTACATTTGTGAGTTTATGTGGTGTCAGAAGGGTGTAGATTCAACTTGGGCTTGACTGTACTTACATACTGAAAGTACAGTCGAATGTTTTGTCCACATGTCCTCTTTAACATGCATGAAGGGGACAAAATATTAGAAACATCTTTCAACATATGCAATCCAATACAACACCAACCTCCCCTACAGCCTTTAAAATGATCAGAGTTGAATCAACACCTTTCTGAACAAAAACTGAACATGAAGACATATTTATTGCAGGACTTTTGTGCAATATCACATTGTTTTGCCCCTAATAAAGTGGTCACTCTGTGTGTATGCACTTTGATGTCTTTGAGTAACAGCAGCAGGGATAAGGGGTACAATGAGGAAAACGTGCCCATATGCCTGCAAAACTACCGTGTTTTTAATGATTTTGACAACAACTTTTTCATCTAATTTAGTGAGTAAAAAGCTCCAGGATTTATCTCTGGATTACATTATTATCACCATTTGGCTACATGAACATGTCTATCTGCCCAATATGCATGAGTAACCTAAAGACATTGTATTATGTTCTGTAACCAGATAGATGTTTTGCTCACAAACTCATTGTTTAATCTAGAATCATCCAGAGGAAGTAGCCTACTGAATGTAAGCAAGGGGAAAAGTCACACCCTTTTTCCTTTGTGTGACGTCAGCCACCACAAACCTTTAACCTTACTCAGTAGCCTCAGCTGTACACACAGTCCACTGTCAACTTCTTCTCACAGCATCTCAAATGTGTGCGTTTGTATTTGTGTGGATGTGTGTACGCGTGATGTAAAGATGACCCTTTGCCTCTCCCGCAGTGTTGATCGTGGAGGGTCTTGGCTCTGGTGTCTAGGTGTTGCTTGTTTATATCAATAAAATAATAATGCAATGAAAGCTGTAGTTGACAGCTTTCATTGCATTATTATTTGCCTGTCTTCCTGTCCTTGTGCCCTCTATGGCTCTGATAGATGTGCTGTTTATATTAGATTCTAGCCTTCAAATCCACATACAAATTACAAATATATAAGCTATACTTAAACCTGTCTTTGTCATGGTTAACAGTTTAAAAAACATAACCGTGAAAAGTAGAACTTGCTGAATGCTTACTCGCACGGGACATAACATTGTGTAATGGAAACCTAATGCAAAAAGTATCATTTACCACAGCAAGTTTAGCATTTTTGCAGACCTCTAATAAACAATCACTGAAACAATCCTCAGCGCTGCTTTCCCAGGCTGCTGGGACTGTTACAGCTGGAATAACAGTTTGTGGTTTGGACTCCTGTTTTTCCCAGTCAGGCCATTATCTCTGGCTGCCTCATGCACAAACACAGCTCAGGCCCATCGCAGGCTGGCAATACACAGATTTTATATACTGATGTACATTCTTCAACCGAGGCGTGATCGAGTTTCCCGATCGAGTTTGTTTTTGCAAAAATGTAAATAAGAAAGGGAATATTCTGTAAACCCTGTCATATTTCAAATAATGCACATAACGGTAAGCACTATTGAAATTGAGAAAATAGAGCAATATTACAGAAAAAAAAGAATTAATAATGTTTGCTCTGACAGATCAACAAACAATTAGAGTCTGTAAAGCTTCATGGCAGGTTTCATAGAGACCTGCTATCGAGCCTCAGATGTGATACAATTTAAAAATTTTAAACCGCACCTGTGTATCCTGGTAATCTGCATCACATTAATCTGTGATCAATGTGTTAATGTGCATAATTATTATGTCAAAAGCATTTTGTAAAATTGTAAATACTTGAAGAAAACCCACATGTCCAGTGATGGGATCACAATGATTATTAAAATATGTCTGATGTCACGTGTTTGATTTTAGTATCTGTATTAACTGAATGAAAAATAAATAGTTGAATCAGTTCACAGACAGAAAAACAAGCCACAAATGTGCAGATTAAGTATGTTTTACATGGAAAATAGTTTGTCACGGGCCCCTTACTTACAACTAGGGTCGGCCATTGCTGTTTATCAATGTAATATATGTAAAAGACGGGTATGAACAAAAGATTGAAGCAGCTTCATGTTGTCAATTGAATGTCATTGAATCATGTGTTTACGCAGGCTCATCCCCTCCTGGCAAAACAACACCTGCCTCTTTGCTCAACGACCATGCGTACAGCAACTGACAAGTGGAGTAATAACTCAGCCATCTTTGAAATGAGCACTCACTAAATCCTACATTACATATGAGCTCAATATGACATCAGATTTTGAAGATTAATCCCACAAAAATTGTATCTTATGTTTTCTTAGTTCACCTCATTGCGTGACTGTGACCAAAATGTTCAGTATAGCAAGTAAGAAATAAAGGGCGTAGCTACATAACCCTTTATTTACTTGAAGACATGTACAAAACTAGCTAGGTTAAATGTTGTTTGGTCATTAGAATTTTTCAACAACTTCCACTTTATATTCCTGGAAAAGTGGGACATTTTCTTTATTTCTAAAAAACACATTTGTTTGCATTGTCAAATAAATGTTTAGCTATACATAAGGCCATTTTCTTTCAACAGAAGAAACAAATGTTAGCTGAAAGTATGCACAAAGTATTCAGTTTTGTTCCCTTTACGTGATGGATTGTTTATGTTGCGTTACCACTTGACAGATGACAGTAGTCATTTTGTCATGGGTTGTCATGGTGGTATTGATGTGGATTGTGGGTATGAGGTAATTTCTTGATAAATGCATTTTCTTTTCACATTACACTGATGAACGTACATGTGGGTTTTAACTGACCATTTTCTTGCAGTTGAAACGGACAGCCTAATTGGATGCATGCCTCTATGCTGTGACGCAGCCTTTGCTATTTCTACAGGTTATCCCAGATACCCAGAAAATGTTCTGACAGATTTGTATTATAGATCACACAATATAAAATGTTTCATTATTGTCTGTCTTACACAAAAGCTGGTCTCTTCTGACGCTATCCATTAGTTATCTTTTCCCACTGGCTGTACTTCAAGGGCAGATGCTGACATTTTGCTCCTCACGAGTGTTGCATTTACTGTTGCCTGCCTTGCCATCCAGCTACATTTTTGAAGAGATATCATGCCAAATACACTTCCACATCCAATGTGCAGATAAACAGTACTGTATGTGCATTGTTATCTGCTTAAAGAGATGCATACATCAAGTGATTTTCATCCTTTTGAGTGTAGATTCTTGGTGCTTTTGTGTTTTGTTCAGAAAGTGAGCAGGTTAACTTAGACACTGGTACAACTATGAGTAGGGATGGGTATCGTTAGGATTTTATCAATATTGCTACTCTTATCGAAACTCCTTATCGGTTCAGTTCTTTTTCGATACTCTAATCGGTTCTTTTTCATTACTAAATAATTGCGTTTAAAAAAATGTATGTTCTTTAAAAAAAGAACAAATTCAGAAGAGGATTAGAAATTAATATTATACATAGCCTACATATACATACATACAATATTATATATACTGTATATGTTATATAAATTCAATAATATCTCACTGGAAACAAATCTAAAATTTCAGTAAAATAAATCCTATTCCTGACATCAAAATACTAAGGGAAGTCAGTCAGTATCAGTCCTTCCTCCAGTCCTCCTCCCTCTGCTGCTGATGTGATTTCACTGCCTGCAGGTACAGATGATAGAGGGAGGAGGGGCTGGTTTGTCTCAGCCAGCAGCCAAGTTGACAAGAATTTTCAAATTTTAAGATACGTGGCAAACTAAGTTAAAAACAGTTTGACTACATACAGACAATTTTCGTTTTGTAACAATTCGCTATTAGCCGAGCTAGCGTGCTGTGCTCGTGTAAACCTAGCGGCAGATTAAAATATATATTTCTACATGTTTATGCTTGTTGAACAGGTGTGTTGATAAAGTATTGGCTTTTTCCTGGCGAAGGTTTTATTGCACGTAGGCTACTTGCACTAGCGAGCCTAGTTGTCGTCAACTCGAGTAATCTTCGAGTTATCTTCACTTCACTGTCTCCACCTCTGCACTGCACACACACACAGAGAGAGAGAGCAGGTGAGAGGCTGCATGTGATAATAAATTACACTAAAACGTTAAAAAGTACTGATAAAAGAACTGGTAAAGTCGGAGCTTATCAATACTACAGTCTTTAATAATTTAGCCCAGGGCCTGTTCAATACCGGGTGTCACTACCCATCCCTAACATCCCTAATATTTCACACTTGGCAATATATCACTTTGATATGGAGAATTTTAAGCATTTTTTGTGCATTCAGTTTCATGACAATTGTTCCTCTTCTTAACAGTCACACCTCTGACACTTCGCTCCTGACAGGGAGATGCAAATCGAGGCCGTGGTGGCAGAAGCGGTTCACTACTGACCAGCTGGCCTTCTGCTTAATGAAGAGACGCAGCTTGTCCCTGAAGGTTTCTCCTAGAAAGCTGTAGATAATGGGGTTGAGGCAGCTATTGGAGAAAGCTGCCAGGTTAACAATGTGGCCTGTGAGTGGGTAGTCATGCCACAGGGTGGTAGCAGTCCTCTGCGATGGGTCAGCTGTGCCCTGCAGCAGCTGGATGCTGATGAAAACGTTCTCTGGCAGCCAGCAGATGAAGAACACCAGAACCACCACCACGATCATGCGCAGGGCCTTCTGCCGCCGTGGCCACAATCCACGGTGCTTCTGGGCCCTCATGAGGATTCGCCCAATCAGCGAGTAGCATAGACCAATGATGGAGAAGGGCACCAAAAAGCCAATGGTTACCTCCAGCCACTGAATCTCAAAGACGTTGGCAAAGCAGAAGTGCACCTCACCCCTGTGCTGGGTCTGCACAATGGTGAAGGGGAGAAGGGTGGCCAGGATGGAGGCCATCCAGATGAGGCCACAGCTGAGCTTGGCATGCTGCATAGTCCTCAGCGGGCTGCTGCTCATGGAGTTAGCCAAGGCAATGTATCGGTCAAAGCTCATCCATGTGAGAAAGAAGATGCTGCTGTACATGTTGACCTGCAGGAAAAGGGACATGAATGTGCAGAGCACAGCGTAGTCATAATACTTCTCATTCAGATTGAAGACCTCAATGAGGGAATCTGCCACCAGGATGAGGTCAGCTACAGCCAGGTTAACAAAGTAAAGGTCGGGAATGGTCATCTTCTCTCTGTGGTTCAGGTTTACCACCAGGATTAAGATGTTACCAATAAATCCAATAGGAAAGAGGAGAATGGTGTACAGGCAGGACAAGAAGAGACCAATAATGTAAGATTGGTATTTGTCTGAGTTTTCAATCAAATACGTTGTGTTGTGCTCATATGAAGTGTTCAGTTGTTCTGTACTGTTAACATATATCCAGACCAGAGAGGTTGTCTGCTCTTCCATACTGACTGTGGTTGGACTGTCTGGAATCATGGGCCACATGTAAGTCACCTGTAGCTGCTACATCATTAGACCTTGTTGGATCCCAGTGATGTCTCTTTAAAGGGTGACTCATCTATGCTGTGTTAGCATGCTGACAGAAGTCAGGTGAGTGGAACAAAATGGTTATGGTTTGTTTGACCCCATGATGACATCAAGGTTCATCTACTAATAGATTCCAGACACAAAGCAGAAGCACCTCCATGTCTTAAAATTGTCTTTGGCCTTTGTAACCTGATGACTCACATCATCTAGACTGTCCAAACTGTGGTCCTGAGATTAGAGGGTGGACTTCTTTCTCCGCTTTTGTGTCATCTGATTTGAGTGCTGCTTTAGTCCATGTGCATCTTTATTCAGTGAGCCTTGGCCAGAGACGCTATTGCTGTGACACCTGAGCTGTGGAGAGGAGAGAAGAAAAAACAAAAACAAATCAGAACATGAAAGAGAATTAGGTGCACAGCAGCGATCTTGTGTGCAGTTAAATGAGAATTACTAAGCGTTACAGCACTTGTTTTACTACAAACAAATTCAAAATTTTAAGATCAAGTATGAAAAAGACACGAGCCCACTTTCGTGAGAGAAGTTTGAAGGGGTCAAAAAGGGTGGCAGACAGCTAAGTAAGCACATTAACATTCAAGCTTCAGACTTAATCAGATGCATTGAAATCCTCCTTAGAAATCCTCAGCCCATCCGAGCCCATTCGAAACGATTTGTCCTGACTTGATGACTACTAATTGGAGAGATAAAAACATATTTGTCATTAACATCTAACAAACCTCTGTGTGAAACTCTGCGTTCTGATGGCTCCAGTTGACACACATCACACTCAGTTTTTAATGTATATAACACAAAGTCTATGTTTTATATTCCCTGCAAGCTTTTACATGACTAACTAACCTTTACCTCAGTTGACGATTTGCAGGCCCAAAATCTCAGACTTTCCCTGGTGATAGAAAGACTGTATTCCGTTTGGCAAACATAACCTTTAGCATTCACAGCCCTTAGGGTTTTACTTCCACCAGAGGAAGCCTTCTGCAATATTAATGCATTCTTATTAACAGCAGTAATTCAGCACATATACAGCATTAATGCACATGAAAGCAAAATGGGATAAATCCATGTGTAGGCTAGAAATCTCAGAGACAAATTCTGACATAGTTTCTAAATCCTCGCATTTAAGCATACTCACAAACAATCATTATCACAGCATAGAGTAGCATACAGCCTTTCTTTTTTAATTTTCATGGAGAGTTCAAAAAAGTACAAGAAATGATAAGATCAATGACCTGAACTAGTCGCAAACCCATCTAAGCTCACATAGTTATATTTTATCTTCTAATTTATGATCAAATATTCCCGTAAATGAAAGAAAAATAATCAAAGAAATGATCTTGTCACCAAAAATTGAATTTACTGTATTTGATAGCTGATGTTTTCCCTGAATTTTTGAAACAGTTCTTCTGTTCTGAGCATGTTTTGATCAGCATATTTTCTACCAAAATCTGTGACACCTAAGATTATGTAAAAGTGCTCTCTAAGACACTGCAATCAGCCTTTCCGTACATGTAATGGAGCAAGATAAAGAGCTTGTTGATGACATAATATACAACTCACTACGCAACTGGATTCACAAGACAGAACAGACACCATATCAACTGTAAATTAACAAGTTAGTGTACCACCTATATTTTTTACTGCAGACTGTCCGTTTTTAGACACTACTTGAAATTGACACAAAACAAAGTACCATTCATATAACCATAAATAGTAGCAACAATGTGGGAATCAAAAACAGCACTTACTTTTTCACTTTAGGGGTTTGATGCTCCTCCATGCTTGTCCGGTGCAGAAGTCAGAGAGCCAGAGATTTGTAAATCCCATGTCGGGGCTTCTCTTCTGCACCACCTGCTGTTTGGCCCAACCCTGTCTGGAGAGGAGAGGAGGGCGGGAGAGACAGAAAAGCAAGAGATGATCTGTCACCCATGGTTTGTCACCATGCTTCATCAAATTCCCTCTGCCTCTTTTCTTTTTTGCCCAGTTTGTGTTTCCAGGTGTCCGCTGAGCATCTAAAGGAACTGAGAGCTGATTTTAACACAAAAGAAAGTTTAGACAGCAAATAAGTAAGGTGTGGAGTTTGCCTCACACCAGGTTGTGTTGTTATGGAAACCACTTAGATTTTGTGCAGTATTTGTTCACCTGGGTTGTCTAGCTCTTAGTCTCAAGGGCCTTTTAAACACACTGCACATGACCTTTCTTAGCTTTTCCAACAATATGTTTATAAAACAGTTTGCCTACTGATCTGCATCGATTATTGATTCGCACACACAATAAAAGACTCTGACCCTTGCTTATATTATATTCATTCTCAATACACAAAACAACAATTACAGTCAGATAAGGCTTTAAAAAACGCCTTGTGAGCCTTCACTCTCAATAAGGCGGAAACAGAGCAGACGTTTTGCTCCTGGGCAAGGAGAAACATTAATATAATTTGAACTAATTTGTGTCCAAGCTGTGACTATGGAGACCTATTTTATGTGGTGTTGGCTAGTGTAGTGTGTCTTTGATAGCTGGGATGCATTCATTGCAGATGCCTGCCATAACTGCATACAATAACCATCTGTTACAACAGAGGTATATAGTGTATATTGATATTGAGCAGACTGCATCATAAAACTAAATCATCTTAGATAATACTAATACTAATAATACTAATAATTGAACCCTACATAATCTTTTGATATTGTAAACCTGCTATGATCAAGGCCAAGTAGATGTATTCCCTAATTATCAGTATGCAGCTGCAGGAACAGCAGTGGTTAGGGGAAATCCTGTTGGAATCCCTATTTAAAATGAAATGAAATCACTAAGAGAAGAGGCATCTAAGGAGGCCTATAGAATAGCAGAGGAGGAAAGGCGCCTGTATTCCATGACAGCAAGAATTTTCAGTTTGCTTTCAAAAGATAGAACGTGACGCTGAGGTCTTCAGAAAGCGGGAAGGTCATTTCATCTGTGATCAGCCAGAGGTTAGAGAGAAGTCAAGGCCAAGGCTGGATCACTGCCTGGAGGTATGGGGTTGCAGCTCCTTTGGCAGTGCTGTACCAGCTCCAGGGCTTTCAATGTGACACAAAAAACAGAGAGCCAGTGGAGTGGCTGCATTTCAGGAGTTTGAAGACAGGGCAGGTCACAGCACTCTCAATGTCCATACCTCAAGCCTGGTCATGGTGTACATAGTTAATCATGTTTTTATGGTCGCCTGCCCTGAAGTAGATAAACCGAGACCAGGCAATCTCTTCCCAAAGGCTTTGCTGTTGACAAGCCGGGTGTCACTGCCTGACTTCAACATGCTAAGTAGCCTATTCGATGCTTGTGCTAACCTGCATATCATGAGTTGATGTCTAGGCTCTGTCCAGTCCTGTTTGTGGCTGTTTTGCTGCCCTTAATGCTCTCAGTATCTCACAGGTAGTCAGGTAGAGAGCGAAACACAAGAATATATAAACGCCTGTGTATAGCTCTCCAGACTAGCAAGGACAAGCGATGTCTGGGGACTCATAGTGCTGAAGATAGGACAAAGAAAGGCAAGGAGGACTGAGGAAGGAGTGTTCGGAGTGATTCAGTGACATAAAGGATCACAGTCTGAGCCTTAAAACCAGAATAGGTGGGGCCTCAGTAATTAGATTCACTGTGAAAAAATGAAGGCAGAATCTGACAGATGGGTCAAGCACTGGTTTGATCTTGGAGAGGTGAAGAACCTCTGATTTAAGTGCAAATGGTACACAGTCTCCTGTTTTGGAAAAGTTGATTTTGGTAGGAAATGGCACGGCAGAGCAGCAGTGATGGTCTGAAGGAGCAGAGAGGGTCAATACGGCAGCTGGTAGCGGGCGGCTGTGGCTTGGTGGCAGTGTGGTTGTCCACCAATCAGAAGGTCAGCGGTTTGATCCCAGCTTCCCCCGGCCATGTGTCGAAGCATCCTTGAGCAAGATACTGAACCCTAAATTGCTCCCGAAGCTGCGCCTTTGGAATGTGATTGTGTAAGTCGCTTTGGATAAAAGTGTCTGCTAAATGTAGCCCTACTGGCACAAACAAGTTTGGGTTTTTGACCACATAGAGAACAGTTTCTGTGGGTTAGAAGAAGATGATTTTAGTTGAGGTAGAAAGTCGATTCAGCAGCTGAGAATGAAGAAAGAAGAGAGCAGAAAGTCTGAGAAGTCATACAGCAAGTCAGATTTGGGCGATTTTCTCTGAGTTACCTGAAATCTCAGTTATTCAGTGCGCATGACTTCACACAGATAAGGGGAAAGTAGGGATGTAGAGCTTAGTCTAGTGGAAAGGTGCTTGCGACTGAGGAGGGAAGAGGAGAGGAAGAAAGGCAGGAGAGTGTGCATATTTGCCTGAATAGTGAAGATGTGAAATGAGACCAAGTCAATAAAGTGAGTATTACTCAGACGCAGCACTCAAGCTGAGCAAGTAAAATTGGTTATATTCTAAGTTTGGTGAAAATATGTCTTAGACATATTACAGTCAAACAAACTATATGTGATACCACTGTTTAAAACCCAGTAGAGAGCAGACTTGGTGCATATGTCATAACCCTACCTAAATACACAAAAAAGGCTAAAAAGAGGAGCTGTGACATTGAGTTATTACAGGATTTCTCTAGACTATAAAGCACTTCCTGATGCAAGACTGATTAGGTAAGGTAATGTAAGGTTAAGCAAACAGTGAACCTCATCTGGAAAATGTAATTCCAAGATCAGCTTCCAGAAAAAGGATCTTGTATGTGCTTAGCAATGGTTGAAATGATGTGTGATGGGAAAGAGTCATATAAACCACTTGTAGGAATAGTGAGGTGTGCTTCAGCAAAAGTATTTATAGTAACTGGTTGTTCTGTTTTCTGTCAGTTACATGGCTGAAAAAGGTAAGCATGTCATTTCATGTACCTTATAGACTGGCCTCGGGTTTTGCGTCTTTGTGAACGCCATGAGTCTGAATTTACATATTGTGCTTCAACTGCTTCCTTTGTGTGACCTTTCCAACTTGATTCATTTCCTAAAGGGGTTGTGAGAGAGGATGCACTCCCTGTTTATGTCCACTGGGTGGCCCACTGGCATAAACAGTGAAAAATGTTTGGCAAGGTGAGGAAAACATGAGCTGAATAAGAGAAATAATTGGTTATGAGGGTGGTTTATGACAGGGATTTTCTGCACCAAAATACATTAACAGGTGAATGCATCATGTTGAATTTTGTATTCTAAAACTTGCAAAGATCCTGATGACTAAATAATAAAATTATATGGTAAATGACAAGGGGACATTTGCTTTGGTCTCGGTTTTTTATTATGATAACCATGAAATCATACCGTAACTGTGAAAACATGATGACTTTTGTTTTCTTGTACATGTATGAATAAGAGGCTCACCAAGGAAGAAAGAAAAAAAAACAACTTCCCATCCAGTGACATCTAATGAACAAGACAACATTACCAGCGCTGTTAATGGGAAGTCGTGTAGTTTCACTGCTTGTGGTTGGGGGAGTGAATGTGGGAGGTCTAGAGCAGCGAGGGTACAACACCCTCATCTGCCTCTACTTACCAGTCTGATGGGCTTCTGGCTCCATCCAACATCTCCCAGAGCCACAACCACAACCTCTGAACAGAACATCCTGCACCGTCCAGCTCCTCTGCACTGTTTCCAGGGCCATGTTTGATATTTAGCTGATGCTGGGATTTCATTGTTAGTGTATTCTTTTTTTTTAAATTGTCTGCTCCAATTTCTGAAGAGGAAAAGCAAAGTCGAGGATTGGCAGGAGAGGATGGGTGGATTGTTTTTAAAGCATCTGCCCTGGTCCACTTGTCTCCCCAGAGCTGAAGTGATGTGGTGGGTCAGAGATGAAGGCTCCTTCCTGACGTCTGTGCTCTGTACTTTAGGATTCACATGGTGGGAGCTTATAAATATGTCAAGGAAAGCTTTGGCCACATCTGAAAAAAACTTTAGCTGTGTTATTCTGTTCATCAATCACAGGAGTATGTGTGACAACAATCAGTTCAAATGTTTTGTACCTGTGTTCCTGCTCTTGGGAACAAAACCAGCTTGGCTTTACAGCATGTGGTCTTTTCTATTTGATCTCATTATGTCTTCTTTGCACTGAATCACTCCCCCTGTTCTCTTTCCAGTGAGCACTCTCAAAGTTCCCTAGCCTATTCTATTTGATTTCTTTTACACGATCGCTTGTGTTAAATTAATATTATTCAGTCCCTAAGGGTCTGACACTTTACTCTCTTTCTGTTGGTTGGTTCAAGGATTCAGTATTTCATTCCACAGCTGCCCTCTCCCTGACAGTCTGGATCACAGTGTGAGATAGATTTCAAATATGCTAACCGTAACCTGTCTCGTCTTGTTCTCGTCTTTACATTCCGAGGCCCAATCTGACCTGCATTAAGCAAAACAACTGTGGTCTAGGGGTGTGTGTGAAATCTGGTTGACAGCCAGATAAAACATTTAAAGCCACAAGCCAAATGTTATGGCTACATAGGTGGTCTGATGTGCAATGCTGTATGTTCGACTGAAGTTGACCCTAATACTTTTGGTCTGGCTAAACCTCTAAAGGAGAAAAACAACGTTAAGACTAATGTAGCACATTAAAAACTGTGCTTGGTCAGCGTTACCCCATTCCCAGACAGATGCTTGCACAGTTAAGAGCCTTTCCTGGTCTACTTTCACTAAGTGCAACCTGAGGAAAGCAACACAAACGCTGTAGTTTAACACACAGTTCATTTAGACTGCATACAGCTGAATTTTTTATTTTAAACAAATCATCAAAACCAGATATCCTCTTGTATTAGAGCTAAAAATAGTTGTACATTATGGGGGGAAAAAAATTAAACTATTATTTGATGAGAAGATTGATACCACACATATTTGTTTGTTAAATATAACAAAAGCTTAGCACAAAACCTGGAAACGGGGAAACAGCTAACGATAGCCGGGCTCTGGGGTCTCCGCCGGTTTCCTGGCAACTGATCCCAGCCAAGAAACAGCCTGGCACACAGCTAAAACCCCTTCTAAATTGGCGAATTGTCTTTCTTACAATTTGTTTTTGTATGGACTAAAAATGTGAGCTATGAAGTATTACTTAGTGAGATTTTGACACTGTAGGCCAAAGCCAGGCAAGCTATTTCCCCATTAATGTTACTAGCCTACATAACCTAGCTACACTTTGTGCTAAACCTTGATAAGAAGCTCCTGGCTGTAACTTAACGTTAGCTTCATATTTAAGTTAGCTAAGTCATGCTAAATTACAGACAAGGGGATGGTATCGATATTTCCCAAAATGTTAAACTGTTGCTTTACACACAGCACCAATTAACTTAGACAGTAAAGACAAGAACGTAACTCTTTTTGTTTTTATTTGTATTTTGAGTTAACGTTTCTATTCTATTGGCTGATTAATGTTAACGTTACCCCTTTGCTAGCTACAACACCAAGCTACCTCTTTCGAGAGTACCTAATCACCAAATGCTCTCTCTTTCTCCCTCCTTATGTGTCTTACTTCACTCACCGGCAACCTTGAGGTATTTAACATGGTACTGAGTGTTGCAGTGCACGAGGGACTCTTGATCTAGAGTGGCATGGGTTTTACCCGGTTGTACCTTATTAGTCTTAGCTTTGGACAACAGTGTCTGCCAAATGAATACATGTTAATGTAGTGATAAAAATAGTTGGCACAAGTAATTCAGAGGGCATAGCTTTGTATACATTTTTGCTATTAGCTTTTGTGACCAGTGCATTTACAGACAGACTGATGATGTCATACTTTTTCAGCTGCATTACATCTTAGATCAATCAACCCCCCTCGCATCATTAGCTTTCTGTTCTTTAAAAATAAAATGTAGCACATAAATGCACATGGTAACTACACTGACTGAGTGATGATTTGTGTCCTTTTTGTTGTTTGCCTGAGCTAACATAAGCAAGTGAAAGCCCCGTGAAACTCCAGTCCTCAGAGTGGGAATGGCAACCATGACAACCATGTTCAATTCACTCCATTATCATATCATTTCCAGATGTAGTACATATAATTCAAGGCCTCCCCCTCCTCCTGCTGGACTGCTTATGTTTGCTCTGTTTTGGCTCTAAATATGTTGTAAAGCCATATGCTATTGTGCAATCCAATGTTGTTCCTGTTGCTGGGTCTGACTAAGAAATTAACAGTGTAGTAGTGACAACAGCTGATGCATTATGATTACTCCTTCCTGCAATGTGGCTGTCTGATGAGCTTTAATTGTAACCCATCTAATTATAAAGTTAGATTATCACAGTGATCCATCACTTCATCATCTCAATCCTGCTAGCTTCCTGTTGCAGCACTCCCCCACCCCCCTCTCCTATTTGCAGGCTGTCACACAGCTCTCAGTGTGCAGCATTGTTATCAGATGTAGCCTACACAACATTGTTTTCATTGAGAATGGCAGCAGTATGGGGACTGTCAGACCCACAGAAGACAAAACAATTCCCAGAATGCCTGGAGTGTTGCTATTTTCCCCAGTCTTGAGTGGCGTGGTTAAAGGGTCTCGCCACAAGCAATCTGCTGTTAGCAGCGTGGCGAGCAGGAGGAGAGCTGTGGCCTCCTTTCCCACTCCCCCTGTCACAGCAGCTCAGAGGGAGGGAAGAACCTCAACAACCAGCCCATCATCCTGACCTGAACACAGGGTTAGAGGGTTGAATAACCAGATTAAACTGTAGATAAACTGTAGATAACTGTAGGGTTGTAGATAAAAGCAAAACCTACAACTTTAGTCAAGCAGCCAGACTTTTTCAAATAAAAATGTAAAGTATAAATAGTATTTTTCCATTTCAAGGGACATTTTTGGGGACAGAGAACCAATTCCAAAGACTTGTCATGTCTGGTTAACTTGCAAGAACAAAGGCATTTGGCATTAATTAAACAGCCTTTCAACAATACACTGCATAGCAGATGTTTCAACATATTTTCACATTATCACAAGCATTGTCAGACGTCATTGAGATAAGAAGGAGTGGTAATATCCATCCTGGTTTATTTCTTAATCCGTCGTTGACAATAGAGTAGATTACTTACAGAATCTAAATGTATCTCTAACAAAATAATACTGTACTTTTGGAAGAGCATGGTATCGTCCTGTATATCTCTCACATACAATATATACACATCATTTTTTTTATCATACATATACACTTGCATACATGCAGTCAAAAAATCATCACATGTGAAATTGGATTCATCTGGACTTTTGAGGTTTTGCTGTTCAAAGAGCTAAAATGGATCTGCATACATTCGACACACGAGAACTTTGAGGGTATTTTTACACTTAGTCCGTTTCAGCAATTCAACTGCTCTCACTGATTATTACTCATATGTCTTCGCACTGATGTGAGATCTGAAATAATATACCAAACTCAGACCTGAGCAGTAATCAGAGTTGGGTGTGATTTTGATCAAGCTTTATTTGCAAGTTGTGAACATCGTGCAGTCAATCTATTCGTGGTGATTGCTAATTATTACCTCTGCCAAGGACTTTGTTTTAGGTCCCACCTCTTACTTAGCAAGATATTTCAAGAACAACTTAATGGATTTCATTGAAATTTGGTGAAAAGTTAGGGCATGAGCTGAGGAAAACAAATTAGATTTTGGTGTTCAGCGTGAGGCTTTCTTTGTGTAATTGCAACCAAATTTGGATGGCACATGCACATATCAACTCCAAGCAATCTTGCAAGACTTTGCCTACAGGGGGCGCTGCAGCAACATGCTAAAGTGAAATGGTCATAACTCTTATTTAGCTAATCTCCAGAAATCAGCACAATTGTCATTCACTTTGTGTATTTTGATGCATATTCAGAACCTTCAAAATCTTCTAAGCACTTTTTTTTAATCAAAGTTTTATTTTTGAGTGCTACTGTAGGACCTATTAATTAAATAATAGTTGGCGTTTTGGTAAAAATGAATGCGGACACAACTGCAATCTCTGACAGTATATAGTGCACCAATTCGTGGCTGAAAATGGACAGCACCTTAAAAAATGTTGCTAAAATTTCCCCCATCAGACCATCAAAGGCTTTGATTCAAACCACTTATCATTTGACCACGTGCTACTGTTTGCCTTCCAATCTTCAATGAACAGTAAGAATAAGGACTTTGAGCTGAATTCAAATAATGATTAACTGTGTCCCGATACATACTGTAGCACATAATGTAAACGCACAGCCTCAGGTGAAAACAAACAGTACTTCTCACTGATTGATTGTAGATACACATAACAAGGGTGGGGCTATGCAGCGAAATTTACAATATTAAGACACTGTTTCATAACTCAATCGTAGACAAACAATATGTCTAGTCACGAGATGTTTTAAAAAAATACAGTATGTGTGATATAATGTTGTAATCTTTATAACAACTTCATATATATACATAAAATCAAATATCAAATATATGTGTTAGTACATCTGGTAATCCTTTAAATTTTACAGTGAAAGCCAAGCACACTTGAGGAAATGGCCAGAAGATTTTAGCAGGTCAGTATTAAAGTACAATTGTTTATTCGAAGGTGTAAATTACTGTCTGCAAAGATAAGTGACAATTTATTGTTGTCTGTGAGTGTAATATAACAGTGTGCCCACCTTCCATTTCTCTTCAAGTGAGTGCCCCACCCCGCTGGTGTATCTGTTCACAGGACGATCAATAAAACTGGCCCTCTCATTCAGAAAGCAAATCAAAAACTAAACTAATGCAGTGGTGCAACAGACCTCATGCAAAAACAAGTTTCTATTTTTTTATTTTATAACTGGGGTTCATCGCTATTAGTCTGTTCACTTTTCACTGAGTGGCAGGCGAGAAAGCAAAGCAGCTTTACCAATAGTGTGCAGATTACCTTAATGCATCGGAGCAGCATTTCAGTTCAAACTCTGCGTCAAACACACTGGTTGCAGGTGCTTGGCAGGCAAGTCTTTTAGACTTTGTGAAGGTTTTTGATAGTGCCTCTAGAGTGACCCTGTCAGGCTTCATCCCCCCAGGGCCCTTTCTCTGACCCTGTGGGGACTTCACTGACCCTATATGAGGCTATCCATGCATAGTTCCTGCAGAAGCAAAACATAGCTTAAAAAATCCGATACTGGGCTGAGGCTCTCTAGAGTTTGAGAGTTGATTTGAACTGCTTATGGTTAACAGGTGATGTGATTTCAGCAGAGATCACAAGAGGTAAACTGGTTATGTCTGAACCCTGAATAGAAGCTTTACGTAAGCCTCTCATGTAGTTCTGTGTGACGTCAAAGTGGTGTTGATGTATATTCATTGATTCTATGATAATTGTTGCGGAGCTTCACATATGCAAGAATAACCTCGTTATGGCTGCTAGTGGAACGAAACCTCAGAACTCAATCTGTAAAGGTGAAATAAGAGCATCGCTTCATACCAATGCCTAAGTCTTGCTGGGTAGTACTGGTATCAAGAAAGAAAATAGCTTTGGAAATTAAGCTACAATTTCTGCAACAATTAATTGTCTCCACCTTTAAAATGTGGAAATGATTTACTCTGATAATGAGGAATCACTCTATGCACATTTAAGTAAAAGGATTATTCAGCTATGAAAAGGTAGAACTGTTTTCTCATTCAAGTGATCAAGGCCTCTAGTTTTAAGGCAGTAAACATTGATGTTCACTGGCAGTACAACATGTTGGTTTGCAATGTTGACACACAAAGCAAGTTCATTAGCTGTGGTGGGTTGTTGATATACCAGCCACCAACCATCAATGCAGGGTTGAGGAGTTTTCTCTTAAGAAACAAAATAACTTGGCTTCACTTGATAATTAAGTTTATAGCTTATTGATTCTGCTTGGATCTTAAGTTAAAGCATCATGCATCATTTGTAAATTGTACTTGCTGGGAATTGTATTGTATTGTATAAATTGTATCTAGTAGCATATTGTGATTACGGTGAAAGCAAACAAATTTGCACACTGTCAGCAGAATGCACCCACTGCAATGGTGTAGTGCTTGGGAGTCCTTTGCCAACAGGATATTTTGTTAGTGTTTGGATAAAACTCAGAGAAAACACTGCACTGGGTAGTTATCAGCTGATTGTGCCAATTTGCCAAGTGTCTTAGCGCAGAGCTTCGCTCAGTGACAAAAAATAACAGCACTTAGTGGTTTTTGCTCGGTTTGTCCTCTCAATGCAGAAAGGGATAGATCAGATCACTTTCTGGAAGGTGACAGGAAATTCCACAGTTAGCTACGTCACTCTTAACACAGTCCAGAGCAGCGAAGGGAACCCAGTCAGATACTGGCTCTGTAGGGGGAAGATAAGTGCTGGCCAGGCCAAGAGGTGGAAAAGGGGAAGAGGGAGGGGCGTTTGAAATCTCCCAAGTTCGGTAATCTCACGTCACCACTTGTTGCACTGTTGAGCGTTCATGCGGGCAGGACTGGTCTCCGCAGTGCAGCCTCCTGAGCAGCCGCTGAAGCTTGTTGGAGAAGTTTTTGTTCATCTGCCTATACATGAGAGGCATCGCAAAGCTGCTAGAGAAAGCCAGCAGTTTAGACACACATCTCAAGAAATAATAGGTAGGTAAGTAATGCACGTTGCTAATATACCCTGGTGCACCGGCTACGGTGTGTACCAACAGGGTCATATAGTATGGGGTCCACAGTACAAACTGCACACAGACTGAAGCTAGCAGCAGTCTGTGGATAGAAGGGTCCAAGCGAGCTGAGTCCTGATCCAGAGGTGTAGACTCCTTCCTGATGCGCAAAATGAGCACAAAGGCATAAAGAACAGCCACAGCTGGAACCACATAGCCGATGAACATCATGATGGCGTCGGCTGCCTCCTTGTTCTGCATTTTGGAACATTCAACCATCTTAGTGGAGATGTGGTTGCACACATAGAAGAGCAGCGAAGAGAAGCTAGTGAGCACCGCGCCGCCCCAGATGAACCCACACACATGTTTGGTGTTATACACGCTTGACATGTATGTGCGAGGCAGCGCCCGCTCTATATAGTAGTCCAGACTGAGCAGCGTGGTGGAATACATGATGACCAGGGAGGAGATGTTGAAGAGGATGAGCAGGGTGATGTAGATCTCGTTGTTGTACTCCCACGCGTGCCAGCGGGTAAAGGTGGAGCTCAGCAGCTCCACGGGCGCCACAAGGTTGAGCACAAGGCCCGCGATAGCCATGTTGACGAAATAAACATCCGGCATGGTCATGGACACCTTGTTGGAGAGGTTGACCACGACCAGCAGCGCATTGTAGCACAGCCCCAATGGGAAGCACACCAGGAGGTAGATGAGGGAGAAGACTGACAGGATGAGGCCATAGTCCTGGCAGAGCCGAAAGTCCACGCTGGTGTCCGTCTCGTTGTAAACCATGCAGATCCACATTGCTGGGCTCTGACACAGGTCAAGTCTCTTAACAAGTCAACTGCAGGGAGAGAGTTAGAGAGAGGTTAGTTAGAGGTTAGTTACAGCAATAATAATAAATGTCAAAGTCGTTTTGTAATGGCTGCAATACAAATTTCCCCTTAGAGACAATAGAGTTATAGAGAACAATAGTATAGTATATATACACTAGAGAACACTGCGTTGTTGAAGTTATCCCCCATGAGCAGAATTCAACCCTGTCTGTTATTGGTTTTGGTACTAGCTAGAGGAGCACTGAACACGTCAGCCACGGCACAGCTATTATAGCCTGGGTAACACTGTTAATTTCACTTCAATGCACTTGACTGGCTGAATGCGAACGCCTCAAAACCCACTATTTCTCCTCTTTGAAAGCCACACTGGCCTGAGCAAGTGTTTGACGCCTCGGCAAGCTTTCTCTGTCTTGCTCTGCCTCTCTTTCTCTCTCTGTCACAGTCACATGCAGGGGCATTCCTGCCTGTGCAGCCTCCTACTCCCCTGTGCTTTTCACTTGGTCAGGTCAGATAAAGAAGAACACTTTTCTAGCCTGACACTTTACAGACCGTTATAGTGTTACTGCTGAGTAAAGCACATGCACCTTATGTTCAGATTCCCGCAAAGTGGACTGGGGGTTGGGCACGTGGTGATAGGTAGATTTAGAAAGAGTGAATTGTGAAGCAGGCACTGGCTGGGGGTCAGCGAGGACCAAGTCGAGGGGTTGGAGCTCAGGGCAAGGTCAAAGAAAATGACCATGCACATGTCGAGAGCATTTGTGATCAAGCCCGATGGGGCTGCAATTTTTCAAAAGGCTTATGTAATGCTGCCTTGCATAATTAACTCAGGTCATTTTAAATAAATTATCCAAATAGCTTTGGTCAAGGAAAAAGGAGATCATAAGGCTATCGCAGGATTGCAGTGAGGTCACCCTAGTTGACTGTATTGTATTTCCTCAGTGATAATTTGGCTATTATGTTTCCACATGTTTGGCTTCACTCCCAAAACTGCTTTTAAATGAATGATTCTCTGAAGAGATAATACATTTTACAATAAATGGCATGTGCTAATCTGTGCAGAAGTTTCTGGAAACGTCCCCTGTTAAAATACCGTGGAACAAAACGCAGGAAGGCAGCTTTGTTTGCAGGAAGATGAGTAACGATGCCAGTAAAGGGGAAACATTCTTTCGTTCACTTACGAAACACCACTACAGAGGCCGTTCTGGCCTTAAGCCTCAGACACAGACGCATACACGCACAGTGCTCAGTCCCTCCTCTAAACTAATCCAATTGGCTGTAATGAGACTATAGTGGAGTCTGGGGCTCAGAGCTGGACTGGAACAGGACCAGGAGAAGGAAACCCTAAAGTTACTCTTTACAAAAAAAACCTGTTTTCACCAAGACAGGAGCACTGGTCCGACCTCTTGTAAACATGGCTCTCTAACACAAGCAGCTAGCTGCAGGCCTTGACAAAAGTACATAATTAGCTATGGCCCTGTCCCATAGATGAGGTGCTCGTTTCTGTTTGTCCACCCTTCACTCCTTCAACAACCTGTGATCACTTAAGGAGAAAATGACTTGAAGAGAAGCTGGTGATAATTAAAGAGAGAGAGCACACTGCACACTGCGGCTGGCTGTCCCCATTCATCAGCACCTGGTGTATACAGACATTTTAGCCACCCTTTCATTACCACATTGGCTCACTCTGCAGTTTCCGATAGCTTCAGTGTACCTAAAAGTTCTGCATAAAAAAGGAGTCATGGGTTAGTGGTGCACTGGTGTTTAATTTCTTAAACAGTTGACTTTTTTCCGTGTTTCCTACACCTCTGTAGACAGTATTAGCCTACGACTTGACACGAGACCTTGTTAAAGACAAAGCAATGATGAAGTAGAGATGAAAACGAACCTGATAAACAGTGAAAACTGAAACCTTGGGATTTCCTACATTCACCTGCTGGAAGTGACAGAAATTTGATATTACGTACATGCATTTTGTTTCATGGTGAACCACCAGGCCCTTCTTCTCCCAGTCTTTTAAACATGGCCAAACCAATCACGGCATAGTTTTCACACAATTTAGTCGTGATGCATGAATAGAGAAGAATGCAAATTGGTCATCAAGTATGCAAATTGTCTTGTCTGTAAGGTGTATGGCAATTTGTCAGGTATAATAATAATTTGCTGGTCACAGTTTCTCAAGTGCAAAAATTTTAGTTTTTGATATTTGTCCAGACTGACTAAGCAGTTTACGGACTTTACTTTGACTACATTATTAGTCAGTTACTCAAAAAATAATCTATAACTAAGCAATAAGGAAAGTGATCAGTACTTGCAGCCTTAGCGGCTAGGTATTACAGACTTGTGCTGAGAATTGGGTGATAAAGTGAGTCCAACATTTTTAGGAGTTGTCAAATTACATTACTTTTGCAGATACCCTTAATTACAAGAAAGATCACTTTGTCCATGATTATGTCTTTAACACAGCGCGTATACAAATCTATTGCTATAAGTGTGTATATGTGAGCATAAAACCAGGGGAAAGATGGCTTCTTGCAAGCTGCTTCCCGTAAAGGTGAAATACATAAAATTACATGGCCAAGTAAGAATAGCCTAAGCTCTTGTCAAAAGAGGAAAAATCTCTGTTGAGTTCTTCCCGCATGACTTTGACGGCAGTCGCACGTTTGGTTAAGCTGAACTTTTTGCCCTACTCCATGTCAAAAATGGTTACGTTAAATATTCCTAGTGGGGGAGGCCCTGCTTCAGTATGCTTCAGCCCCACCAAACGCGATCTCATAAGAGTGACGCCCACGTCCTTGACGTCTCAGCGTTTTGAAGCCAGATCGAGCGGGCTGATGGGAGTAGTGTGACATACTGGGCCCACACCCCTCATATATAGTGATGTCACATGATTCGCTACTCGTGTCTGCAGCAGCGTGCCATGGAGAAGCAACAGAAATAAACGAGACTACATGACTCACATTTACACATGCTGTGACTGTGCAGCAATGTCAGAGGTGAGGTATAACACTATGACATTTGACGCAAAATATTTTTCTAGCAATTAATAGTGTATAATTTCAAGTAACTGCCCACAGAACTACCAAACTACTTTCAGCATGAGAGGCCATTAAGATGTAAATGGTTCATTTAAGAACGTCCCTAAACCGTTCTGGTTCTAGTGTTTTTCTCAGCTGCCAATTATTCTTGGAAAGCAGCCCATTAACTGAGAGTATTAATGAGGGCTCTGACTTCAGGTGCATGCTAATGCTGCATAACATTTTGCAAATTAAAACTACTAAGCTCTCAGCTGTGATTAAAATACTTGCCATCCACTTCATTTCTGTGTAGGGGTTTTATATAATTCAGAACATTTTCCCCAAATCATTATCAGTCCCCACAGAATTGAGTCACGGTAATGGAATTTTTTTTTTTGTGGGCAAGATAACCTGTTTTTGAATGGATTCCTTACAAACTGCAGATTTTGTGGCAAACTGTACATACAGATCAATTATCTATCTGCCTACCATCCTCATTGTTAATCTACACATCTTGACTGATTAACCACAGAGAAACTAAAAGGTACAAAATGCTGATGATGTACTTGGCTCACTGCTGAACAATGTCAGATTTGCTTTGGAAAAACAGCATTTCCTCACACCACGTTCTAGTGCAAGAGACTCTGGTCAAGCACAGGTCACGGTCGGTCTCAACAGCCTCCTCGGCGCCTTTTCAGCAACAGATTGAACTGTCACAGGAATCAGCAAAGTCAGAGTTCAATGGTCAGCACAAAGCAGGCTTACGGCCATTAAGCCATGGCCCACATGCCCATGTCCCCTTCGGTCACATGGATGAAGTTGACGACAACAAGTGCAAAGCCTAAATCTCAAGAAGCATTTAATTTGGTGAGCAGTAAGACGTATCTGAGCGGTACTTTGTCAGAAAGTAGCATGCACTCAGCCTCCTAGATGATGTGAAATATGGTCCGGTGGATGTGCTGGCCATAATGATTAACTAATCTGTTAATATATTAAATAGTGGCATTAAAACCTGATCAAAAGTTTTGATATCATTTATCAAAACAAAGATGTTAAGCTGTTGATGTCGAAACCACTGGATAAAAAAAACCTACAGACTAGGAGATTGTATTCATGTGCCTGTGATTCTAATATTGGTATTATGCTTTAAGCAGTTCGTGCTATTGTATTTTATGAATGACTTAACATCACAAGACTAAACATATATATTTAAAAAATAGCAATTACTCATCGATGACCTGGGATTTTAAGGAAATGTAGTAGTACATTGAGTGATCCAGTAAGCAAGGCTGCCTTCATCTTGCATTCTACCATTTATAAACATTGGATATGTGCCAATGGCAGATGTCCGGTCAACAAGATATGGGCTATTACTCTTGTCTACCACAACTTTACAATTGCACTTTTTACTGCCAATGAAGGAGCCTTTAACTTAAGAGGCCTCTGATTAAACTGAGAAAACTTTTTCCCAGCACTTGCGAAAGTTGAGCCCGTGAGAAACGTCTTCAGGTGTTGTTTTCCAATTATAAACGCGTCGTTAAAACTGCGGGGCTACTACAGCTTAACGAGGGTATGAAAACAACCCAGCCTGTCGTGGTCTGCATTTAGCCTGTTATCGCGGACACTGTGTCCCCCCATCACACTTGACTGCACAGATCAAAGCGTGGGCAGCTGTCACGGCTTTACCATTATTCTAACGTTACCATTTCTGCGGCTACTCGCCCTGGCATCTAGCCATCTTTCAGTGGGGCAAATGCACTTTCCCACCACTGTAAGGGGAGACTTCAGGGCAAACCCATCACATTAGTAGGTCGAAGTAATAGAAAAGAGAGGAAAACTCACCAGAAACGTATGGATTTGAGTCGGTGACAAACCTACGGAGGCATAGGGTTTGGATGTAGCATTTCCACTGACATTGCTCAGGCGTTTCATTTGACAACGTCCTAAAATAACGTCCTTCGGCTCCCCCTGTGCTCCTAAAGCCTAAAAACAGCAACAACAAACACCCGTTTTACTGCATGTCGGTAGAGACTGGCTTCTTCTATCAACTTTTCGGGACGAGGCAGTTTCTGAAAAGGGGCCGTCCCTTACAGACTTTACTACTGCTGGAGTGCTGCTGAGCCCTACAGTGTGTACACACGTGACCCTCCCCCACCGTCTCCTCGCGCAGCTCTCTGCTCCTGCTGCTCTACGGTCGCGAGGCCCGAATCTACTCTGATTGGACGGAGAGTAGGGAGGTGGGGCGCGAGGGAGTCCGAGGGGGGAACACACACACACGCTCACACGCGCGCAAGATGTAGCAATTTGCTGTTTCAACATATCTGTAATATTAGTGGCGACTTTTAACATCTAGTGTGGCTCATCTTGTACCCAATGTCATGATTACACTGACGTAGTTTTGTGCAGGAGAAAAGTAGTGTTGCATCTGTTTCCCTTTAAAGGATAGGATAACAATTTTTCAAGTCTGTCCTACAACAGATAGTCAGCTGTCCACGCGAACACTGCAGCAGCAATAATCATACTACCCATAATAAGTTTCAATGTAGTCTAAGTGAGGGGGGACAAAATCCACAGTCACCCCCCCTTCAAGTCAAAGTACAATCCAAGGTTAATCTGAAGCTAATAAGAGGTTACATTGAAAGTGCATTAGGAAGGGATCCCTCATAGCAACATTGCAAATCCTGCTATACCATATCTGGCTATTGTTTTCAGACAGACTTAAAAAATTGGGAACCTATCTTTTAACCCTAACCTTCTCCCTTACCTAACCTAACCAGTTATCTCTGTGATGCGTAACTGTAAACAAGAGTTCAGACTGAAAACAGCCCTGCGTTAAAACACCGTGCTGGTCGGGTCATGAAGTATCGGTTTCCGGTGAGATATGAAATTTGATCCAGGAAGGCCAGTTTGAGTAAAGTCCATGAGTTTGAAGGTTTGTCAGTTAGAAACTTTACATTCGAAAGGAAAACCTAAGTTCCTTCCTCTCAAAATGAAAGTAAATTCTCATGTTGGAAAGCCCAGAGGCAAAATAGCTTGCGCTTTCTATTCTGATGAACATTTGAGGAAAATGAGGAAATGTTTGTAATAAAGCTACTGTAATAAATACAGTATGTTGGAATGATGAAATTCCATTGTGGGGTTCTGTTAAATGGAGTCCTTAATAGAAGTTTGCTAAGAAGATCAAGAATTATGATGCAAATTCTTCACAGTTTATAGCACAAATCACAATCCTGACATGGAGAACCACGTTGTACAGCAGATGATTCTAAGTATTACATGAGTCTTGTTTTAAACAGCAATTAATTTCACCGTGGCCTACTTTGATAGTCCATAATAGATAATGAGCCAAGTTAGTTAGTAACTCAACTGTTTTTATTAAAATGCCTAAAGGCTGTAGTGGTTTATGACCAAATACTCATATATACATTTTCTGGTTTCTTGCTTTGCTGGTTACACATTCTTCATGTTGCATTTTGCAAAGCCTGAGGCCATATTGTATTTTAATAACCAAAATAAATTGCAATGATTTCAAGGACCCATAGCAACTGTCACTGGAAACCTAGAAAACCTTATTTGATCATTGCTAGACTCTATCAGTGGGACCAAGATAACATGGCACATGCAGCATGGTAACATCAGGTCTTAATCAGTGCTTCACTGTGTACAGATCCATCCCTTAATTTCCTGCTCAGCACCTGAGGGGAAGGAGGGAGACAGCAACAAAGCCCTAAAGTGAAACCCTGAAGGTCCACAGTGTTAAAAAAAGAAGCTCTCCTTACAAGTAATGGATTAGTTCTAGGCCAGCAATACAAATGAAAAACAGTAATGAAAGATTTTTGGAATGCACAATTTAAAAAAAAAAAGTCTTGCCATGACTCAGTGAGCACAGTTGAGCTTTATAGAGAGTGTGTGGGAGTGCTGAACATAAGTCTCCTGTGCCACTTTGAAAGAAGTGAAGGAGAAATCTTGGAATGGAATAATTGAAGAGCAGCATATTTCACTAATCCTATATTTAAGAATTTACGTAACCAGAGCCCTGTTCAGTCTAGTAGATTTAGTTGTTAGCCACTTCCTCACTCAGAGATATGTAGAACTGTAAAGTTTGAGAATATAGTGTCCAGTTTGATAACTGACACTTCAGGAAGCTGTAACTCAAAACCAGTTTCCTGGTTGTAGATCACTGAAGCTTATCAGCCAAGTAAGAGCAGAAAATGCTGTGCTCTAAATGGGAAATTGGAAAACACATTCACTTTGAAGGACTACAGCATCTTAGGAGTAAGTCTTAAATGTCAAGCGCTTCACTTAGACTTGATGATGGGCCCAAATAAGAAGATAGCATTTAAAGATTATTTGGGGAGTGGGGAGATAGTCACCAATTCACTGAAGTATGTTGATGATGGTGAGGCTCTGCAGGATCTCCCTTACAACGTATACTGCATGGATGAAATGACAACTGTGATTACAATAACACCCTTTAACAACTAATAAGCTGAGACAAAAGCAACAGTATGACAGGTTTTGGGGCATCTGATCTATGAGTCTTGTCAGCACACAATAACAAGCTTAGAGAGTGTATTTCCGTCAGCAAAACTAGCACTGCAGTTTGACAACCAGATGGAACATCACCACTTAGAAAATGAAATATCATTTCAAGTCCCCATAACAGGAAGATCCTTCTTGTTCCTGGCCAGCTAGCCTTGATTTCTGTCTTTTATCTCTGCGTTTCAACTAATTGAGGCTCAGTAGAGGATCAGCACTCACATGTTTCTGATTCCTGCAAAAGCATCACCCTGGAGACAGAGATTAGAGTTGTTCCAGCAATTATACTGTTGACTGTGTTTACTTATTGGATAAGACATTTCAAGTCCATCACCATTCAGAATTTGCCATATTGATTGTAGAATACAAAATGGTCATTCATGCATGTATCACTTCTGCAAGCTTTTGCAAAGTGATAAAACTAATGAAGAATTACACAGTGCACAGATACATTATGTTGGTCATGGAATTACATAAAATGGTAGATATCAGAGATATAATGTTTTCAACTGATAGAGGAGATAAACACGCTTTGGTTTATTTTCAGGCAATAATTAAGATGACCTGAAATAAATACTCAAGCAATAGCAAACTCTTCATCACTTACAATCTCATTCTGAATCACTTGAGTGCAAAGGTTGGGTGTTAATGCAATAATCCCTCACATATAATCTTCCAAATTCCACAACATTAGTCAGATTAATTCTACTGTATGTTCTTATGCACAGCTTAAAGTTTTCTTTTGCTTGTGTGACTTTTGTGCTACAAGCTAGTCAGGTGTTTCTCTCTTAGATCTACAATGAAATTCACAATTTCATGCCTTTTCCCAATGATTCTGTCCATGCAGATCGCTCCTAGTCACACATTATATGTATAAAGCTAGAGATCATATTGCCACGAATCGGGATATGTATTCAGGTAGCCCTTATAACACCACGGGAAAGAAAACATACTGCTTAATTACTGCTTTTAGTGCTTTGGTGTATTTTCTGAATCCTTTGTTTATAGTAGCCTATAGTTCATTTTTAATTTATTAGATCTTTGTGTGCCATCGGAATAACACAAGTTCTTGATTGTATGTTTAAATAGGGAACAAATGTTGATTAATTCTGGTTTGCGAGACAGTGCCTGTGCCTGGGGAGAAAGTGAGTGTTAACGTTAGGGGCAGAGTGGACCGTGGGTCTGAGGACTAAATCACAGTTTATCCCCAGTCAAGCTCTGAAATTTGTTTCTATTCTTGGAAGCCTCAGCACCACTGTAAGGCTCATGGTCTGCTGTTACTTTCCCCTAAAGACTTTAGGCTGCATGATGACATATGGCTATGCAAATGAAAGTCTATGGTAGGCCTCATTCAGCCCCGGATGCATATCAGCTGTTTGCACAGTCACTTTGACACCCGATCATCAAAGACACATAATGTGAGTCTAACAATAATCATTAAACCACAGTTTCTGTGGGCACACTGAAATTTTGAAATATTTAATCAGATTATGACTTCATGACCACAATACTAGAGCTGTTACTGTACTGAAATGTTGTCAGATGTTGGTCAATTTAAGACCAATCACAGCAGCAGACACACCTCCGTACTTGTGAAGAATTATATGCACACAAATAGAGGCAAGCAGTGCAACACAGCAGTACAGTGCATGCTGTGCACATGCCTTTAAGCCCAGAGGCCTGGGAGTGCACATTAAGCTCATTAAGTCTGTGGTGGAGATTATGGTGTGTTGCAGACCAGGCACCAGCGTCCAGTGGCTGGGATGTCTCCTCATTTTCAAATGGCAGGGAGGATGTGGCTGGATGAGGGTGGAAGAGCTCCTCCTATTCCCTATCAACTTAACATTTCCAGTTCACACAGATGTCTAACTCAGCATCCTTCATGCTTCATTACATATAAAATCAGACAGCATAAAGACTTCTGCCTTTTAATATTCTAATTTAGATCTAATTTAAAACACACGTTTTAATTATGGAAACCAATGATGGAAAAGCCAACTAAAATACAATGCATAATGTGACTGCACACACCCACACTACTAAAAACAAACAAGTGCAAGGCCAAGTAAAATGTTGATATGTACTGCAGGAGAGCAGAGCTTGGATACAGCGAGCTCCCATTATAATCCAAAACAAGTTAATCATATAAACATCAGTATGAACCCTGCAGCTTGCTTTTGTTTTGCTATCACGATTGATTCGGCACCACACTGAGGTCTGTCAACCTGTCAGACGGCTTCCTAAAAAAGGCTTCCGATATAGCAAAATTAGTTTGTGTCACCAGGCCTTCTTATGGAGGGAGTGCATGTGTGTGCTGGTTATATGTATGTGTGTGTCTTTCAGTGTTCTGCTAATGCAAATGTGAACTTAACTAAAAGTACTAAAATGTTTGAATGGTGGACTAGGTAGGAGAATATATATATACAAGTGATGGTGTTTTTGCAGAGAAAGAATGGAATAGCAGTGGAGCCTGGATTAATATAACACTATGTAAGCCTGTCTCCTAAACTGGTGTCTGTGTGTGTTTCCCTGCTGGGACAAATTATGCTTTGGAAAGATTTTTGATGATGAATTTTGATATTCCCCTCCCATCTGTCTGTCGCCTACCATTTCCCCCCAAAGATTCATTAATCGTCTGGCATTTCAAGCCGAATAATGTCATGAGAAGTAATGACTTTTGCATTGTCCTGGGCCACAGCCCTCCTTTTTGCCCAAGTGAGCAGTATGCCATGGCTGAAGATGGCAAATAGCACATTTGTTAACTGGAGCTACTTCTTCTAGTCTAAAACAGCTAGAGAAATGAAGGATCATTTTGGGAAACTTCCAAAACTCAACCACTATAGTTCATACAGAAGCTGTTAAGTGGTTAGACACACTATACATTTTTCAATTAAGAAACGTGAGGTTTGTTTTATGTGCCACATTTCGTCCACTGTTTCTTAAATTGGAACATGTATTGGATCCCTATTGGGTTTTTATATCTATAATGTTATTTGTTATACTATGTTACTTTGTAACGCTCTGTTTTCTTTGGTCGGCTAGCCCACAAACACAATGTGACCCAAGTCTTACTAATGCGTAAATCATGAGTGACCCTGACCCTGCATCAGAATGTAGATATAACAATCTCCTGCAGTACATGCATAGCTTTGTAACATTTCTGGGGTAAGTGAAGAGAACAGTTAGTGTGTTGGTACTCGGCGTGTTTAAAAAGGGGATGCAGGGTAAAAGCAGGGAGCAAAAACATGCAGACAGCTGTTTTTACCCACTGCTCTGCTGTTAGCTTGTCCCCAGCGAAAGAATGAGCACTGACCTCAGGTCAACCTTGTAACGTATCCTTTTCAATAACATCCACCTCAGCCGAATGCTTAAACAGTAGTTTTATGGCACGTTCCTGGGATTTTCTTTGTCTCTCAAGGGAAATTTATTTGTTGCCTTATGTCACAGAATATGAGTCCAAACCAGGTCAGCTCGCATGAAGCTTTTAGTGTAGATATAATCCAGAAGATCGGGCTGACCTCTCATAAGGAATGTGAGTGATTTAATAGCCTCATGATCATGTGCTTCATATATTGCTCATATGTTCTTAAAGCACAGGTTACATCACTGTTATTGCACGACAAACATCCAAAATGTTCTATGGATTAAGAACTCAAAACCTGATTGGTTTATGAAAACTTGTCAGTAGTCAAAATAATGCCCACACTTTAAACATGTGATTTAATAAATAAAATCATTCACAAAAATTCTTAATCATTCTTGTAAGCAAAGTCACACTGCCCAATACATGTGGGTTCAGTCACATTAAACTCTGCAGTCGTGTTCTTTTGCTTTTATCAGAGCTACTGAGTCCAGGGAGGCTGTGCAAATCCACATGCTCCTAATCTAGTTAAGAATGTATTGGTTTTAAACACTTTTATTGTATAATAGTCATGTGTTTTTTTTTTGATGCCCTTTTCAAATTTTTCCAATCGGATAATAAATATAACTTGGACACACAATTACATCTAATTCATTAAAGGCATCAGTTGACCTCTGTTGATATTTCTAACTTGAACATTATCCTTACATACACTTTGAACCCCCCCCCCAAGAAAAACATACAAAAACTAATAGCATGTGCTCAAGGCTCATATGTCCTCATGACATCATTCCTTTTTTCATGGTTTCTTTCTCTCAGTGGGACAGAGAGGAGTGGTAGGGCAGCATGGGCCCCCTACTCCATTCTGCTGCGGCCGTAAGCCAAGATTACTCCGCCGTTTGGTTTTGCCAGATGTGGCAACGCCACTAGATGGGCACTGTCTGGTCCTGATGAGCAGATCTAAGGAGGATTAGTGGGCTGTTGTGGTGGATCGGCAAGAACAGTGGGAGGCTGTCCACACACAGCTGTGTGTTTGTGTGTTTCATAATACTCTGGCCTCTGGCCTGTCTCTGGCTTTGGCTCCAACCCTGAACCACCTTTCCCTCCCACTGACCTCACAGTTCAGGGAGCTCTCGGACTGCAGACAGCAGGAACTCGGAAATTTCTGGAACGGCATGAAAGCTTTCAAAGAAACATGATTCTCCCTCAAGGGTTGTGGGAGAGAAATGCTCAGACAGGCACGCTGTATCATCTGAAAGTGCTTTTTGTCTTTTTTCAATGGGTATATTTGTGTGGGATTCAAACAGCTTCACAAACATAAAGCATTCATCAACAAATTGTTTCAGAATGTAATTTCTTGGGGAAAGATGTAAGCCACTGTTGTATCAATACTATTTTAAGGTATGCTTGCAGAACAAGGAGTCGGTGTAAGTCTTGGCTACAGAAAGAAATCCTTGTTTGGGCCTGAGAAACTGCTCCTAGATATGCTGGTACCCCTGCTGGCACAGACAATTGCTTCTGTGCAGGTGAAGCTGCCAAGTTGTGTTTATGTCTGTTGACTAAAAGATGTACTGAAGCAATGTTCTTTCAGTGACTGTGGTCATATTTCAAGTCCCCATAGCAGCCACTGTTAGCTGGTGACAGTTTCTATTTACAGAAAACAATCCCCATGGACAAAGAGTTGGTGGAAACATCGGATGATAAATGTCTCATGGAAAGAAATGTCTCAACATACCAGCATTTAAGAAAAAAAAAACATTTCCATAGAAATATATAAAACACACGGCTGTGTTTGTCATGTCATCACAGAAAGGTATAAAGGTTTTGTCAGTTTTGTAGATAAAAAACAGTGTTCTCACATTTGTGGTATGTGAAATTGAAATATTTGTGGGGATTTTATGGAGATTTTGGAAGTCTCAACCTCACCTAAATAGGCCTACTCAACATATAAACATGTCCAAACAAGGTTACTTACTAAAAGAATGTGAGTATTAATTAAGGTCACTACCTCTGTGGCTCTAATCAGAGCACTACGCGAAGCTGATTACTTCTGGCTCGGATTATGTTTGATTACACTTAACTACTTTTTTTCATGAGACTCACACTAAGATAAGAGCACAGATACAAAACCCAGCAGCAACATTGGTTCAAAGCTGTCTGATCTCATTTCTTTGTTGACCCAGAGATTTTGCGCGGGCCGCATTGTTTTCTCCACCCTTTTTCTCAAAACACTTTCCTCAAAGACTTTCCCAATAAATCGGAAAGTGGAGCGGTCAGGAAAAAATTGTTGTCCTTCCAAACTTTTTTAAGGCCTTAGTCCGCACACAACATCGCTAACAACTGTTTGGATTCAGTGTCTCTTTCCTCTCACTCTCTGTGTGTTTGATGTCGTGGTTTGGCTGTCCTCTAAAGCGTTCATTTCAGAGTGGTTACTTTGGGCCTCATTTTGACTCACTGGCTGTCTGCCTACACCCTGTGGTCTACCATCCACTACGGCAATTGGCTGTATTTGTGTCCGTGCAGTGTGTCCATGTGTGTGTATATACAATATTTCTTCTTTTGCACAAGTATTGTACATTCCACAATAAACTGTCTCTTCTACATTGTATGTTGTTCTGCAAAATAGACTTGTTTGGTCTGTAAATGGAGGTGAACCATAAAGAAGAGCCCCTGGCTGTCAGCCAGAGCAACAACCATCCTCCAGTCAGCTGATGTTTTTCAACTCCACTCATCATGCAGAAGCATACAGTATACTGCAGTCAGCCCAAAAGCCTATTAATGAAAGGATGAAGAGTGTAGGCTAAAGTAACTTCTCCTACACTTCTTTTATATTCATTGTATATGTAACACAAAGACCTTGTTGTATGAGCAATGAGAACTGGATTGACCGGCTTTATGTTCTGGACAGCGTGTTGATATTGATTACTAAATGAGAACTTTGCAGCTGTGGAGACAATATATGGATGTATACAAGCCGCCATTACTGCGGTGGCATCTTACTGTAAAAAATCCATCTTTAACACTGTAATGTATGTAAAGAATTGTACCTTTTAAATGCTTTTGCCAAGAAATCTGTCCAGCACATCCTGTTGAACCTTTTAAATACAGAATGTGTTAAAAATGTTATACTGGTTATAATCTACAAAACTTCAATAAAATGTAGTCCAGTTTGAACAGACGGCAGACATATTTTCTGTGCTGTGCCGTTATCAGCTGCTCCAACAACACACCGAGTGGCTTGCAGACAAAGGACCGACCAGTGACTACTAAAAGTCGGAGCGATCTGCCTACACAGGGCAGATGGTGAGCCACTACCACTACCCCTTGATAGCTGGGTACTATATTTCCTGGCTGAATTTCAGTTTCATGTGTTTCAGATTTTGCTAAATGATGCATTTCTTCCGACTAAAAGGCAAGGTATCATGGAGTTTGATTATTTAAGCTAAGATTTGATGTATTGCTTGCTGTCGTATAGAGAATTTCAACAGAAAATGCTTCTGAAATACATTACCTACCCTAGCTTGAAGCTAGGATGATTCCTATGGGTTAGCTACTCCGCACAGCACTTTCACATCCAGAATGTCGAGGTTCAGACAGAAGTTGTACATTAATGTTATTGTTTTCCCCTAATTCTACATCATAACCAATTTCAGACTAGTGTTTTGAGACTAAATAACATTCATGCTTTCACTGTCAGTGTTCAATCTCACTCTGTTACCGCAATAAAGGTGGTGGCGCTTGAGAATGCGTAAATCAGCCACTGGATTTATCTATATTTTATGCCATATCTCAAATAGTATTCAACAATTTCTTTCCACAGGCTCAGTTGGAGACTGAATGCTTTATCCACGTGCTGACATTAGGCCTAATAATGTGTAATTTGAACATGCAACCATGAAAAAGCTACAGCAAACAGTTTTGGTTACAAATATGATTTTTCCAGATGTATACTTTGTCTTCTTATTTTTCTGACTCGAATCCTCTTTGACTCTTTGAAACACATTTCTTCAAAACAATAGTGTCTTTTTATTGTGCATTTGTGATGCCTGAAGGACGCTCAGGCCTATTGCCTCTGAAAACATTTTTAGAATATCTGAACTAGACACTGACAAGAACTGTGTGGGGACCGACTGAAAGAGAGAAAGGAAGTGAACAAGCGTCAGGAACTCTTTGAATTGAGAACAAAGAGCCCATGGACCTCAGCGTTTATGACTCTTGATCTGCGCATGGAGATTGTCTCTGGTGCATGGCTGTTTGAGCTACTCACTGTGAATCAGGCCAGGCTGTCTGAGTGTGGAGAATTGAATTGGTGTGGCTGTTTGTATAAGGGAACGCATGACAGCAGGGGAGGAAATGCTAATGATCTTTATGGGCAATAAACAGGACATATATCTTCAGGTTGATAGATACACATGACCTTTAGGGTGATTTAGTTACACTTAGGAATCTGAGTGAGTGTCCGGGGAAGTCTGACGTCAAAAGGTCTTTTGGAGTTCTAGTGAAGCAGAGATAAGAAAACACAGAAGTTGGGAAGCCCTCACTCAGAATAAACTATATATCTAGTCTTGATCTATTCTTGTTTCCAGGAACCAGAACATTTCTGCTTCACCTCACTCTAACAACTATTGACACAAAATAGTGTCCCAATTTGCACCTTCATTCAGAACCTCACTGACTCAGTAACATTGATATGTCCGATTTAGAACACATCCGGGTGTCTGTGTTATTTGTTGTAACATTATCGATCTTTTCGGTATCTCCCAGTCATTGACCTGTCTGTATTTGTGTTTGTTTAAACATTTAATGTTCTCTGTGTTGTACTTTGTCATCAAAGATGAGTAGTTTTAAAGGCCAGGGATGGCTGGCGGCAGCGTTCAAGGTGGATATACCACTATGCACCTCCTGCAGCTCTTAATGGAACCGAACACCCCCACCTTTCTTGTTTTTCTCCTTCACCTCCCATGCCTCTTCAGCCACCACCAAGCATGATGAGATGGCCTTGGGGTCCAGTCATCAGATAACACTGCAACTGATAAGGCTTGTCTGCTGCCTAGACTACTCTGATAGGGACCTTCTCTATGGTAATGACTAACAAATATTCATGTTAAAAAAAATACAACAAAAAGTTAAAAGTGTGGGAAATATATTTTAAAAGATTTGACTTAGTAATTGTTCTGCATTTTTGAGAAATACGCTTATTGGTTTTATTGCCTCTCTGAGGGTTAGAAGATTAACACCACTCATATTTGTACAGTAAATATGAAGCTACGGCCAGAATCCAGTTTGCTTAGCTTAGGACAGAGACTGGAAACAGGGGGAAACAGCTAGCCGCGCTCTGTCCAAAGGTAACAAAGTCTGCCTAACAGTAGCTCTAAAGCGCACTAATTAACGCATTGTATACTTTTTGTTTAATCTTATGCTAAAATAAACTAACCTGCAACTGACGGTGGCTTCATATTTGCCGTGAAGACATCAAATAAGTGTATTTCCCAAACATGTCAAACTGTATGTCAGTCCCAATTAGCCAAGAAAGTGATATAACTGGTTGTTCTTTTCAACGTCTGCAACAACAATGTTTCTGACACCTGCTGATGTCAGTGTTTTTAATCACCCAGTGTGAATTTCTGGTAGGCAACAATTTTGTTTTGTTGTACTACGTATGACATCCACATGTATTGTAATCAAAATGCTCTTTACCTTCTTGTTGTGGTTATGGCTCATGTTGTAGCTTCACCACCAGATCAGGCCAAAACCACAATTTCTAAGAGATTTATCTTTCTACACCCTTGTGGTGAACCAAATGGCAGCCAGCGGGAGATCTAACTTCAACCAGTATTTGTAGAAAATAAAGCCGCAGAACAGCACCACATGTTTCACAGTCACATGAGGTATATGTTGGTTAGAAATTGTTTATACAGCAACAGCTCAAGTCATGATTTCTAGAAGGGCAAAATATACTGTATCATATAAAATACATCAAAGAGACCTAAAATGTGTTAGCAGATGTACGCCAACGTGGCCTGAAATTACATATTTACTGTATGTCGCCTCTTTCCCTTCATCAATCCCTGCCAGCAACAGTGGTCATAGAACCTGTGAAATAAAAACACACTCATATGTACCATTCTATCCCAAGGCTATGGAAAACACTTACAATTGGCTGACAGGTGTTCAATAAGTACATGTGCAATTGCCACAGGTGAAACTGTTAGGGTTTGGCCGGCGACGAGGTAAGGAGGACCCAGATGCAGACAGTAGGGAGGGATGGAGTTTTTTTTTTATTCTTTCTTACCCAGCGGTGGACAGGCGAACTCGAAAAAACAGACAGGAAACCAGGAAAACAAAGAAGCACGAGGAGGTAGCGAAAACACTTGGGAAGGCTGGGAAGGCAACACGCGAACATCACACGACACCGACACTGACATAGATACAATGATCCCACACCGAGACAAGGAGACACAAGAACTAAATACCTACAGGGGAGGTGAAGGTAACGAGACACAGGTGCAGGACATCAAAGGTGAACACAATCAGGGAATCAGGGACAGGAAATAAATTGACAGTGACAGGGGGGAAACAGACATCTACCAAAATAAAACAGGAAGAAACCAGACCGAAAACAATAAACATCCCCAAAACACACCCCATAACCCCCACAACATGACAGAAACGCGTTAAAATGGTAAACAAAATTCGGATCATTAAAAATGGATGACCTTTTAGACATTGCTTCTTTTTTTTTCTTTGGTATGTTGCATGGTGTAAATGCAACCATATCTATCTCGCTGATGTGTGACAATGTAGACTCAACGGCGTTCTTTGCCTCTACCATCTACCCTGTCTGCTGTTTTCCTACATCAGGACACCTGAGTGTATTATTGCTTACCCATACTTGTGTACTGTCTCGTTTGTATAGAAGACAGACCATACAATAAGCCTAGATAACACAACACACCTTATAGCACAGTAAGTGTGTGAGGAGGGAGATGGTTTTCATCCCAAATGAATTTCCTTGAACTACGTTTCAAATAATACCAAGCTTTTTCAAGCCTGAGAATATACAGTGGGCTGCATTATTATATAACCAGCTTCAAACACTAATAATCCACATTCCTGGACTAACGTTCCTCTAAAGTTCAAAGAGTGCCTTTTCTCCCTTTGGGGTTATGCTACATAGTACTGCAGAGCTCAGAGAATAAGAAACTACGCACGCATGAAGTCCATTGATCTCACTCTGATGCAAATTATATGGCTGACAGGCCACATGAAATCTCTCAGTACAGTGGAAAGCTTAAAGCCTGTGACCAAAAAGGCTCAAATTAAAACATCGTTTGTTTGCATGATGGCTCAGTGTTCTTACCACCTATTCCAACTTGTGGCACAAAACAGTGAAAGACTAGGCTGCACTTTCATGCAGATTACTGAGCATTCAAAATGTATATTTTTTTATGTGCTTTTCTCAACGTAGTCTTTTTCAAACAGTGAACTGCTCTTTAAAGAGAACAGTATAGCTCTTAAACAGTGTTGCCACAGTTACTTTGAAAAAGTAATCTAATTACTGATTACTCCTTTAAAAAGTAACTTAGTTACTTTACAGATTACTTGATTTTAAAAGTAACTAAGTTAGATTACAAGTTACTTTATTAGTTACATTCAGCCTCTGCCGACAACACCCCCGCCGCCTCAACATAACAATGACGGCTGGTTTTGTCAACACTCACTTGGAAGTGCATTTTTAACAGTGACGTCAACAATGTATCTCCAAACATTTTAAAAACTATTTCCTGAAAAAATAGCCTACATGTTTTTATAAAAAATTACATAATGCCAGTCTTTGTTGAATTCACTTGACATAAATAGGCTACTTGTTTTTACCAAAGTCCAGCCTTTGTTGTTTGGGTGGTGGGGGGCCTTCTGCTCTCCGCTTCGCGCCACCTGGTGGGACTCACTCTGTAAGTTTGCCTGTGCAGCGCTGCGACTCCTAATGTTTCTTTAAATTTGACGTTGTTTTTTGTAGATAGATAACACTTTGTCGCCACCGGCATCGAGTGTACAACGAACCTTAATATCGCCATCTTTAGCTGCCACAAACTCCAAATAGTGTCTGTATTTCCAGCTAGAAAACGCGCATCTCTCTCCTCCCCCCGTAGTTGTTTCCGTTTGCGTGGCTGCGTGATATGTGTTGTTACACGTGACGTGAACTGTCCTCAAGCTGATCACGTGACTTGTCGCATGCGTGACTTTACTCCCCGAGATGCGAGAAGAAAGCAAAAATATATTTTTATTAAGGAAAATGAAAAAAATATTAACGCACAGTGACTTGGATAAGTAACTTTAAATCTGGTTACTGGTTTTGACTCACATGAGGATAAACAAGGAGGAAAAACCATGTTAGCCTCTCTGGCATAGTAAGATGTGCTATTAAATCATCATCATGGCTGCAGGAATAATCTTTTGTCACCCTGCGTCCAGCCACAAAGATGGAGGTCTGGACAAAGTTGGTAGGAAAAGGGCACTGACGCTGTGGGCTATTGTCATTTTTCTAACGTGACCCATTTCTCGATTGTGCAGTAACAAACGCTTTGTTATGCTGAAACAAAACTTGTCACCATGCAAACAATGGTTGATGACAAATGGCTCAGTCAACAGTAAAAGGTTGTTTTTTGGTGCATCTGTCAGAATGCTGTCTTAAAGGAGGACCATGTGATTCTGGAGAAATCCAATACCATGATAAATACCATGATTTAGAGCAAACGACAACACAGCAAGTAGTGTAACTAATGTTAGCTAGGTTGTGGGTTAGCAAACTATTGCTGCAGTTGCTGCTGCAAAGATAACGCGCAGAGAGGATGAGACTGTTTCCTAGAGCAGCAGAGCAGCTCCAGACAGCGATACTCACAACTCTCCTGCTCCTATAGCTAATGTCACAATAACAGCAAATCTTGGCAAACTAGAATCTCAACTGAATGTACGTGGGCAAGTCATTTAATGTTACCTGACACACAACTCATGGCTGGAATGGCTGGAATAGTGTTCTGTTGCCCGGTCCGTGCCACTTTGTTTATTTCCCATTTACAGACCCAGGGCTGTGTACAAACACCCGAGTTTTCTTTTCAGCGCACACACTGAACTGACAGCTGGCGTACTGTGAGGAGATGTTTGCTGAATTTGACAAAAACACGTGTATTGGTTTAGAATTGCATACCCCACCTTTAAGCAGCCATAACAGTATATGGGCACTCTGTCCTTAATGATTTGGGGCGGTGTGAGATCGGGTTCAATTTGTTCCTCCCTCCGTACATCACCAGTCATTTCGGATCCCACAGAAAAAGATGTGATAAAACTTGAGGGAACCATGCAGCTCATCACTTTGTTGTGGCACTACTAGAGTTATATGGATTGGCCCAGGGAATACTATATTATTTGTTTGTTTGTTTTAATGGGTCTCGTGCAATATTAAATGTAAGCTGAGTCCTAATTCAGGGACTGGATCATCGGAAGGACATAGTCAATGAAGGTGGGTTCTCAAAATAACAGTTCATTAGGTCAGTCCATATGTAAAATAAAAAAATTCTACTTTTATCACTGAAAAGTTGTCCTTAAAAGGCCGACAGATTGTCGCAATGGGTTTAGCTTAGCTTATCTTAAAACAGGGCCATATGTGTTATGATGACACATGATGGGCAACCATCAAATAGTGTACTGTAATGATTAATGTATGCACATAATGCTTAACATTTTTTGTATTTTTCTGCCAAACCCAATATTTCCAGACTTCAAAGAAGAACAAACATGGACGTGTAGACCTGTCCTCCATTATTTAGATTTTAAAGGGTAAGGATCACTAGAGCATTCTATTCAACAACCGACCTGCAGAAAACAGATAGTCGGCAACTGAGCAGGCAAAATGAGGCAGCATTTAGTGGATGTGTCTCCATTGGAGGAGAGTGTGTGTGGAAGCCCGTGTAGCCTCCATTCAAATGCAGGCTCACTGGATAAAGGCTTAAAACTGTATTAATTCTTTCACTGACGTTGGTGGAGTTTTGTTTCAGAACAAGCTGAATTATTTTAAAGTGGATTTCATTCATTGTTTCAGAAGCTTTACCCCCCCCCCCCCTCCAAAAAAACCCCTTCATGGTTAAACTTCTAGATTTTGTTGTTACAATATGTCTGAATAACAAAACGAAGCAGCTGATCTGTGAACTGGTGAAAGATGATGGCAAAACACATTTGCTTTGCTGTTTTCAGAGTGGTGCTGTCAGCATGGTGCTGTGTGCCTCCCTCTCTCTCTGTCCTGCTACACTGTGGGCCTTTCAGCCGCCCCTCTCTGGGCCCCCATCCCTTCCAAAGTCCTCCTACTCTCTATTGTTCTTGTGTTTGGTGTTTTGTTTGAGGCCTTACCTTATCAGATGTGCAGGCTCCAACTTTCCTATTTATAAACTTCTCAAATAGCTCCCTCTCTGACTTTCTCTGCCCTGCTCCCTAAAAAAATTCAATATCGAACACAATGTTAAACAGACCCTGAGGGCCATGTCAGCTATGCCAGCAGCCCTGTTTATTGGCCTTTTTAATGCAATGTGGGAGGTTTGTGTGGAGGTAGAGCTGAGGTGGCCACCCTTGTCTGGAAGCCTTGTTTTATGGGAGGTCTACATTCACCACACAGGACTTTCTAGTGACATGCAGACTTAAGCAGACAACAGAGTTTTGGACACCACCTCCCTTTCTCACACTGAGCTGGAATCAAGCTGGAATCATTGTTGGAGCATAATCCATTGTCCTTATGTTCCTCATGTGCACATTATTTATGTATTTAAGGTGGTAGAGGGATGATTTGTGGGAGCGTAGTGAGGTCATGCAGAGGTGGGACTCTATGTTCATTGCCAACACATGGAGGACATTGGGCAGGATCAGTGAACCACAGGGGTGTCATTACACAGTTTTTCTTACATCAGCCACACTTCCTTCACACCCAAAAACACATGACGGTAGTGCAAACAAAGAACATGCCTCTCCTCAGTCCAGAAACGCAAAGACGGACTGACTGCTAGAAACCCGTCACCAGAAAGTTCTCCTGGGTTTGCTTGGGTGACATCTTGAACTCGAGTCACTCTGCTGCAGCTGTGCAGGAGAGCCAGCCTTCAGGCTTAGCCAGCTTGTGTAAGAAAGCCTGAATAAATGCATGGGCCTCCTTGAGCTTTCAATCAGATAAGAGTAAGTCCGGAGAGCAGGCATGGACTTCTGCTGTTAAACACAAGGCAGCTTTTGTCTGCTCTCCATAGGTTTGACCTCTATTCCAGTGGTAATGCAGCATGCATGTTATTTATTAGATATAGAAGCCTTTAGTCACTTGTTCCTAACTAGATCACACAGAAAGATGATGTGATTAGAGCCTACATCCACTGTACAAAATGGGCCACCCAGCCGTAGTATGTGGCAATAAATGGCATTCAGATAGCCGAGAGTAAATCACCGCCTCTACATATTACGTTATCATTATGAATGGTTTGTTTACACCTCTGCAGGTAAGTTGTATTAATGTTTTGATGTTTACCTTGCTGCACCCACTGCTTGCAGTACAACTGAGAATCCATCTCACAGTATGTGTGAGTTACATCACAATAAATCTTGAGGTGCTGATATATCACAATATATCATTCAACGGAAGAGGTTAATGGTCTCTACTAGGACCCCCACAGAGAAACGGTATCATTATATTTGGAACCCTCTGGGGCATTTCTTACTTTCCACACCTGGATACATCCAATTCTAAGCAAGTATGTTACACTAGTAAAAACACTGGCAGATAAAAGATGATTACATTGTGGTGGTTTAAAATCATCTATACTGCGTCCAAACAGCTATGACTGTGGTAGACGATGGATTCTTTAAGTCCTTGATAGGCTATATGTCCTCAGGCACAAACAAAAGGGAGAAATATGAGCTGGATCATATCACTGTAGTTAATGTGTCACGTTTTGAATAACCATAATATGAATAAAAATGGAGGGGAAAAATAATAGTAAAAATATGACAGAATAATACAAAAATGCAAGTGTCTTGAACATTTGGACAGTGGGCAGTGGCCTTTTCTCCTCCTTCCATCTCTATAACTCTGAGAAGTAAACATCTTCTTCTCGCCTTTTGGTCAGAATAAAATTTTCACCAACCAATTAACAATCTGTATATATGAGTTGAAAATAACTACAATAATCCATTGCTATTTTCAAGCGATGTCTGTATATAACTGCTTGCAGAAACAACATGCTTTCAGCTTTTTAATTGGACTCTAAAGCCTCGGTTTATGCTCAACACAGTATCCCCGGAGCGAGGGTCTACGCGAAAGGCGCAATGACGTATGTTTTGGCCCGTGGACCCTCACGCCAGGGACGCTGCATCAAGCATAAACTGAGCCTTAAGCTTCTGGTTTCCTTATGTTGACTCCAAATTAGCAAATTTTTGCCTTACTCATAAAACTGAAAATTACAAGTTTGTTGTTGACCTGCTTTTTTCACAAATTGCGTTAAACTATATCTTTTTACGTTGTTGCACTTATGAGGTTTGGCTGATCAAATCGTCATGAAAAGAGTTTCCATCTCATTAATATGTGATGTCATTATGTTGGCATTTCTTTTTTCCCAGGATTCTCTCTACCATAAATAATACTTAATTATGTCTAATAGCTTGTTTACTGGTTTTGGCTTGGTGCAGAGTTTGATGTATGGCTCTGGTAATTCAGCCACTGCACCACATGGATAGAGATTTATGACAGATTATTTTATATACAGTGATGCAAATACGAACCAAAAAATCCGGTGTACCTTTGCAAACGGTTGTCTTTCTATACTGTTACTAAGCATAAGTGACACTTGTGGCATATTTAACTCTTAATTTCTTAAAAACACTGATATTCAACTGTTTAGTGGTTTTTGGGCATCCATTTGTGAATAAATACAGGACATTTATGGAGAAAGTTAAATCCTGAGCTAGACCAAAGTTACGCCTACAGACATCTGCTCCTGCTATGAACACAAATATAAATGATGGAGGAGAGAGAGGTTTGGGAAAGATAGATAGATAGATAGATAGATAGATAGATAGATAGATAGATAGATAGATAGATAGATAGATAGATAGATAGATAGATAGATAGATAGATAGATGAGCCTGACTTCTCGCTGCTCTCTCTCTGGAGCCATCTGGACCCATGCTGCTGTTTTTGTCAGATTTCTCAGATTTTGGAAACACCTCCAGATCAACTTCCACCAAAGTCGAGACGTGTACATGACAGATTGCTCTGCTGTCATGCGGGGAGTCTGTCATGTTTTTTGTGGAAGCCAGGCAAAAGTAGAGGATGAGACGGTGCCGGCGTTGCCAAATAGCAGGCATCTGGACTGAGTTTCACCCGAGTGGGGCCGGGTCCTCAGCAGATGGTGCTCGGTAAACAAGCAACAGGACTCTGATTAGAACCAGAGGGGCGGTACGTACGCTTACGTGCACTCATTTCATGCATGGTTGTCACATGGCCAGTTTTAATAACATGCAACTCAGGGAGAAGAGTGCATCCACACAGTTCTGTGGTCAGGGCAGCGCAAGTTTCATTTACTGTCAAAGCAAACGATGATTGATCAACAGTGTTTCTTTCTAGTTCTGTTATCTTCAAGGAGAAACTCCAAGTACTTAGAGCGAATATGTAATTTAGATTTTAATTAATTGAATTTGCTCAGAACGGGCAGCCAATTTGTTTGCATGTTAGCAAAAGGAATTTGGGACATATGGTTTTGTGTTCAATTGAACCAGCTTTGCTGTAAAGCATCTTCATTAAGCTGCAAGTGAGAACAAATAAGTACAAGGCGACATAAGAGTGAGATGTCACCTCGCTGCCAGCTGGCACACAGACTCACAATTAGGCATGGGCCGGTTTCCGATTTCACGGTATACCCCGGTTTGAAAAGTCACGGTTCCACAACACTATTTGCCGTCACATGGTTGCGACGGTATCAGCTGTTTTACCCCCCAAGTTAAAATGACAAAGAGATATCTAAAATTTGCATGTAATGTTTACAGATATACTCCTGACTATGGAACCAAAAAAGTGCACGGGTATCCCCCATGTGTGATGAATAACTCCCACCAACATGCCCCCTCCCCTAGCGTTGCGTATGGAGCAATCAAACTATCATGGCTGAAGGAGGTTAAATTTAAGGTTAACGTCTTGAAATTAACTTCGTCAATAGTGGTAGGTGATTAACGTTACCATGCCTAGCTAGCTAACATTAGTGAAATAAATGAGCAGGTTATATTTATATAAATATGTCTAGGCTAGCTCGCGAGGCAGATAACAGGCAATTAAACAAAATGTTTATTGTGCTTTTGGAGACATGTAAGTGATATAATCATGAAAGGCTCCTCGAACCTGCTGGTAGAAAATGGTTTCTGTCTGATGAAACACAGTATTAAACGGGCACCGGGGCTAAATTATTAAATACCAAAGTATTGATAAGCTCTGACATTACTGGTTCTTTTATCAGTACTTTTTAACATTTGGTGGTGTCATTTATTTACACTCTGCAGCCTTTCTTCCAGACAAAAAAAACAGCTGAGGAGAGGCTCTCAGTGCTGTCAGCCTGCCAACACAGAGCAGCAGGACAGAGGAGCTCCACCAACCACGCTTGTGACTTTAAGTGCAATAAAACCTTCGAGTAAAAAGCCAGTACTTCATCAGTACACCTGTTCAACAAGCTTAAACATGTAGAAAAGTGATATTTCAATCTGCTCTGTAGTCTCTACTCCACCGCCGCCAGGTTTTATGGCTTTGTGCTCTTTTGCTTTGAATTAATTCTAACAAATTCCACTGGTTCTCTGTCACTGAAATGTAATCATCAGTGCAAAAAATTAATAAAAACGATCATTTACATTAGAAGCACAACCAGTGGCTATGCAGAGAGAGAGAGCAAGTGTGTGTGTGTGTTTACATGTGTATGTGTGCATCAACATTGAAATAAAATCAATATTATTTGTCCACCCCAAAAGATAAGCATTTGACAAAAAATGCGTTTTATATATTTTTTTTACCCAGAGATCATACAATAACACATTTTAGAGGTGTGCAATACCGTTAATCCGTGATATTTTTGCCTAAAGTTATACAGTCAAAATCTCCTACTGGCCCATACCTACTCACAATGCTCCCTTCTTTTCATCCAGAGTGTACCCTCGAATTATCGAGCATGTGCTCCTGGACCCTTTGCAAAAGGTTGGGGGCGCACAGAGCTACTGTTTTCCTGGATTACAAGATGGCAGGTTCTTTTGAAAAGCTCACCACATGATGTCTACATGATACAAAAATGCACTGCAGCGCTAACCCACAATGGCCACAGAGTTTACTGGCTGTGTGGGAGCTGATTAGAGCAGACTGTGAGTGTTGGCAGCTGCCATGGTGGTCCCAGAGACTCAACTATGACATCCATCAGGCTTTGTGGGATGTGGGACTTTGGCTAAAGCCTGGCTAGGTGTAGAGGTTTTTGGCATGTTGAGGGCCTTATGGTTTGCTTTGCAGTAAACTGTCCTTCAGTTTGTTTGTCTCTCCCTGCAGTAGCATCTTTGTTCTTCTGACACGCTCGCACTCAGATACAACAGTGTTAAAGGCAACATCCCCCATTGTAGAGAAATTCACAATACTGAACAGGGAGTTTACATCCTTATTTTTTAAGTTGTTACTGAATTCAAGTGGCTAAGTGTTCATATATGTTTAGTAAAGGATGTATATTTAAACACAGATTGCATAGAGGTTAGAGGTAGTGGCCATTGCCATGCAGAAAATTGTGGGTTGTCTATGCTAGAATATACTGTGCATGAAAGAATATGTTCGTATACAATAGTTTATTACATTCTTTGTGTCCCAAGCTCAGCAAAATTCTAGTAGCTTAGAGGAATAGAGGAACAATTCTATGAGGCTCAGGTCTAACTTGCTCTGATAATGTGTCATATTAATTTCTAAAAGTGTAAATGGCCTCCCAAGGTAAAATTCAAGATCACAGACGACAGTGAAACAAAACATGGGACAGCTGAGCAGGTTGTGAAACATTGTGTGCTTGGACAGAATGGCAGGATAACATTTTAACAGCTGCTCCTGCCCTGAAAAAACACAACTTGAAAGTGCCAACACCCCATCACTGACCCCCCCCCTCCAGTTTGCACTGTGCACAGCCCTGCTGATGTACCGCTGGAGGGGTGAGTGGTGGTGTTTGGCGAGACAGAGGCCTTGTCAGAGAAAGCTGATGTGACTTCTGTGAAGGTCTTAGGGCATGAGAGAGAGGCCGACATGTTCCTCGGACTCACATACTGTACCCACAGGACCCCGTGACCACAGTGGCTCTCCTACGGTCCTTTCCCACAGCCTCCATGTAAGAGCCCAGTTAGGAGAAGGACAGAGAGCGCTACATATAGCTGTACCTCCCACCCAGTGAACTTTGACTGTGGAGACTTTTAATGAACAGCCACAAAAATGTTCTTCACTTTCACACATTCATTGAGTGTGCATGAAAAAAATGTATACATCTACATTTTCTTTGAAGAAATGCTTAGTTTACTTATATTAACGTACTTTGTACAATGCCTCACATCCAAATAATGCATGGAAGGAAAAGTGGCATGAGATTCTACACATGAACTGACTGACTTCTTCCAAGGAAACTGAATAGCTGACAGTGAAAAACAACACTATACAGCACTCACATATATTTTATGAAATATTTGCAGCCAATACAAAAAGCATGGAAGGAGCAAGAGAGGAAGCACATTGTGTTGAAGTATGTGTCAGAGGCCAAAGTTTCCTGTATGAATCATAACATCGGTTTCCAAAGGTGCTCCAGCAGTCTGGTACAGAATAGGTTTCTTTTCCAACAAAGTTTGGGAAGTGTGAAAAATCTGCTGACCTTGAAATGAACCGTAGATTTTATCTACGCAACTGGTCACATTCTCCCTCTTTCACCACTGGTGTCCATGGATACAGTCGTCTTTGTTAGTTAGTGGCCATCAAAGACTTCAAAGACAGAGCTATGAACACTTTGGCTTTGCGACTGACCACTTGACCCTCAGACGCCCCGCTTGTGGAGAGCTGTAATAGGAAATGAACTGAAGATTACTCCGACCACAATCAGTCAGGGGATAAAAAATGGCTTCACACGAGAGGATATTAGGCTTTGCGCCACGAAGAGAGAAGAATACACGAGCCATTCAGAGATAAATGCTAGGGTGGTGGTCCTTCAGATTCAATTAATACTGACTTTGGGTGGCATGGCTGCTACTTTGAAGAATTCAGACTTTGGCTCTGTTGTTTCTTGCCTTTGAAAAGGGCAGCAGTGACAAGGAATAAATAACAATAGGACTAAACAGCTCTGGTCAAAATGTCATCTTTAATGTCACCCCGGTCATTGACACAATGGTGAGCATGCTTTGATTAACAGTGGACACAAGTCTTTTCCCTCTGCTACAGTCTTCACCTTTTGTGACCTTCATAGCCTCTGTGTGTAATTAGAATAGATACAGTTTGTGTATTTCTTTTAGGGAGAGAAGAAACCTGTATTACATCCATCACCGCAGTCAACATTTGCCAAAAACTGAGAAGGTTTACGTTTACTTGCGTATTGGTAGTAAAAGTACAACTGTGTCACAGTGTTTTACTAATGTGATGAGAAATAGATGCCGTTGCCGAAGGAAAATTATTCCGTTTGAACTGTTTTATCAAGGCCAGATTACTGGCATGATCCCTAAATACAGTTTTCCTCAAGGTCTGCCATTTTGCATCTTGCAGTGCCAAAGCAAACAGTGTGCGCAAAAGTACAGGAATAAGACACAGCAGATTTAGTGATACTCAAATTTTACGGTGTTGAAATAGTCACTGCTCTTAATTTTTTATAACAAAGTATAGTGTCTAAGTACAACAAATTCCTCCTGATGAGACGAGATTCTTTCGTGCATTTCCAACAAAAAATCATTCTTCCGGCATTTGTACGTTATACTATAACAACATACATTCCAATAAAATGATCATTTACAGTAACAACAGTAGGTAACAAAACTAGGCCCGATGTTTCTAGGTAAGGTAAAGGTTCCCTTTAACACCCCCAGCCATGTTAGATAGTTAGTCTCCCCTTACACACACAAAACTAACTGCCAAGAGAAAATCTGAAGAAAGGCTGAAGGGGCATATACACTTTCCATAGGCAAAGGAGAATACTAGGAGAGCTGATGAATGATCCAATTCTGTAATCATAAACACATGCATACAGAGATTAAAAGTTCCAGTGCGTGGACCCTGGTGTCATCAGAACCAAATAAAGCAAACATGAACTTAAGCCAAAATTCTACTCCTCAGATTTTTGTGATTTCTTTGGGAGCTTTGAGGGAGTACAACTGTTAAGGAAGTATGTGAGTGCTGTTACAGAAATAGCCAGGGATGGATGTGCGTGTTTGGTACCAACAGGGAACCACAGTCAGTGTGCTTGCCGAACTGCATGGAAAACAGAGGATTCATGTGGACATGCCCTACCACAATAATGACTTCTTCACAGAGCCCTCTGTGAAGAAGCAGTTCTGTTTTTTATTTAAGGCCCAAAATGAACACCGTTCTCAGACATCAAACCATGGTGTTGGTTAGCCTCCACCGTATGTCTCTACTTTTCACGCTCTGTTTTGTCCTCCTGCGATGACTCAGCTGTCCGTCATCTACCAGCAAGAGAGTAAATTCACAAACAGGGTGTCCAGTTGTTGAGGAGAGCTAAAAATTACAAAATGATGAGGAAGTTTTAGAGGAATCAAAGAATCTCCTCTGGGCTCATGACGGATATATCAAAACTGGATGGAAGTCAGATGCTGCTCATGTGATAACCTCTTGGGTTGTCATAAGTCTGTAAAGAACATCCGGTTCATTGTGTACTGAGGCATTGCATGCTTTTGCTGTAAATAACTTTGTGCAACTGTCACAAATAGTTATACAGAGCTCTTCACAGCACAGTAAACTCTGTAGACACCCTGAAAGCATATGAACAAGAGCATGCCCAGAAAGATGGACTTTGCAGTTGCAACAGCAGGGGAGGAGCTTAACAGTGGGGGGTCCGCTTGATTAGTTTGTTCATGAAATTAGCTCCAAGTGTCACTCTGCAGGGAAGAGTGGGGAAGAAGTTAATTATTACTGCAGTTTCCAGGGGCTATTTTACATGATGTAACTGTTGACTGAGAAAACATAAAAGAACAAAAAGATGAGAAGAGAAGAATTGTGTCTGATGCTTATTGGATTGCACCGCAACAAGCAACCTAGCTAAACTTGAAAGTAGTGTGAAGCAGCAGTGCTGTGTATGGATAATCTCACTCATTTAATAACAGCAATAACGGATTTTTTGGCCACTGGGGGTGAACAGAAACAAGCAGTGAATACAACACTGGCATTTCATCACCTTTTAATTTGATATGGGGAACTTTTTTGCAAAAAAGTTGACTTATACATCCAGCAGTCAACCAAAACAAGCTAAAAGATGCTAATGCACTTTGTAGAGCTGAAGGACTGCAGAGTTGGGTGTTAATTTTCTATGGGTCACTTTGAGCAAGTCCTTTCACATTACACATTCATTTGTTAGTCATATATTAATATAAAAATATTTCTTGGAGCAGCTAATCAGTCAGCCATGGCGGTTGGCGCTTTTCAGGAAAGAATCAAACAGATGATCTGCAAACTGTACTAAAAGCTCTTTTTTTGAGGAATGTTTCGATCTAACGAAGATCTTTATGAGGCATTGTCAATTAGTACAGTGTGCGGCTCTTCTGTTTGATTCTTGCCTTCAGTTTGCTTTTTGACGTACGTACGCTGCACCCCTCTTCGCGGTTGTCGCTTATGCTTTTCACCCTTTGCCGTAAGCACAGAGCCCTCTTAGACTTTAACTGACGTCAACTCAAAATACTTTACTGTAGCTGCATGAGGCACAGGACAGCACTTTTTAGCGTAACGAGCAAAGGCATTTCTGTGGTCACTAAAGTGAGACTTATATTTTATAAGTAGTTAAATATGAATGTTTGTTATTCAATCTAAGTATATTAGCAAAATGTTATTGTTGGCTCAAATCATATGGAAACATTTGGAAATTGTTATCATTGGAAGCACAATGATTGTACATGTAGGTCTAAACTCTTTTCAACAGGGGTCTGGATTTCCCCTGTCATTTCCTTTTTTAATGTAACAATGCTATGAACTGTGGGAAATTCTGTTAAGCACTGCTGGATTGTAGGCTTGTGGAAAATGTGCATAACGGAGGGAGCCCTCAAGCACTTACTGGTTTTACAGTGGGGTAAACCTAATCAGAACGTGTCAAAGCCTGTCGATGGACTGGCATAGAATCACTCACTGGGTATTGAGGCCAGTTGACACTGCTCTGTGTGATGCTGAAGGGATGATTCTATTAAAAGGCTCAGTGGAGTCTCTGGCTTTGGCCCAAGAATTGTCCCAATTGCATTCCTCAGGGGCAAGCTGTCCAGTATTATCTCTGACTGAGGCCCCTGAACCACAAAGAACTTGCTGTGTTGGCCTCTCCTCACCCTCTCCTCATCACATTCACTTCAGAAGTACCTAATTATGCTGACGCCACAGCAAAGGACGCACCCACAGACAACAGGTGTTCATGTCTTTAGTCTGCATTGAACCTTCCTTTATTCTAAAAAAAAAAGGCAGTAGCAGACATTTAATGTGCGGTACGCCTGTTGTAATCACATTTCACTTGAAAATCCAAAGGAGGCCATTTATGTGGGAGTGCATCAGAAGTGTTCATTCCTTCCATTCCTTGAACTTGTCTGAAGCCACTTGAATGCATGCAAGTAAGCACATGCAGGTACAAAAGCACACTGAGCACACGATCGCTTGGTTAGGTTGAATTAACGAGCTCCCTTCGCAGATGCACAGTAAATGTATCAGGGGAGTGCCGCGACTAAACCTGTGGCGTCAGGCTTCACAGGAAAGCCACACAGCGCCACGTCAGGGAATCTGCAGGTGTGTAATCGAAAATCTTACACGTCAAAAAAGTGGAAGGACTGTCTGTGCGGGAGCTCTAGGTTGAGCAGGCCACAGTGGGAAGGGATGGGCTCTGCAGTGTAACATTTCTGCGTGGAGGATTAGTGTTGTTTGAGGGGAGATAAGACACTGCGGGATCACAGCGCTATTAAATGTATCTGCCAGAGCCAGCACAAGAGTAGCAGCCATGCAGAGACTCTGCCAACATTCCTGGGGATCAACACCAGCTAAAGACTCCCACCTCTCTGCCCTGCTGCCAAAACTTAAAGAATACCTGATAAGGGTAGCTCGCTGCATCCTCTCACACCGCCAAACCATGGAGAAATGGATTACTTAAAAAAAATCTTGAATGGTTTCAGTTTTCAATTGAAGCATTTATCAGAGTAGGAATTAATTAATCTGAGAACGATAGAATCCCAAAATATAAAAGTGCACTATTCCAGTTTGTCCATTTATATGACAAAATTCTTTACCCCTCTATTTCCACCATAAGAGCTGTAGTATAGGGCCACAGTATGTTAGATATGATTTATAGGTTGTTAGTTATAGATTGATTTTGCTTAATGAATTATGTTAAGATTTCTATATATGTTTTTTTATTTATTGAGGGTAGCTCTCTAGTTATTGATATTATATGTTTATTTGTCCTCAGATCACCATGTCAGGACTATCAGGAAACACAACCGGACCATTTGAAGGCTCCAAAATAACCAGTGGTGGAAGAAGTACTCAGATCTTTTAAGTAAAAGTAGTAATACCATGATTTAGACATACTCTGTTACAAGGCAAAGTCCTGCATTAAAAATTTTACTTAGGTAAAAGTAGAAAAGCAAGTACCAAAAGTAAAAGTATACTCATTATGCAGAATGGCCCATTTCAGAATAATATATGTTATATTATCAGATTCTAATTATTGATGCATTAATGTGTAGACAAAAATGTACTAAAGAACAGTAGGCCTACTTGAGTAAATGTACTTAGTTACTTTCTACCACAGCAAATAACCTCTAAAATCAGAGACGTGCTCCCCTTTGTGGAGGATGATGATGACCATGAGCCTTAAGAGGCTGTCTGGGGATAAAGTCTTGATTTTCTGCACTGTGCTGCCATGACTGAGTGGCAACGTTGTGATGAATCAGAGGACTGCTAGGACTACCAGCATCACGCAAGCTCATTAAAGGATTTGTAAAATTACGAGGACATCTAGTGGTCACAATCAGAAGTCTCAAATTAACATTTCTCTCTCTCTTGATCTTCTCTCTCACACACAAGCATTGTCTCTCACATGCACTGAATGCAGCAAGTATTTTACGATCCAGAATGAGAGGAAACCAGTGAGAGTTGTTATTATTAACCTATATGAAGCTCCCAGCTGCACACAGGGATATTAAAGTAGCAGATAGCTGTCAGGTGCACCAATGGATGTAGTGTGTGCAGGTGCTGACTAAAGGGCATCATGTCTGCATTAGATGACCAGATCCTCTCCACACCTGAGCCAGCACACAACTCAGTACCCTTCATTCATCACTGCGCTATTAATTTTAAATGTATCGACTAGCGTTCAGTAGAGTACAAACCCTCTCAGACACTCATATCCTCCAGCTTTGGGAAATCCTTGTCTAATCTGCTATCATAGCAGTTTTTTGAGAAACGTGGACAGTAAAATGATTGTGTCACGGTGAGTCCTCTGGCCCTCTCATCTCACACTGGACATAATAAACACTCCTGTTTCTCACTGTTTGTATTTGTCCTTTCTCCAGGGTTGCATTGGTGTGACACGACGTGTTTGATCACCAGGTAGCTGCTGCAGAGGAGAGGTAATATATTAAAGGTCGAAGAAAGACAGAGAGACAGTACTGAGGGTAGGATCATGGGAGATTGGTCGGCTGGGTGATGACATTTTAGGGAAGATTAAGACAAACAGGTCAGTGTCAGCCAGTGGCATTTCTTTACACTAAATACAGCTGCTGCACGAAAGCCTAGAAACAACAGGTGCATGGATGGTTCCACTTGTTCATTTAGAAATATTTCAAACCCGTATTCATGTATCCATGCTACACATTTAAATGCTTTGTGCTTATGCCAGTGAAGGTACCAAGTTCAAATTGAAATACAATCTTTATTCAAGGTCATAGACATCTCCCAAAGGTATAATCCATTAAACAGCAACACAGGCATTTACAATTCAAGGACGTATAATTCACTTTTACAATAACAGATCTAAAGTGTTTTGCCTCTTGAACATACGTTTCACCAGCTGTTGCTTTCAAATTTGGACGGCAGACGACAAACCAAATACTCAGGTCAACAATATTTCTATATTAGTACCTTAAATAAAATATGTCCTTTACAGCACTGATGGTCGTGAAACTAAATAGAGATGATGTTAATTCACAGTCTGATATCCTTTGCCATGTTTTCCAAACTGGATAAAGAGGGCTTTCAACTTTACCTTTTTTCCATTACGGCCAGCAAAACAACAGTATTTTATGACATGCACTTTGTAGAACATGAATACTATTGACTGCACTGAACATTTGAAGACTAAAATACTTTCTTGAATTTGAAAATCACCAGAATAAATCCATTTCATCAGCTAATTCTGACCAGATTGCCTGTCAAAGGGCAACATAAGGACAAGTTCAATACCGTGACTGAACATAGACAATTGTATTTAATGGGAAAAGACAGTGTGCTTTCCTCACATAAATAATCTGGAAAAAAGATATTTTTCTTCATTTAAAACTGTCCCTACCCCCCGATATTTAACTTCCAACACTGTTAGTAAATTACTTCTGAAAGTTATATTGTGACCCTATCAGAAATGTTATTTTATAATATTCGCTTTGACTATATAATGTTGTTTAATCTCAAAGTAAGGTTCAATTGTTTGTCTAAACATCTGGCCAGAATACCTGGTTTTAAAGTAATGCACAGAAACTATAACTGCTTCACTGAAAATTAGGAATATTCCAGGCAATAGACCCATTAACTAGTTATATATCATACTTTTTAATATCTTTATAATGGCAAGTCATATTAATATACTAACTATGAAAGAGTTCAGTAACAATGCTAGCACAGATTTTGCCTGCAATAGCTTAAAAATGAAACATAAAGGCAAGTGCTGTTCAGATGCACTGAAAGGATTCCTCGCTTCTGTTAAGTAAGGCAGGCTTCTTGAACACCTGAACAATCCCTGTAATGCAGTGCACTCTTCAGGCATAGATATGGTTTTTGCGTGCTTCATCCTCACAACTCCACAAGGTAACGACAAAGCACTACACAAGCAGCTACTGTTAAAGTTACATCACTATCAAAATGCTGTCGGTGTGAAATTTTGGTGCTAAGTTCTCTGTACTTGCTACAGTGTGTCTGTACTACACATATGTTACTATTTTGTGGTCCTGTTGTCTTGACATTAAGGTGTCCCTCTACAATAAAAGTGCCACATTTAAACTGTCAACATTCATTAACAGATACTAAAGGCCTGATTTGTGTATACATTTTAAAAATGTTTTTTTTTCAAATGCCAACCAAACTCAACATCATGATACCTATTTTTTTTGAGTAGGCTAGAGAGGTGTACCTTACCTGGATTTTTCCAAATGCCTAGAAATTCCTCGTCTTATTATAGGTTTACCAATTGCAACCTTCAAGCTACATTTGTGACAGTAAGGGCCAGTTTCCTGGACAGGAATTTAGTCTAAATAATATCCTATATAAAATGACCTTTTCAACCAGACCAGGTTCAGAATAGTCCTATATTTAACTCAGTTTTGTATTAACTGGACCGATTTCCTGAAGGAAGATTAAAGTTCCTCCAGGATTATGTGGACTCAGGCTTAAATGAAACCTCTAGTTTGGAAGGTCAGATTAAATGTCCATCAGTGGAGACACATAAAAAATTTGGACTATTCCAATGAAGACGCATAAGTGCTTTTTATGCCTCCATTGTGGCATTTGGTTTAATTTTTATTATATTATGGGATTTTTGTAACCAGCTTCAGTTTTCATGAGCATCTTCATTCCAGCTCTAATGAGGACAACACAGGTGATTAACCACGTTAGTGAGTGAGTGCACTCTCATTGAAGGACTAACACAGCTGACTGGACTTAAGCTTCTTAGTCCTGGGCTTTGTATTTAAGAAGTAAAATTGTTTTAGAAAGTCACTTTTTAAGACCTGACTAACTATGCTAGATTTAAACCCAATCCTGGTTGAATTAAAACCCTGTCCAGGAAACTGGGCCTTTAGACTTGCAAAGTTAATAATAGCTTGCTAAGTCATCGCTACTAGAGTAAAATCTAGGCTACTCCAGCATTTGTGCTTTTTTGAGTTGTTTATTAATGTTTTAATTGCATAACAATTTCATATTCGCCACACGATTCCAGTTTTTGTAGTCTGATCCTAATGTTTTCCGCAAAATGTTAAAATTCTTACCTTTTAGTCACAGACAAGAGACATAGCTTTGGAGGACTGGTGAGAGCTGGTGTTGAATTATTCCCGTCAGGCCAATGAGAGCTGCTGCAGGCATATAATTATGCCACTGCACAGGTTCATTAGGCTTTTCCTTTCTCTTTACCTCAAGAGATTAGCCCCAACACTGAGACATAAACTCAAATTTTGGTCCTTGTAGAAAGACTGTGATGAGCCTGCATCAATTAAAAGTCAGGATAACAAAGGTTTTGCCATGTTTAATGGCCGTTTCCAGAACTTTCTGAACGCTACATGAGCTCATTAACTGCAATTAGCTGGGTTTCTCTTAATAAATGTTTTAAAGCTCTGCCATCTGGACATAAGGCCACCCACTGTGGTTCACACTGTGTTATCTTTAGGGATGTCAGGGTGTATTTTCTCCCTTTCAATTATCAGGCATCAGGGTCTCCTGCTGTATCCCCATAACTGTGAAAGTGTGAATGGTTCTGAATATAGCTTCTGCTCCCCGTGGGGGAGAAGCAAGGTATAAAAGTGATTAATCATTTCACAAATTATGTTGGACAGTGTTCTTGTTCAGAGTAGTCAAAGTTGACAAAATGGTACTTTTTCTAAATGACATAACTGAAACTTAAAATAACTTAAGTACAACTAACAATAAAAAGCTAAATGACCTTGTTGGTAATAATTGGTTGGCAACTCTTTAAAAGAATAGTTCAACATTTTGGGAAATACACTTGCTTTCTTGCTGATAGTTTAAGGCTACAAAAACATTGTTACATTGTAACTTGGCTGGTAGTAGCTTTTTTTTACTGTTGGACAAAGTAAGGCTAGCTGTTTCCAGTCTTTCCAGTCTAAGCTAAGCTAACCAGCAGCTGGAAGTTACTTCCTATTTACTGTACAGATATGAGAATGGTATCGAGCTTCTCATGTTGACACCCAAACATGTCTATTATTTTATGGTGCTCCTGCAATACAGTATGTTTGAGTTGCTAACATATGGATTAGTAGCTCATTAATATTAGAGTCACTAAACAAAGATTCAGATTGAATGAAGTTGTACAAATTCATGTTATTTCCTCATCTGTTGTCTAAATTAACCTGTTCATTGTTCAACACATTTTCCTCTTTTACATATGACAGATGAATTTTTTTCTGTCAATGTGCTGAGTTTGTACAACTTTAAATTAGTGCGCTTTTGCCAGCAAAACTGTCACATAAACTTCTCCAGAGATGTTGATTCACAGGTGTCAGACAGCAAAGGAAGTGAGTTAAAAGAATTGGTCTTCCCACCACAAGGTTTTTGACCTCTTCAATGACCCATCACGAGCTTTGTGAAGAGCAATCTGAAAAGTCGAATGAACCTGAGCTGTGGCATGTGCCTCAGGGGAGTGTTAGGCCTCTCTGCAGCTGGTCTGTCTGACTGGCCTTAAAACACCAAGTCTCAGAAAGTGCAACTCCCCAAACCTATGTCTTGTATCTTTGTGATTTCCTTCATGACATTGGTATTTTGATTCATATCTGTTTGTTAGTAAGCCACTGTATGATCTGGAAAATCAATATGGGTTCAAGCTTTTACAGTGTAAATAAGGTTTCAGGCAGTGTATCTCCACAATGTCCATGGAGAATGTGTAAAGTCTCGATTACCTGTTCAACTCTCCTGCATCTAATGAGCATATCTGAGGTATAGATTTAGACTGTGACTGAATACTATTGGATATGTAAGCTACTTCCACAAAATAGTTCTGAAAGGTTAAATCTATCATATCAAAGATCATACAACAAAGATAACAATTACAAAAAATATAGACTAGTGACATTTAGGATCAACTATCCATTAAATTCTAAAATATAGTTTAACCGAGACAGCATAGGGTTGCACAGTGACAGGATATTCATCTCTCAGTTAGAAAACAGTGATAAGCTTCACTGTTTTGCTTTTTTTCCCTTTTCATTTTGGTATAATTACTGAACAAACATGAACATTGGAAAAAATTCAAATATTGTAAACATTGTACCAGTACAAAAGCACACATCGCAAGACGTGGTCAGAAAACACCAATAACGGCAGCACTGACAGCTTTACTCCTCCTCCATTGACTTCTCAATCTCCTTCAGCCTGCGGACAAACTCCTGAGCCTCCCTGTCTCCGATGCGAGCGTCCAGCATCCTCATGATTGGCTTCTCTGGAGGGGAGAGCAAACAGATGAGAGTAGTTCCTACACCTGACACAAATATCTCTAGATTGAATGGCTTTTCATGTTGTATTGGAAAAGTAATTGGAAACCCAGAGCTACACCCTCTGGTCTCCCAAGAAGCCAATATTATCAAACAAAAAACCTGATACAGCCTGGAGCTATATGTACCGCTTGGTTTACTGCGAGACAGGTGGAGAATGACAGGCTGGACACTCTTGCCGGCTGCTGAGGCGTTCGGTCTCCCTGGCCAGCAGAAGTCGCTGAGAGGAGCCACAGCTTCACCGGCAAAGTCGTTGGTGGAAAGCCAGTCATAGTCCATCACAGTGAAGGTCAAACAGGCAAACCTATGTCTGTACTGTTCAGGACTGACGTGGCTGGAAGGCATAGGAACCAAACAAATCAGGCTTAGGATATGCACAGATAAGAAGAGGACGGAGAGGGGGAAAGAGAGGGAAATAATACTCACAAGGAAAAGAGTTCATCAAATACTGGGTGCAGTGTTTTAAGTTTCACTTGCGTGCGTTGACTCTTGGCCATAGGGAACAGGTGGTGAGGACAGAGCTCCACTATGACAAATGGGTCACTCAGACCTGAGGAGGACCAGAAAAAGTGAAGAGTGAAAACTCAACTTTAAAACAACAACCTACATTTTATTCTAAACTGTTACAGTTTTACCGTTGGCATCCAGTGCAATGATATCTGCAGCGTGCAGAATCTCCACTGTCAATCTCTGCTCTGGAGCATCGTAGTAGCACTTCACACTGATCCGACCAAAACGGGTATGTTTGAGTGTTTTCTGAAACATTAAACAGAGTTTTTTTTTTTCACTAAGAACTAATCAGTATATAAAGGTGCAGTAACATGGAAAAAATGTTACAATATCATGTACAAGCAAGCAGAAAAAGGTGAAGGAATTATACCTTGAAAGGTTTATTTTAATCACTGCTCCAAAAAACAAACCAATAAAACAAACATATTCTGCATATATCAGATTACATGTTGCATCACTTGACAGCATCTTGTTTTTCAAGAGTCCAGGAAAAAGCAGATATTCAGTCAGAGGTAAAACAGCAGAAGGCAGACTGTTTTGCAATACACCTCTGTCCACTTAAGGTATAAAACGAAATTGTCAGTGTGGTAAGTTGAAACATACCTGTTGGGAAATCTTCTCCAGATAGTACTGTTCAATCAGCTCAAAGGAGGAACATTTATTCAGCCTGAGCTCCTCATCCACGACCTAAAGCAGCATGAGTACGATCATAAAAGGGACAAATATATATGACACCTTAGCCAGGAGTACATAAATCCTGAAAACAAAATGGCTACCTTGTAGTCTCCACTCTTCATGTCTTCCAGGGAAAGACCTTCTCCCTTGGCATGGAAGAACTGCAACAGGGTCTAAAGCATTCAAGAACAAAAACAAAATTATTTATATACAATGTGTATATAAACACATATATATATATAACTTGTGAGCTAGGAGTCATCACATTGATCCCTCTAATTCTGAGTAGTCTCAGCACAGTGGAGAGACATGTTGTTCCACAAACAGCACGAAACCTATGGCAGACAAACACGATATCTGTCTGCCAAAACTCCGAACTCACTTGTGTAGCATGCCATGACTTTTCAAGCAAATCTGTCATGTTCCCTGCCAATTGGTTAAATTGGCATTAGAATATACAGTATAGCTCCCACATTATCATTCATGAAGGAACTCACTTTGGCGCTGAACTACACACCTAGTGACTTCATAAATATCTAATATATGCTAATGACAGCAGGCACACAAAGCTAATTAAAAGGTAATGGTAAAAGCAGAGATAAAAATCTTTACAGAGTTGACATATGTGTTTTTAAGAAGACTACTCTTCTTAGTGCCAGACTAGAAATATCTATAAAGAGTCATCTCTGACCTCCACTGTGTACTGGAAGCGGTTGTAGAACTCCACCTGAACACCTCTGTTTTCTGCGACCGCATCCAGGATCATTCGCAGCAGCAGCTCCCACATGCTCTGGAGAACTCTACAAGGCAGCAGACACAATGAGACACCCACACGTTTGCCAGCTCTTCCAATTACACGGTTGTACCCTCACTTAGCCTGGTCACACAGATAATAGCTTGATAATGATAAATTGTAACACAAAACATTTCTAAGGGGTATTATTATTATTATTGCAAAGCTTACATTCATACACAATCGCAGCATCTTATTTGCTGAGCTGTCTCCGTTTTCACCTGGTACTATCAAATAAATGAAATCTTATTCAAAGAAGAGTTAACAGTGAGTCTGGCTATGTAACTTGGCATAAGGAGATGTCTGTTATGAAGTTCAAGTTCCAGAATTTCACAGTTTCACAGCACAGTTTCGGGTGTGCTGGCATTTCATCCTGGTTTACAAGTCAAATGTATGCTGATGATGCAGTGTTTTATGCGTATGCAAAAAATAGGCAACAAACTGGACAGGAGCCCTATGCTAATGCACATTTAAATCTCGATTTTTTTATTTACACATAGTGGCTTTAATGTTTGGTTGCAAGACTTACTGTATATGTCCCCGCTGTAAATAATCTTGCATGTTACATGTGCCTGTTGTGAGTTTATTTTGTGAATTCTGTCATGTTTGTGTTTCATAAATTTCTACATAATATTTTCTTTAAAATTGTATCATTAGCTGGACAGGCACACCAGATGGAAACGAGCAATTAGGCAGAATGTGGCACAATTATAACTCAGAGTAGTTATTAAAATTAATTTGTATTGTCCCTGTCAACAGAAAATAAATGAAGTTGTATTTATAATGAGGGGAGAGGAGGAGAAAGTAATTACCTAGTCAGATTCTCCTTTACAAGGTTTTCAGTGAGGATGGCCATAGTGTCTTGTAGGTACTTCATAAGAGGGGACACAGCCTGGAAGAATGTCACATTAACACACATTTCTACTAAGTACTGTAGCTGCAAACACCATGGATACAAGAATGAATGCTGTAAAAAAAACACTTTTTAGGCCTTACGTCGTCATTGTTGATGGAGTCTGGAGACAGGCTGATGTGCTGGATGTACCGCCGTAACTCAGGCAGCATCTGCACAGAAATATTCTCTTGTACATGTGCATAATATACAAGTATGTGCAAAGTACATAATGCATATACAAATACAAAGGGTAACACAATTTTGAAAAATGTATACATATACGAAATGGTGCAGTGTGTTTTCGCCCCATGCAAAACATCCAAGAACATGTCCTCTGCACTCCATAGCAGCAGCAGTAGGTCATAAGAAAGGACTAAGTACTGAAAGCTTGACTCCCATTAAGGCCACATTGGATGCAAACTTAAAAAAAAAAAATCAAGTTACACATTAGATCAAGTTCAGGCATAAGTTACACAGATGTGATTTTTTTATAATATATTTTCCGTTTCCACACTGAAGATAAAACATTGCTGTTGTTCAGTGACAACCAAATATCTTCATTATGTCAATTCTTCAAAGACTAAAAGAAAAACATGCATTTAGCGATGGAAATGCATTTTTTCCCCTAGAATTTGTACAATGTCACTGCTTGTAGAAACCTCACCCTGTCGAGGTTGAACAATTCCCTATAAAGCCATAAAAATTGGAGTTGAACTGTAGAGTTACAAGGTTTTCACAGGCAGTGACAAATTACTATTCATTTGTACCATGTCTCATACTTTTAAGTGTAGTTGATCCGCAGGTATTCATGCTCTGTCTACGGTACCTTGTCGGTGAGCTGTGTGATGAGACGTTTGGCTTCTCTCTGCAGGTCCAGGTCCATGTTAAACAGCTGACCATTGAGAGCCTTGTAAACCTGCTCCTTCCCCTCCACCCCACAGGACTCTTCCATGGCTCGCTCCACACCTTGCCAGTCCAGGTCACGGGGCAGGTGACCCAGGAAAACGCGCACATGCTCTGTGTTGTTCAGGGCGATGCAGAGCTAGCAGAAAGCGAGGAGGAGCAGAAGAGGAGAAATAGAGGGTGGAGGTGGAGAAACAAAGAAGGAAAAGAAGCAGGGCTACAGAGAAGTGGAGGGACGGGGTGCGAGTGTAAATGATATACGACGATGACAAAGGCAACTGCTTTTTTTGTGTAAACATATCTGATTTCCTGCTGAGCCCTTTGCGTTGCCAAGGAGAACACTTGCTGACATTTATGTCCCACGTCATTGTGTCTTCTGTCTTGCTACAGGCGTTACCTGCACTGTGAAGCTCTTGTGGTCTCGGCCCAGCTGGTTCCTCTCAATCTTGCGAGTTATCATCTCTGAGTAGCACACAGCTTCGCTGCAGAAATTCTGTGACACATGTAATTTGAGTTTACGATACGATATTACAGTACAATTCTCTGTTTCCTTTTTGATTTTGACTCGAATGCTGGTCAAATCTTTTATTAATCCTGTATGTGAGTCTGCTCAGAGTCACGGTTCTTAAGTGTGCAGGATGTACATGAGGGTGGCAACACTGGAAGTCGCACTCACGTCTGTCAAACGAGTGATAAAGATGAAGGCCCCCGCAGAGTCTGGCCAGGCCAGCTGGAGCCAGATCTCGCGTACCTGGCTGAAGCATGTTGTCACTTCCACTGCTGAGGAGCTGTGTTTGGCCTGCTGCACAGGCTCCAGCTGCTCACAACACATAACGCATAAAACACAACATGCAACAACATACATAGTGCATAGTGTGTGAATAAAAAAGTTTTAACACACTGTGAAGTTGTTATAAAGTATATATTACCAGTTTAATCACATGTATTAACAGTTAATACATGCGTTACTACAGTTGAAATCCTTGACAACAAAGTGTATAACTGTTATAAGCCTATATATAAATATCTTCATGACTGGTTATCCATACATTTCTTTACAAAACAAACAAACAAAGAAAAATGTAAAACCCATATTGGGGTATTATAAAGAATTTTACATTCTACCTACATAGGATTTGTAGCGCCAGCTCGTAGCTGTATGCCATCACGGACCAACTTACATTATTTTCATCGTATTATTTACATAATTTCAGGGCCAGAAGCCTCTCACCTTGTCCATTTCCACGGCTTTACGAATTCTGTCACAGGATCTGTCATGAATGATCTGCAGCCACTTATGAATTGAGGACTTGAACCAGTTATGAAAGCCTGTCAAGGCCAACATTTTAGCATCCCTGTTAGAAAAGAACACAAGTCTTTTTTAATAAATTCAAAGCTGAAGAAAAGGTTGAAGTCTCATCTTCTCGCTGACATTTCAAACAAATAACCACCAGTCAGAGCCTTTTACGCTGCTATATGAGAAGTCATTAGAGGCGAACTGATAACAAACTTGAGAGGAAGAAACTCCCGAAAGCCTTTGAGGATTTTCAAGGACATGAAGAGCTCAAAGATGGTCTCCCCCATTGTCTGAGTCAGTCTGGAGCTCTCCTGCTCCAGAGTCCCACAAACCTGCTCCATCGCAACATTTACATCATCAGCTACCTGAAGGTAGAAAGAATTTCTAGAAAGTCAGCAACAACACTACTGTATGACTAAAAAAGGACTTTATAAGACTTGTTTGCAATTATTTTTCACATCATTTTCAATGACATACCTGTTTCTCCAACTGCCTGTATGATATGCTGAAGAAGTCTACTTTCACTGCACTGTAAGAAACAAACAAACCAGATGAAATCATTCTAATAATAACTCATGCAAATGTCATGGTTTTGGGTTGTGTTCAGTTGTTTCTTGTGTTGTGGGTCTCCACTTCCCTCATGTGTTTTGCCTGCCTGTGGTTGCTCTTGCCCTGCAATAACATCTGATTGCCCCACCAGCCAGCTGCATGTTGTCTGTCTTCTCTGCTTGCCTGCCACCCTGTTTACCTGCCTGTCTAACTTCTGTAAGACATCATCCTGCTACCTCTGTCTGAGTTTGGATCCTCTTCCTGTTGCCTGTTTACCAATCTGTAACAGCAAATCCATGTTTCTGTGCCAGGTAGCATAACATGTCTACACTGTTTTCATTGATAAGATGTAAAGCATTGATATTCACCTGTAAAAGAGTTTGTTGTACATGTTCTGGGCTCTCTGTACGTCTGCACACACAGCATCAACCACCTGAACCAGCTTCTTCAGCTGCTCCTCCAGAGTCTACATTGTCAATACACAATGAACAACATCCTGGATATCAATTCTCTATCAAGGCAGTGTCAGTAAAATTATAAGATGTAATGATTTCTATCATTTAGACTTACTGTATATTAATCAGTATAAACTTACCCCGTCCTCTGGTTTATATCGTGCAATTAAGCTCTCGTACCACTCCGCAGTCCCTTTCTGTTGAAATAATGTAGGACAATAAATGAAGAAGTTAATTGAAGATGCCCTATGGCGTATTCAATGTTGTTTACATTCAGATTTTCTTACTAAAACACAATATATGTAGCCTTAAAACTTTTAGCGTCAAACACAAAATGCTTCATTTAAAACCAATCTCTTTCTGGTCTTCTTTTCCTCTTTTCTTGGTACTTTGCTGCTTTATCACCAACCACACCATCATGTCAGCCCAGCTTTCATGATGTACATGCATGTCCTTGTGTGCATGCTGCTTTCATGCTTTACAAACGAGCAGGGACCTGCTCAAGACACCTACAGTACTGGATCTCTAGTGATCGTAATCTCCACAGGTCCCTTTTTAAGTTAACTCACTGTAAAATTTTGGTTTTGTTACCTTGACAGCAGTAGTGATGTCCAAATGCAATTCATTTCGAAGAGGACATACAGTCTTAAACACCCGCATGTTTTGCATGTAGCCAATCCCCCTGGTATACACAGACAGGGAAAAGTCAATTACAGTACAAGACATGTAAATGCTGGTTTCACATCATACAGAAACTTTTCTGAGAGTTAAATAAACACCAAAGCTCACATAATTCTTTCCACTCTAAATATATGCAGAATCCTGCATTATCTCTGCATGAGAGGAGAGATGCAACTTTAACTGTTCGGTGAGTCACTCTGTGTGTGTGTGTGTGTTTCTGAGAAGTGTAGAAAGGATCTCCCTCGAGGTGTTGATTACTGGGCAGAACTGGACTTCTTACTGGGGAAATTTCTATGAAAAAAAACCTCTCTCCTCCAAATCAGTGAAATACAGCAACTTAAATAATTCGCTGATTTTACTGGCTGGCTGACAGACTCCCTAATTTGGTGCATTTCCCTGCTCTAACTTCCTTCTGCAATACCAACATGAACTGTTGATTTCCTTAATCAAAAAGTACCACATGTACAGAAGCAATATTAAAATCTATAATCTAAATCTTCAATTTGCTGAGCATGTTCATGCATAACATCATGTAGGAAATATTACATGTTAAGTCAGATAAAAATATGTAAGTTGTTCCTCATGACCACAATATGTTGGCATAAATAACAGCACTTTTTCAGGTTCTATATAAAACAATTTGTGGTCAGGAACAAATGTTTAATATGCTTTTTTGAAATGAGCAATGAGCAATGATTAAGATATTTCTATATGAGTAAGGAGCCCAACATCGCTTCCTCCACAGAGTATGGCTGACTGGTTGAAGTCTCTCTGTGTCTGTTGGGGTGAGATGCTGAGCGTGTTCCTGGTATGGCAGCACACGTGCGTGATGTAATGTCATGGCAGTGTGACTTTACCTCAGCATGAGCTCGTAGCGTGTAATGGCAGCAGCGCTGGTGCAGGGGAAAACCTGACGCATGTTCTTCATCAGGCACAGGCAGTGCTCTGTGTACAGCCTGAAGCTGTCTGACAGCTGCCTCTCCTGGACACAGGAAGGGCCTTCAGTTATAGCTTCAAGTACACTGCCTGAGAGACATTTTTGGCTTAACCAAAAACCTTGATGAATGTCAGTGAAGAGCTGAGCTAATGAGGTGAGTGTTTCCAGATGATGAAATGTTTTTTTTCCTACTGAGAGGCAGAGGGCGGGGAACCTACCAGGTCGCCCCTGACAGCGGCGGGGTCCCACTCTGCATCAATGGTCCTCAGGAGCCGCAGCAGCAGGGAGTAGCACACCCTCTGGGTCCGATGGTGGCTGCTGTAGCACTGCCAGCGACTGTGTTAAATAAACAAAGCATGTACCTTTTACTTGATGCTAAAGCTTTCATATTTGATTTGATCAATTTTATTCCTCCATTAATACTCACATAATGGCCTGTTGGAGAGATGAAAGATCAGTTTGCACAGCATGGTGAGTCAGTACAGTCCATGCTGCGGGACAAACCTGCCCGTTCCAGTTGTAGGGCTCTCTCTAGAATTATATGTGGTAGATAACCATATCCTTTTAATCATACTTTGACGAGTGTATGAAAAATCAAAAAAACTTTAATTTGTTTTACAAAATGGCTTACAGCCAATGTATAATGCAAAATATAAACATTTATAAAAATTACTAAACTACTAATAAACTCACTGGGATAGGCTCCAGTCACCCACGACGGGAACAAGCGGTAGAAAATGACTGACTGACTAATAAACTAAGTAAGTAAACATAACTATAATTACAGTTGGCTAAAATTAGTAGCCCAAATCAGATTTTTTACACATCTAGACTGGAATCAGATAAACATATTTTTTTAAACCAGAGTTCACCCACATTGAACTGGTGGTTCTGTCTGGCTGCTGAAACATGAAATGTTCTTTCTGTCCTTTTACAACACTATCAGAGTTCCGCTACTCAGACTGCAACACAAAATAGACTTTGTACATCAACCACCTCGGCAGCAACTGTTCAAACTGCAAGGTGTGACCGAGGAGTCCAGAAGTACAAGAAAGTATGTGTTGTGCTGTTCAATTCATCCTGCAATTTACTATTTTTTTTTTTTTACACTGGAATAACTCAACTCCAATCAGTCAGAACAAAGCCTAATCATTTAAAATCCCATTTAGTAGCCAATAGAGGCCATGCTGGTGGTGGTTTGTCCCAACCGACAGGCCAAGCAGGCAAGAAACTAAGAGATTAAATGATTAAAAACAGACAACAAACAAATAAAAAGCAATTGAAATAAAAGCTGTTGCATAAGAGTACGTCACTGCCTCAAATCACAAATAGCTTCATCATAAAGGTTGCTTTGAATAAATCTCAAACTCACCTTAACATGTGCATGCTCATACTCCACAATCTGACACAGTAGTTTCTTGTGAATGGAGACATTTGAGTCTTTCTTAGACAAAGCTGTGTCTCTCTGACAGAAGAAAAAGAGTATTAAAAGTTGTAATTCTTGATATCCTACACATGCAAGAATTACTGCTATACCCTACAGACCTGGCAGGTGAAGACCTTCAGTATCAGGTGACATTCTCCCTGAACTTTAGACGTACTAGATCGAGGCTCGAGCTTAAACCAGGTGTCATAGCCGACAACTGGGATCTCCTGCAAGAAGGAAACCATCCAGATTAAAGACACTCACATACTTCCAGTGAAATCCTTCGCATTGTATTCTTCGGGGAATCTATTTGTGGTTGTGTTTGATTTGTCACAGTAGCTCGACACCTCTGACTGGTGAGAGTTTGTTTTGAACTTTTACACTTTGAACACTTGCATTCAAAGGGATGTTGATGCATCCAAGGAAGTCATCGGCGTTCTCCTCAGAGCCTGATGATGCAGATCCATTGGCACGCACTGACTTTGCTATCTGCTTAAAATACCTGACAAGAAAAAGCAGAAAAAGGAGTCTTTTTTTGTCACAGTTTAAATTCATGTTTAATTGCACTGTGAGAGCTGTAATCTAACAGTTTTCATTTTTAGGCATTTAGCCAATGCTTTTATCCACTATGGGCATCGGCAGAATGAGTTTCATTTCCTAATGAAAGTTGGCTATTACTGAGATTTGTGTTCAAATGGAAATTGCACACTTACCATGTCATGATTATGACCGTTTTGTCCCTTGGTTGTGATTGACATTCCCAGGTTTTCATTAGACATGTCTGCTGCTATTATTTTTAAGTTTCTCCATGACTTGGCTGAACTCTCTGTGTTCTCTGTTTGCACAGCTTTATTGGCACTGGGCTTTCCTGTTTGTCAGTCTTTCTTTAAGGTTAAAGGACAAATACCAAATTATCCCCTTAAATTAACAGGCAGGTTGTTGTCAGTACTTTTCAACAAATGGAGAAAACCAAGGCCTCTTCACTCATGAACTGCAACTTTTGGCTTAATGCATCTATCCACTACCACAGTGGCAACTGCATGAATAAACTAAATACCAACATACATAACTGTGCACAAAATCACTATTAATGATTCAGCTGCATTTCATCCCTTCAAAAAAAATGACAAAATTACACTGCTAAAGGAATATCCAGCATTTCTTTCCAAAGATGTATCTAAGACAGTTATGTTATTACATTAATAGTAATTCAGGATTACGCAACATAGTTTCTTCTACCTTCCCATTCCTCGAAGTCCACTGACTTCATTGAGCTTTTTGCAGGCCTCAGCAACAGACACGTCATCGTCATGATCCCTGAAGAAAAGAGGATCACTCAGAGGTTATTAAAACCGCTCATCTCCTGCAAGAACATGTTTCATTATCTTTGCATAACGATTAATGGATCTGAACAGCGAAGGAGATCTACAATCAAGACTCACTGTAGTTCAGAAAAAGCATTAGCCTACTCCACTTTAATTGGATTCAAGAGTTAGCTCTTAACAGAGCTTTGGCCCGGGGGAAGGGAAAGGTTTCTATAACAGCTGAATAATGACTCCTCAACCTCTTATGCAACATGTGGCTCAATATTCACATTCAAGAACGTAATGAATAAAATTGTCAACCTCAAGAACATAATGGATAAAACTGTCAACTTCAGCGACAACCAACACCAATTTTTGTTTCATCCAACCTAAAAGACCTTTTCTGTTTGCTTGGCAATTGAAAAACTGTGATTGCAACGCGAGTGTGTGCAATTTTTGAAAAATGTAGTTTATTAAGATTTTGGAAAATAAGTTATTACGTTTTTGCCGGGTGATTGTAAAATGAGACTGAGTACCACAACTAAAAACATTTGTTGGGTGACTCTTTTGTGTGTGTTTTCTGTTTGCATATACAGTATGTATTTTGTTATCTGAAGACTAATCTAATCTAATATAATGAAAATCATTACAAAAAACCCTCTTTGTCCCTCTGGCATGGTGACATTCAAGGAATTCAAGGTGTTGCTGCGTACTAATCTTACCATATGTCAAGATGTAAGAGGTCATTGTGGACATCATCTATTTCACTGTGAAGAAAGCAACCAATAAAACAGGTAACATTAATTGAATTGTCATCTCCATTAGTAAATACTGACAATACACACCTCAATCCTTTAGCGATCCTTCCACAGAGATGACAATGTGCTGCACTGGTCACATGGCTAACAGCTTTGGCGTTAGTGTGAAACTAATGAAACTGTGAGTCCTGCATGTCACACATATCACCATGTCCAGTACTCTGATGAAGGTTTAACTGCTGTACTCACAACACAAAGTGCTCGTCCCACACTGGGTTGAGAGTCTCTGGTTTGACCTCAGTCACCTGGATACACTTGGCAGGTAACACCTCCTTGGTGCTGGAGCGTTTCTCCAGCTTCTCCTTTCTCTTCCTGAAGCTGAACTTTCTCTCCTTCTTCTCCTCCACCTCCCGCGGGCTCTGGCCCACCAGGATTCCTAGCATGCAGTAGGGGTCGCTGTACCCTGGCAGGCCACAGAGTGACACATAGAAAAGGTTATCACACACGAAACTGCTTATATCAATGAGATCTACAATCAAGGGACTGGATATCACCCTGATGATGCAGATACAGTAGCCTTGGGCTCATTTGTGATCACAATCAAGTGTTGTGTTTTGGTAAAGTTGCCATCAGTGTAATGAGTGCAACTGGTTGACTATAGGCTTGTCTGACATAAATTTCACCTCACATGGAAAGTGGACACTAGTAGTCGTCTGTGGTCGGGGGAAGGGACAGAAACCTTCAGCCATTTTGGACAGACAGGAACAATAGAAGAAGTCCACTATTTGACAGATCGCAAGACTGCTTTTTATTAAACGTTTACGCATTTAATCAGGTACCAGTTATTATAATTTCATTGAAGTGGTTGTGATGTTGTATGTGTGATAGGGCACACAACATGTATATATTATTATGCATATTTGCATATTCACTATTTTGATCACTATGGCAGAAATTATATATTTGAACTAATTTCTTTCAAAACCCAGTAATTTCCCATTTTTAGGTTTTCATTGGCAGAGGATTGGAACTGTAGCTCCTGAAAAATTGATATATTGTAAAATTCAATTTTTTTCATTTAATCATGACGCCACAAAAATGTAATGAGCAGGTTGGTCAGAATTCTACCCATAATGCATTGTATCATCACTTCTGGTCAAACTGCCATGAAGTGCTGACAACTATATGATGTCAGCTGACAGGAAGTGAATCACTGGACAATTTATTGGGTGAGTGCCCTGAAAAGCTTTTCAATTCCATATTGTTGCTGGATAAGCCATATTTCACAGAACTGTTTTGTTTTCCAGTAGAAAAAGGTTATTTAATGCATGCAATGTCTCACCATTTGCATCCTTGGCCATCAGATTCTTTGCTTTCATAACAGAAACCCTCAAGGAAAAACTGGCTCGCTGTGAAAAAAAGAAATGTACTGTCTGTTCAGTAAGAAACTGTAAATGCAACAAATCAAGGTCATGCATTACGTATATTATGAATTTCAGTTCAATTCAGTTTTATTTACTGTATGTGGCACCAAATCATAACATAAGTTATCTCAGGGAACATTACAATGTATTTTATTTAACTTGACTCTCCTGTATCTCCATTTAAATAAACTGCAACATGCATTGTAGGGTAAAGATGTTAAAAAAAAAATCAATTCCTGTATGCTTCATCAGTTTTTTACTATATTGTGAGTCACAAGGTAAGCAAACTAAATGGGAATTTGAGATATCAGAATATTTAAATGGAAAAATATTTTCACTCTGGTCACAACATTTCCAGGAGTCTGTCATAACAACTCACAGTTCTTAACAGAGATATTTGAAAGGTCCCGGGCAGTCGAGTAAAAGACACGGAATCATACAAAATGGGGCTTTTAGGAGTTACATGTCTTTCATCTAACAACCCTCTGTCAGTGCGCTCCAGCTGTGGCTCTCCAGGCCATGCTTTCACCTTATTACTACTGCACTGTACTGAAAATATCAGTAAATGCACTCAAACACCACCGGTGGCTGCACAACTGAGGATTTAGTGATGCCCTGCACCATTGATGAGTTCATTCTATGATGTGCTTTACTAATTTAAGAAGATAATGACTTATAGTAAAGGACTTTACCAGGCGTTTTGCACGTTTTAGCACATTTACCTCAAGACACATACTGTGTACACTTTTGCAAACCATGTTTTTTTATGTTAGACATTTTGAAGTGTGTTTGCTATTGTTGCAGGCACCAATTGATTTCCATTTACTTTTGTATTACACAATATGACAATCTATTAAGAGACTAAATTTGCTTGAATCCTGTACTCGTATTGTTACAAGGTAATGCAAAGCATAAGGTTCAATCTGTACATAATGTACAATATAATTACAATTTTAAAGATAAACAAAAACTATTGCAGACGTTATGTTCACAACTCAAACAAGTTTTAAGAATGAACTTTTTTCATCCTGAAATGACTGTAATGGAACCAAAGGCTGCCTGAAACAGTAGGAAACATGCATAAACATTGTACAGCATGCATTCAAAAATGTTCAGCAAAGTGTAAGTAAACTTAAGTTAAGTAGCTAAAACTTGCACAAATAATGGTACGCTCCATCAACATTCACTGTTATATATCTTCAAAACATTGATGAGCCATGATGCCTCCACTCTGTTTTACACTTACAAATCTACTGGACACAAAATAGGAACTATTTTACATTGCAAGTACTGACACGAAAAAATGAAAACTTCAACATTCAGTTTGTTATATATAGCCAACAATGTAATAATATTATGTCAGCACAGACTGGAAATGTACATGATTAGTGGGAATTTTTCCTCGATAATGACTTTGATAATTTGAATGGACACAGACTCATGTACATAGTGTCTCACCGTGGATTCTTGAACCTTTTGGAGAATAATGTCATGTTCCTCTTCTCCCATATCAAACACCTTGGAGAGATGGTCAGACAATAAAACAAGCTTTTTTTATGCAGCAGAAACCTGAATAAACATTCTAGAAACACTCAGTTTCTTGCTTCTTGAACTGAACAGATGAAACGTTCTAAAGCTGACAAAAGATCCACCTCAACACCACTGAAAATTCCTTTATAAAATGATTGGTTCAGTGAAAGCCACCGCCAGCACCTGACCAGTTAGGAACCCAACACACCTTAAAAAAAGGCAGACATAAAAGAGCATGACATCATTTGAATAGATGTAATATCACAGCTGAATATCAGTACGCAGTGTGACTGGGCTTTGATGTTTAATCAGGTTTGAGCCAAGAGCATCTGCTGATTCTTACTCACAACAAATAACACTCTCTATGTGGCTATCATCAGTGTTACTAACAGAGATTTAATGGAGCTCAGGAAATAGAGTCAGTTTGTCGGAAAGAGATAGATAGATAGATAGATACATACATACATACATACATACATACATATATACATACATACAGTACATAGATACATAGATTGATACCTTTAGCAGGTAAGCAAACAGCTCTTCATCACTTTTCACATGTTCTGGTGAAGGCACTCCCACCCGGTTGACCACCGTGTACACAGCTTCCTCATAAAGAAGGTCCAGCTACATGAAAACACACTCCACTTAATAACAACCCTTCAAAAATAAAAGTTCATGCTCCTTTGCGTTCATGCCTTCAGCTCTGCTGAACATCAAAAGCAGTTATTGTGACTTTTTACATTTAGTCCCTGCTGAAATATGATGAAAAGCTATGCTGACGCACCTCTGTCCTGCTGATTCTGTCGGGGATAAAGGCCTGGTCTACATGCTCTTGGGGCGGCGGGACTGTGCAGGCCCCTCTTTGGCACTGTGAGGGGACGTAAACAGTTCAGGCAAAACAAAATCAGCTTTTTTATAAGGCTGTGTTGAGTAAGAACTGGAGAGAAGAGAAGCTGAGGTCAAAGTAAGGTATTATTGACAGTAGACCCTCAATCATCACTTGGAAGGAGTAACCTCTCCACTTATTTCCTTTAATTTGCTTTCCAGTGGTGGATAAAAGAGTTGTAAAAGTATCACAACAACAATGTAAAAATACTCCAGTACAAGTTAAAGTCCTGCATTCAATATTGTAAGAAAAAGTACACAAGTATTAACAGCAAAATATACTTAAAGTATCAATAACTCATTCCACAGAAAATGACCCATCATATACTATTATATCTGACATTATTAGACTGTTAGTACATGAGAAGATTAAAAGGGGTAGGAAATAAGAAATAACAATTTTGCATTATTTGTTTTACCTTCTTATAATCTTTGCCTTTTTGTGAAATATTGGATATTTTTACCACTTATTATTTTAATCCCGTTTTAAGCAATTTGGAAGACATCAATTGCTCTCACCAAAGATGTTAATACAGCATCAGTGCCTTGTTAGCAGTGGCAGCAGGAGGAGCTGAACATTGCCATCTAGAGCAGCTTGTCACAGCTGAGCCTCCAGTCTTCTGAGCACCCAACTCAACCCGGCCCTTCTGTCTATAAACATCACACTGGGCACGACGGTGGGCTAAATGACAGCACGGAGGCCTACTTGCTACATGAACATGCTTCAAGTGTGTAACAGATGGAAAGGTGGAAGTTGAGTCGGAGTTACCTCAGCCTGGGCAGCCCGCAGCATGTTCTCCTGTTTCTGAAGGATGGCATTCACACGGTCAAAGAACTCCACGCTCTCCTCGGAAATCCTGCCAAGAAGAGGTAGCAGATGGAGAATTTATCTCTAAAAATAGAAATGAAATACTTGGAAAATATGTTAATTTGCGAGAAAAAGTGAGGCAAAATGCATTGTATGGTAAACAGACACATCATCTCATCAGTCGTAATTAAAAAAACAAAGTGGGATTCAGTGACATTGGTGGGATCACACTGAATCCTGTTTGCAAATAGAGATACATCAGTTTCCTTTTTATGTCAAACTACTGGACTCCATCGTCTGCAGTTCAGCTCCTTATTACCTATCAAACATCGTCTTATCTTATGCACTAAAAAGAAAAGCAGGTCAGGACCAAAGCGCTCAGGAAACCAACATGTCTGCACTCTGCATGAACCATGTTATGATGAGCAGGGCTGTGTGCAAAATGCAAATGATGTTTTCTGCTTCCTCCAGGTGTGAGTGAATCCCCGGACTCCTGCTGGCCCCAGTTGTCATGGTGATACAGGCACATTCAGGGAGAGAGTAGCTGGCTGAACACCTTGGGAATCCCCCCTCCCACCACCACCTTCACCCCCAACTCTCACCCCTCCCAAATCTTTCACTGGGCATCTTCCTCCCTCTAGCAGAGCCGATGGGATCAGCCACGCTGTCTGCCTAGAACTCCTCACCCCCACACCTCCCAGCTTCTGTCTCTCAGCCAACCCCATCACATTATACAGAAGAGCCGTCCACAGAGGCCCTGTCACGCTCCTTCATTACGTCATCGCATCACAGCAGGCGTGTGGAAGCCCATCCCACACCCACTGACTGTCGCCATGGTAGGGGAACGGATTGCAAACCCCTGAGGTTTTGATGAGGACTAATGTCAGCCATGCTGGGAGAGTTGGTCAGGTTTCCACTGGTGTCAAACCCAGTAAAACTTGAGGGGTGGATGTATTCAGTTAAAATGGTTGAAATCTTTAATCAATGCCAAACTAATTGTAAAATACAGAATACTCTTTCAAAAATGTCCTCTTGTTTTTATAAAGTCATACTTTGGAGTAGGGCTGCAACTAATCCTTTCAGCTGACAATTATTGTCTCGACTCATCGATGAATCATTTGGTACAGAAAAAAATTGTAGAAAATGCCCATCACAACTTTGCAAAGCCGAAGTTACCATCATTGTCATGTTTGCTCGTTTGTGCGACCAACAGTCCAACACCCAGATGTTCAGTTAGCTAAGAAAACCAGCAAAATATGTAGAAGCTTGAACCAGTGACTTTTGGGCATTTTAAATCTTTTAAAAAATGACTCAGGTGATTATTTGAAAATCCTAATAATTGCTGGTAAATTTTCTCTCATTCGAGTAACTGTTTCTGCTCCACTTGGTAGTCCCTGCATTTTCACAAAAGAATAGACTTTAACCATTCCTTTGTTAGCATTAAAACTATTTTGCTACAGAGACAGGCCTTTAGTTTTCAGCCTCACTGGTGTATTTGTTGATTTTGACAAATACTGATCAAAAACTGAGTTTATATTCTTATCTGAAACCCCTCAGTCAGTGTTTGAAAGCTTGAAACCACAAATCGAGTCTACAGTCTGTGAATGACTCTACAAACGAAGCCTGTTCTGCTGACACGAGATGGGAGGCTTTGCTTTTTGGAGCTTGCAGTTTTCACTTGACATATAGTACAAATAAGCTTCATTTGATCGTAAGACACTCAATTCTCTCCACATCCATCTTCAATCATCCAGAGCATTCTTGTATCCATAAATCTGTCCCATTCTCTGTCAGTCAAACAGCTTGAGGATTTATCAAGACAGTCTGGGATCTTTTGTTTTGGAGCTTTGGGACGACATGTTTATGAGCAGAGAAAATGCCCAAATGATGCAAATCCAGTTAATTCTGAATTGATACATCTTCTTCTTCTTTTCCTTTCGGCTGTTCCCTTTCAGGGGTCGCCACAGCGAATCATGCGCC
>CM022470.1:7986341-8169879 GCA_011952105.1 Coreoperca whiteheadi | reverse complement strand
GTAAATTAGAATGAAAACAAATAAAAACTCAGAACCTCTTCTATCTGCAAGAATATGTGTTTAAACGTGACCAATTGGGAGTGTGAAGGTGACAGCAACCGTCACTTCAAACTTAAATATGATATGACTGTGCTGTACATACATAGTAATTAATAGTGCAGACATCACTGTTGTCTGCAGCATGAAAGACAATGTGACTCCTGTATGCATTCTAATAAAATAAGAAGCTTTTTTAATCTGATTCATCATGGTTGTCAGTGCATAAAATCAGCCTGCAGCTCCTATCATAATCGAGGGTCTCCATGACAAGGATCCCCCTCAATTCTACACACAAGACTGTTTGTTTTACTCTAATTGCACATTTGATTAAGCAACAAACCACTGCAGGTGAAAAGACTCTAATGTGGAGATATGATCACAACAGCTCTGATAGAATCTCTCTATTCAATAACTTGTGTAACAGCAGTCTCCCAGCTAGAACTACTGACAGTCAGAATGGTAGCCTTGTGTGAAATTGTTTCCAACTTGGGTCGTCTTGGGTGACGATTTCACCCATTTTCAAACAGGCAACTCTAAGGTAAAGCTCTTGCATGACTACAAGATAGATAATGCCGAGCAGTGAACTTCTGATTTGTGTTATATGTTATTTTATGTTATTCATCAAACAATTAATCAACAGTATCATTGCGCTATAGCTTAAGCATTGCTGAGCAAAAGGAAAATCATTCCTGACAGTATTAGGTATAGTGAAAGGTACACCAGTATTGTAGGTATCCCTTCCTCGGGGATTTAATGTATAGCATGTCATTGAAGACCATAATACATTTGTTAGGGATTGTCTGTTTAAAGGACAAGGCTGATGATATATTTTTCTTACTGTCAACAAATCCCATAGTAAGACCAAAACCAACAATGAACTGATCCTGCTAACAAGTATTGTACCACAGAGCTCTGCTGTTGTCCAAAAACTATTAAAAACACATCAATGAGTCACACTGTTGCACTGAGCGACATGTTCCAGAGATGGAAGTGAACAGTAAAATAAGCAAACAATAATAAAATATAAAAGATACATTTCAATATAAATCCCCGTAGGTTGGATGCTGTATAATGCCCTGTACAGCTCATCTCTGACAGTGTCTTGTGCATTTCCACTTAACAACCAGCTCACATAGAGGCAAAAACATAATTTGCTCAACTGAATTAAAAAGTTCACCTCCAATGTGCCGCCTCAGCTCTGAGAGCTCAGCTCTGACAGCCAACTGTTCTACTGGGTCAACAACTGTGGACGGAGCAGCCCAAATCCACCCTCATCAATCTGCCTCATTTGCAAATTCTCAATTAAAGTGAGAGTGCAGGCAGGGCAGCAGCAGTCTGAATGGAGAACAAAGATCAACAGCCTGCCTCTAATGATGAGCGCTCTGGGTATTTGCACGGCTGAGGCTCAGAAGGCTGTAGCACAAGGGAGCTGGCATGTGAAATGAGAAAAGGGTGAGAAGCTGATAGTTCAAATCGCTCTTTAATGAAGACCACAAGTAGGTCATACTGGAGCATATTTTACATAAATATATAATAAAAAATGATAAATCAATAAAACGTACAGTGTTGTAGTTTTGGCGTTTGGTTTTGCTATTTCCTATTTTATTTTGAAATACTCACCTTTCTTCTTGTATCTTGTAGCCTTACTTCCTATCTTTGTTAGTTCTCCGTCCAGTTTTGATTGCTTGCCCACTCCAGATTGTTTCACCTGTGACTAGTTGTCCTTCCTCCAGTGTGTATTTAGTCAGTTTGTTTCCCCTGTTTCCTTGCCAGTTCATCCTTTGTGTCAAGCTTTCCAGCCCTTTCCCCAGAGTTTCTTAGTGTTTGGATTTACTTTGTTGTTTGGACTTTCTGCCTGTTTGGACTTTGGATTTTCTGCCTGGTCTTTGGATGTGTTTTCCTGATTTAGACCACCTTTGGTTTTGATCTCTGCCTGCCTCATCAGTTCAGTAAGCCTGTTTATCCACGTAAGCCTTTGTTCTCCAATAAATCAGTGAACTTTACCAGCTCGGCCTCTGTGCCTGTGCTTGGGTCCAACCCCTTGTATCCCCTGCATGAAAACCCACGACAACAGAGATAGCATCAAGAATATGGATTAAACAAAAACATACATGAAAAATGTGCCACAAATTCCTCTTTAGGTCTAGTTTTAGTCTTTCAAATCCGAAATTAATAAGTATTCAACACAGCATCTAAGGTTATCTTCCATGTTAAAAATAGACATGGTCGTCATTACAGGTATAAGTTCACATCGTGGCAACAGCCTGTGTTTAGGTTGCTATAGAAACCTCAGGTTCATACTATTACTTTTGGCTTCAGATGAAGCCTCAAAACAAGACTGAAAAAAAATCAGATGACTCATTTTACCTGTGCTACTTTATTTGTTACTACGAGGCAGGCAAGGAAAAATAAACAACAAAAAATCGTGAAAGGAATAAATCTTAGGAAAGATCAGACAAGATCAAGAGGAAGGTACAACATCCACTAAGGTCCTGTTTATTCTCCATGCCCCTAAGAACACAGTGCTGTCAAGCTAATGGCATCTGTTTTAATGTCTTGTATCGACTTGCCTCCTGTTGCTGCCTCTTGGCCAGGTCGTCATTGTAAATGAGGGATGATTTTCAATTGATTGATCTGGTTAAATAAAGGTAAAATAAAAAACACATGCCATTAATCAAGACATTACACCACATTATAAGAGAAACCTAAGGTATAACAGAAAAAAAATAATAAAACAGTCAGAATACGTACATACAGTACATATAGCATACTCTACAGTACACATATACAGTATACATTTACATACACATACAGTGCATATACAGTATACAGCACATGGACATACATACAAATATATAAAAACATGAATATGTACAAGTATTTACATAAAATCACATAATAACAAATCAACACATAAATCAGTGGGTCATGGTTAAACAGTGAGAATCTTTTGTTTGGTGTGGTATTTTCTATAAATAAAAAAAACAATTATTCAAAAAAGAGAAGTGGTGTGTGCTAAGAGTAACATCTGGAGTAAATCAGAACTGTGTACATTTATTATTATAAAATACAAATACAGTAGAAAGAATTAGAAAGTCTTCACGTGCCCAGCTGAGATCTATTGTACTATCTGGATGGCATGTTTGGGAGATGAAAAGTGTATTTATCCAATGTCCTGGATTAATTGATTAATGTGTGAAATGTTAGAAAATACTGAAACATAGCCATTGCAATTTCCCAATGCTCAAGGTAATGCCCTCAGATTGCCTCTCATGTCCGTGTAACAGTTAAAAATCCAGTGATATTCAATTTACTATAATTTAAGATGAGGAAAAGCAGCAAATCCTCACATTTGAGAAGCTGCAACATCAAATATTTGGTATTTTTTGCTCGACAAGTGACTGAAATTACTTTTGTCTTTTATCGGAAAAAATGTTTGTAGTAAAACTGGCTTCTTTATTTCTTCCCGCTATACTTTGGTATATATACACAACTTATATCGTTTTTCGCATTGTCTTTGTGTGTGAGGGACTGAAAGATGAGGTCTTGCTGTATTTAAGATTTTTGACTAAAAATACATTTATTGACACATATAGATGCATACACACACACACACACACACACACACAAACCAACACACCCACCCATCTAAACACGTGTAAAGGTAAATTTCATGCAAAATGAATTCCCACAAAAAACACATACATACATAAACTAAAATATAAGGTGATTTTGCTCTCCTGATTTATGATGTAGCGAGATGTCTTTATCACTCAAGGAAAAACAGCGGTGTGCTGTACCATGGTGCGGTCATACGCTGAAGGAGACATGTGGACATCAGAACCATGTGGCGTAAACTGATATACAAGAAAGCAACATTTGTGATCCCAGTCAGAGCCTGACTGTGCATGTAATAGTGTGGTTGATGTGTCCTTGGGGGAGCGGCAGCTTGTGCATGGCCTGCTCACAGCATGTCACAACTCTGGAATAAATGCCAACCACATTAAAGCACTCCATTGACAAGAAACGATGACCTGTCGCTTCGGCTGGACGGACAGCGGAAAACAAATGAATAACACACATGAATTATTTCTTATGAGCCGGTGTCACCTTTTTCCAAAAGGCTGCCATTATCTTTCTGAGCTACACTGACTGCTATTCAAATATTCCCTAAAGAAAGACTTTCATTATCGAAGCTCTTACTTATTCGTAATGGCAAAAATCAAGCAAATATTTAACTGTAGCTAGAAACTGCCTGCTGCTTCTTGCTCGAACTCAAGCAAGGCTTAATTTGTGTCTGACAGTAATGCAGTAGGTAATCTAAAAGAAGAAGCAGAGAGTGCATCACAACCCAACTTCTAATATCATGAGACACAAAGTTCAAGCTATACGCTTCTGTCAGCCAGTGTGTCCAGACGGATTTCAATTTTCAGCATCACAAAATTTTCATCAGGTAAACTCTGAATGACAGCAAAGTAAAAACATGAAACCTCAGTAAAACAATTTATAAAATGTTTAACAAAACAGTCCCAAGCACAAAGTGTTTCCAAAATTCCACAAATGCCACAGCCAGGAAAAATCTTCAAAATAACCAGAATCCAGCTACAGTACTTGAAGTCACGAGCAAGTGTGTATGTGTGCTCACCAGTGACTCACCTGCGAGATAAGGGGTCAGGGCAGTGTGTGAGGGGGCTGCTGGCGGTGGGTGTCGGCGGCTCTCTTCGGCTCCTCAGCGACTGGCTCCTCTGCACCTGCCTCAGCACACTACTCTTCAGGTCCAGCAGCGTTGTCATGTTCTTTCACTGCCAGAAAAAACACAAAGAGCAAACATCAAGACACTGTGACTCTGGTGCAACCCCTGATTGTCAGCGTTTGTGAGTCAAAATACATTCAATTTCAGCTGTGGGATCATATTTATAAAACCGGTTGGTTGTTTCAGGGGATTCTTTTGGTCTAATCAGCTGCATAATCACCCCCCCCCTCCTTGCTCTTTAAACATAATTATACTCTTCCTCAGAAGAAGGTGTGTTCTATTTCTGTGCCTGATTTCTGACTGATGCCGCAGGGTGGCCAATTTATCTTTCACCTTTTTAGTCTGGTCACATCACAGTCAATCGACCTTTATTTTTGGGACCACACTTTGCACAAAATATGCAAATCAAGAAGCCTCGCAGGGCTGAGAACCACAAGAGCCCCATCATAGCAATGTCACAAAAACTGTTAAAATAATAATGGCAAGAAAATAGAGCTAAGTAAAATCTTTGTTTAGAAATGTTTCCTGAATGTCTTAATCGTAGACCTGGATCATCTGCGGGGTAAAAAACTATAAGAGGATCTAACGGCTGTACCCAGAATATGTTGCAAAAACAGCTCAGTCAAAGCCAGATAATGTGAAAACCGAGAATATTTTGTTATCATGACTGTGGAATATGAATTTAGAAAAATTCATTTGGAAAACTTAGAGAGACTGGCACTGTGTTGCTGAGCAATTCTCTGAGGCCGAATAGGTCTTTCTCAGAGCCACTTGCCATAAAGTGAACTCTGATTTTGGCTTCATGGTGTCTTTAAAGTACAACTGAATTACATGTCAACAATAATGTGCACTGTCAGTGCTCCCCACAGAAGAAGAGCTAAAGAATAAAATGTACGGTTCTGTTTAGGGATATTTAATGAAACTGTACGTCTTGGCATTTTCCCCAAGTAAAAAGCTAAAGAGAAAAGGTAAAGGAAACATAAAGTAAGCAAAATTTGTAGTTTCCTTGCAATAGCAACATCAATTGCTTTTACATCAGCTCAGTTTAGCCTATTAAGTATGACCGAATCTGAGTCTGCAGTCTGAGTCTGCAGGCAAGGGAAGCCAAAATATAAACTGTCTTTCTGATTTGTGTAACAAAAAAAGGTGTATTGGGAATATACTGTATTCCACTTCAGTCCAACTCAAGAGCCACATAATTGGCGTGAATATTATCTTTAAGGGTAATGCCCCTTTTAACCTTTTTTTTGTCAAAACACTGAACCTCATTATGTATCTGCAGTATATCTACCCTTTATTAGGAGTTAATACTTTTAATCTCGACAGAAGGTTGGGTGTCTGTAAATGACGCTCTAGCGTAAGTTCAGTCAGGAAGACTAGACTTTCGCTTTCAGAGGCATAGTATTTTCCTTCTGCCATTCACTCCTCACACATACTCACTACTATGTCACTATCCCGGGCTGATGAATCGGGACATCAGCGGTTCCATCAGCTGGTCTCATCTATCCAATAGCACGGAGACACATTACCAACCTATCATTCTAATACCGTCTGTTAAAATCATGATTCTCTCCCTGCTTTCGCTAAGTTCCTGAAACTGTTGCGCGTCCGTCCCTCCACCTCCCCATCTACGCCCAGTCCCTGCAGATCCTCCAGCTCATCGCCATCAACCTCAGCCTTCAGCCTCAGCAGAGTGTTCAGCCACCTCGAGTGTCCGGACACCACAGGGGTGTTATTCTGCAGCTGCTCTGGGCAACAGGTTCAAGAACAACATAACATGTAAAGCCACTGTGGCCGCAAGACAGTTAACAGTTTAATTTCACTTTTCATTTTAAGTAAAAAAGCATGAAAATGACCCGATTGCAAGGTCATTAATCACATAAACGTCCGCCATTTCTACAGCAAACGACTCATGGCTCACACATCTGCATAGCAACTGGGGAAGATAGTGAAACTGATTGTCAAAGAATAGTCTCCTTAACAGCATCCAATCACTTGTCCTTGCTTGTCCAATTTACTGCATTTTAAGTGTGATGTGAGTTTCTTATATCTGGGACAGTGATACTCGCTTCACCTGGAGTCTTTTGTGAGCCTCCAACAGTCTCACATGCAGCATGAACGGCAGTGAAGAAGGAAGAGACAGAACACTCAAAAGAAGAGGAATGACAAGACAGAGGTTTGATTGATGGCGAAGTTGTTTCAGAAGACAGTCAGGCAGACTCACACAATCTGACACTCTTTTCAATAGTTGACAGCCAATGTCTGTACATCTACGTGAAAAGGAAGCAATGAACTGGGAGCTGGGAGCTTGTTCTGAATTCACAGTTGGCAAAATACACAATAGTCACTGTACCAAACTGTAATAGGACAATTAGCTGAGTGTGCTTGTGGACAGAGATTCTGAGCTAATGCTGCCCATTTTACAAGCGATGTTAATTAATTTATTTTTTATATTTTATTTTTTGGATGGCACTGTTGAAGGTTGCCAGTTTTGAATTACAGTGCGTACGCCAAATGGATCCAGAAAATTAAACATATTTGCCTGTATGACTGCTATCATTCAGTGTTCGAGGCCAATTTCACAGAGAGCAGCAGGCAGTCAGCTTTCCAGCTCGGAGTAAGCCAGAAATTCATGGTACAAGTTGAATCATTGGCTGAGCCAAAGGACAGTATGCTATCGATCCAGGAGGCTGACACCTGTTATCCACTTGGAGTATCCACACTTTACTCTATTAGACTGAAGTGTTGATACTCCTTCTCTGTCAGATATCGTCAATGTGTCATTTCCGATGCGCTCCAGTGAGAAACATGTCGAATTTCCGCAATTTTTACACCAGGTAGTGACTTCCTATATTTTCCAAAATGGCAGACAGGGATAAGGTGGTTTTCAGTCATGTGTATGTAAACATTCAACTAGCCAACTTGCTGTCAACATAGCAACATTAAGTTGAATTCATAACAGAAGCTATCCCATTGCACCTTTCCTATAGAGCAGGTCTAGTCCGTACTCTTCATAATATTATTTGCAGAGACCCAACAAATCCCACCATGAGCAAGCACTTGGCGACAGTGGTTAGAAAAAACGTCCTTGTCTTGCATTGTATTGTATTGTATTGCATTACGGTCTATTGAAGCTGCTGTGAATACTATAGCTGCCTCTTGTATGATGGATTTTTTCTTGTACGCTTTTTAAAATGCCACTGCAGTCTTGAGAAAGCTCTCGCTCTTTGAGTCTGACTGAATCTCAGAGTCCTTAATAGTTTTTGTTGTCAGTCTCCTATAGCTGAACTGGAAATATGTCATAAAGAAACAGCACAAGTATAATGGCTAAGTTTAGCTACTTCTATTTATTCACAGGAATGAGAAATAGCAGGGTAAAGAGGGTAAAGAGTGACTGTTTTCACCAGTCCCACTGAAATAAAAGGTCAGGTTAAAAGTCATGATCTGTCTGATTGTGTGTCTCCTGATTTTCAAAACATCTCACAGTTATGAAAGAATCATAACTGTTAACCCTAATGCTCGTTAACAGGTCAGAAAAAATGATGCTTCATGACTTTAACTCATTTTATGAGAATTGCTTATAAATGGGATTTTGAACTGGTGACATGTTTCAGAGGTATGCTACAGAAAATGACATGTTTCTTCCATTTGAGGTCTTAGCTGTAAAACATGTTGAAATATAATGGCTGTTCATCATGCTCTATATCTGTGACTGATGTTAATCAGTCTCAGATGTTAAATATTAGTACTTTTTAAACAGCGCCACCCCTCAGAAAATCCCAAATCCCCAAAAAGCATTTTATTGAAGTTAACAGTTTGTTCCTAAGAGGTCTAAGAGGTCGACCTCTCTGCGGTCTAGGGAAGTAACATCACTATGTAAGATAACATTTCTTTGTCTGTCAATGACTCATGGCAAACAAAAGGAATATTATGCTTGTTCATGCATAGCCCACAAAACAATAAAAAGTAAAAAGAAAAATAGGATATAGCAACATATCTTTGCCATCAGTTTTGTATGTCACATTCATTAATGTGCAGGTCCAGTTTGTGGAAAAGGGAAGAACTTTTAATGAAAAGAAAAAAATATATATATTTTTAAAGGAAATTGGAAGATTTTGCATTTACATTTAGTCATTTAGCAGACGCTTTTATCCAAAGCGACTTACATATGAGGAAGACAATGGAAGCAATATAACAACACAAGGTAACAAAAAGCATAAGTGCACCAGAAACTAGTCTGTTAAAGCCCAGTACAGTATACAAAGCTAAGGATAGGAATTACATTATTTAGTTATTTATTTTTATGAGAAGAGATAGAAAGGAAGAGGAGTTAGTGATTGACAGTTAGGTGGTGACGGAAGAGATGTTTTTTCAAGTGCTTTTTAAAGGTGGCTACAGAATCTGCTGATCTTGTAGGAGCAGGCAGATCATTCCACCAATGTGAAGGTGTGCGAGAGTGATTTTATTCCTTTTTGGCATGGTACCACCAGACGTTGTTCGTTTGCAGAGCGCAGGGACCTGGCAGGAGCGTAGGTCTGTATGAACAAGCAAAGATGTGTTGGTGCAGAACCAGTGGGGGTCTTGTAGGCCAGGAGCATCGCTTTGTACTTGATGCGGGCGACAACAGGGAGCCACCGTAACCTAATGAAGAGAGGGGTTACGTGCGCTCTCTTCGGATCATTGAAGACCACTCTTGCCGCCGCGTTCTGGATCATCTGCAGAGGTTTGGTTGTGCAAGCAGGGAGTCCAGCCAGACAAGAGCCTGGACTAGGACTTGTGTAGACTGCTCAGATAGGAAAGGTCTGATTTTCCTGAAGTTGTAGAGGATGAATCTGCAGGACCGGGTGGTGCTGGCGACCTGACTTTTGAAGTTTAGCTGATCATCAATTACCACCCCCAGATTTCTGGCCGTGCTGGATGGTGTAACGGTCAATAATAATTTTATTGCAATTATTATGATTTTTATTCCCTTCTCCTGCCAGAGGTAATCTCAAAGAATCACAAAGGCTAATCAGATTTTGGTGGCATTTGCATAATGTATTTTAACATTTGACTATTATATTTCTAATCCATACTATAGATTGTATGCAACATTCCAGTAGTGGAAAGTCACAATTTTTCAGTCCAGGTGGACTTTAAATTTTGTCAGAGGATACAGCTTTATAAGGTGAGTACGTGGTCACAGACAGGGAAGGGGTAGAGAGAGGATGAAATGCAGCAAAGGGCTGTGGGCTGGCTGCGAATCCACACCGCTGCAGTCAAGACTTGGTACATGCGGCACGCATTCCACCAGGTGAGCCTACCGGGGCACCCCAAAGTGTTCGCTGTTTTATGCTCTACTTACTGGGTGACTTCTATTTAACGGTGTTACGCTCTCTTCCTCACATCTTTAAATGGCCGTGCAGCTGATATACCTGATGCATGTTTTCTCACTGTGGTAAACAGAGAAGAAAATGTGTCCAACTTAAAACTATGGTGTCACAGACAGAAAAACCTGCACAGGCATCACCTCGTATCCACCACATGCAGGCTGGTAAGCACGGACTGTTGACGGCAAACAGGCACCGCGGCGCAGCTCTCTCCCAGGTGAACTCATTTCAATTACAGGAGCGGATCGCTCCCAACTGGATTTCACTCTGTCTCAGCCGTCAACCCATAGTGACAAAACGGGTTGACGTGCCACCGTCAGTGGGGCGCCGGCTGCCAAGGAAACACTGTCAAAGCCAAGTAAATGCCTTTCTTGCTACATTGGTGCCGAAGTCGTTCCAGGGAAACACTTGCTCACCAGTGTCTCTCCAGTGAGAGCCAATGAGCCCGGCAGCCAAAGGCGCCTTGCTGATAGGGATGGAGTGTCTCTATGGTAACAGCAGCGGAAATGGAGCTGGTAAATACAGGTAAATGGAATTCTACAAAGGCTAAAAAAAACAAAACCTTGATGTTATAATGTGTTCACCTTGACACAGCAAAACATGAAGGACATTATATATACACAGTTCATACTGACAAGTGTAGCAGTCACAACAGGCCACAATCTTGTCACTTTGTCCCCTAACAGAACTGCGTAATCCAGGTGCAAATAAAACACTTTATCCCCAACATAGTATCTCAATCTGCCAATATTTAACAGTGGAAATCAGTCCAGAGTCATGGATAATACTTAAATGACTCATGAGCTTGTACATTTTAACTATTATTCCTGCTGTCCCTACTTCTCAGTCCTTTCCAGTTTCATGTTTTCAACGTATATCTCAGGCAAAAGACAGCAAGAGATACAGTATCAGGTCAATAAAGTAACAAGGTTTACAATGTGTTCTGCACCAGTCTGTCATTAGCAGTTTCAAACAGACACCTCAAGATTAAACCTTGTGTGGTTTTCAGTAACGCACATTTCTAAGTCATTAGTCTTATGTCGTTGAGCACTTCTCTTAGTGTCTGTTTGAGCGTGAAAGCTTCCTCCTTTAGAGACTTGTTCAGTGTTTCAAATGGGGGGAGACAGAGAGCGAGTGAGAGACAGAGAGGAGGAGCGGATTAAGATTGTATACATTTCTTTGTCTTACAATCAATGCAATTAGGAGCATGCATTTAGTTCATTACATTCCTCCTGAGTCGCCAAAATGAAAGGGAAATATTAACCGTCTCCCTTCATGATGACATCAAACACAACGTGCACATTTTGACCTCGATATTCCTTAGGACTTAATTTAACCAGCCTGAGGGGATACACATTCATATTACCTTTAAGACAACCTTTAAGACAGAATGAAGAGCCTCATTATTGGACATAGATTGTTATTATGTGACTGACCCTCAGGGACGTATGGGCTAAATGGATCAAACTGCCCGTTCTTTAACAAACGTTCCAGTGGATTGGATGTGGAAAAGTGAAGACATCACTGTGATCTATACTGTATGCACTTATAGATAATAGATAATCTATGATCCAGCAGGCCCTGGCCCAAAGAAACACAGTACATCCAGCAGTCTATTCCCCAAAGCTTCCAGCCTGTGTTGTCAAGGCACATGACGGGCACTTTGGCTTGGAAATTGATTGCCGGAGAAAATCCCAGGAATTGATGGTTGTGAGCTTTTGTAAAGGGCGTCTGCACCACAGCCAGGCAGCAGAAACCACTGACAGCCACGCACAAAATATAAAATTGAAACAATGGCACAAATCCTTGCTTATTATACCACATATAATACATCTTTTGTCACCCTGAAAACACTCACTCTAGCAGTAACACTGCTGTCAGAAATAGCAGCCATTGAGTCTTTATGCAGAGGCAATAACGCCACCTCCATTGTTTACGCAAAAACATCAATCTGCATCTACAAGACACTGTGCTACAATACAAGTGATGCTCTGAAGTCATACAACTGCTCACACATGCAATAATTAATGGCGTACTTCCGAACAGAACAACTGACTACTATATTTGTACAGCATTACCATAACCTTTTTAGGATGTCTTTTTGAATGTGTAGCAAAGGGAAAACACTTGGGAAGCTGTTTTTTTTTTTATAGACAGGTTTTTGAGAAATGACCACTGATCAGGTAATGACTAATTAATTACTAATAGATTCATAATGATTAGTCTAAAGGCGTTATGACCTGCAGCGTGCAGCTCCTTAAGAAAAGAGGGGAGAAAGCCACACAGAGACACATCATTTCAACTATGAACCAAACTGAACCAAATCATTTCTGCAGAAAGATGAATAACGGAACATAATCCTTTTTTATTACCCTTTTAATCTGCTGCACATTTAATTATTGCCAATATTAAAAGCAGAGGTAAATTACAGGCTCAGAATTGCTGCTGTTACTGGGGGAAAATATCATTCTAGCTGAGATGTCTCTCTCTCTCTGTGTGTGTGTGTGTGTGTGTGTGTGTGTGTGTGTGTGAAAGACAGAGGGAGAGCTCACTCCACAAGCGTCTCCAAAGCACTAGACTGATGTATACATAGTATAAAGCTTAGCAAGCTGCTAAAGGGGTTAAAAGCACATCAGGATCAAGAGGTCTAAATCTGCCTTTATTCTCATGACGGCTATAACTTGTTATTTTGGGGAAATATGGAGAGTAAAGCACATCTTCTAACACAAGCTTACACATGTTTCAGAAAGTGCAATCAAGATGTGTGTAACCAGTGCTCATGAGTGAAATAACGTGTCTTCGATGCCAACTTCATGCTTCATCTTTATCTGATGTGATGCTGCTCTGTTGCACCTATGTGTGTGTGTGTGTGTGTGTGTGTGTGTGTGAGTGTTTATTCTTGATGGGTATAGGGCGTTTCTAGCTTATGAAATGTGCAGAGTATTATGTTACATAATGGGAGAGCATTTACAAAAACACACAAAAATGGTAAAACAATAAATCATCTACCTCACAAAACCATGCAACCATACCCAACTGTCAAGTACTTGGTAAAGCCAACATTATCTAACATTTCACTGAAATGGATTGCCAGAAGCTGTGTCAGCCTTGTCTGCCTCGACCTGGGTCCACACAGTGTTTAAGATCTCTAGGATTAACATAAGTGGAACTTTTGGCCATATGGCAGACATAGTATTGCATTTATGATCCATCGCACACAAAGTGGAACAGATCAGATTGGTGAGTTATAAAACCTCAGGAGCTCCACCACATGCCAGGCATATGTTCAATCATACATTGATGTTACCTGGGCAACAGCAGAACTTTATCCTTGGTCCCAAAAGACTAAAATCTAATTATTTTCAAGTACAGGGAAATTCAGATCAACAGGTGCCAATCAACCAGCCTGAATAATGGTAGTATGAGTCAGAAGCCTTAAGCTGAGGCATATTTTTGTTTTAATTATTCTAAACCAAAGAGGTCATTTTTCATGCTGTTAAATGATTTTTAAAAAATCCAGTTTACCTGTGTCTCCTGACAGTTTTCCAGTGTGAAATGGTTTTGCTGCTGCGTGTGTCAGAGTTCCTGTGAATCAAAGCTCTGATCCCTGCAGCAGGACGCTGTTTTCTCCTGTGAACGTGGCGCAGTCAACTTAGGTGAAAACAACGTTTGGATATTTTTCTTGTGGTAAGCGACAGACACAAGCTCATTTTGGTCCTTCGAAATGCCTTCCTGAGCTCACGCGCCACTGATGCTCACCCAAATATGGCCATAGGAAGCGAAGCGACACTTCACTGCCCTCGACTACTTCCGGAAATATCGCAATTAGGCAACGATTTTTCCGCACGACACAAATAAAGGGTGAGACCAAATGCAACTGGGAAAATTGTGATTTTTACAAAGACAAACGTTAGTTCTGACGCGAAGATGGTGGAGCTGAGACGACTACTGATTGCTACTGAATGTAAAGCTTACATTAATGTAGGCTACAGTAAAACACATTTTTTTATCGATGAGCAACAAATGTATAACCAAAAAAATTACTTTGTGATAATTGAAACGTTTTGGGAGGGCATATTTGTTTTTTCAAAATGTTAAACTGCGTTTCCTATAGAGCACTTATTTGGTATTTTGTCTATAGGCTGATCAATAATAATTACACCAGCTGGCCAAGAGAAGAAGAGAGGAATCGCTGCTTTCATTTTTGACTTGTTCACCGCATACGTCCTTTGTCCTATTAGTAAGTAAATTAAAAAAGACAGACAACATCTTCTATTTTATAAAAGTTTCCAATGTTCTTGATTTTAAATAAACTATATAGTAATTGCACTTGACTGTTATTTCATCAAAATAACAGCAAACGTATTTCTCTTTACACGCCTGGGTTGCTCGGTGCAGTTAATTATTAGTCTAACGTAAACTCCCGACCACTGTCGCTCGAATGAAAAGGAAAGTAGGAGCTTTTCGGTGTGCACCTGAACGCACCATTTGACTGTTGCTGAGGGATGTCGCCGAGAAGAATCCTCTCAGCCCGAGCACGCGAGCAGGTTCAGCCGTCAGTCAGCTGGGATTCATGCACTTTTACTTTGTTCTGCATAATGAGCTCATCCGCTGCTCTAATCACGGTAACACTTTAAGGATCTAAATATGTCAGTGAAAGCAAGCGCAAACGCTAATTTTAGTTTATTTTACTGTGCTTAATGTTGATCTTATTGTGTATAGGCTATACTACAAAACAAATAAGATGACACAACTATACCTACAGTATTCGTGTGTACACATCTGACACATATAGCAGTATGGTGTCAATAAAATCACTGTAAATGCCTTTGGATGTGGATTTCCATATTACTACAACACTAAGCATGCCATGGTAACCAAAAATGATAAAATTCAACCAGTATTTCTTTTCAAAATCCTTGACATAATTGCATTGGCCATTGGAGATATGCAATATTACATTTCCAACCATAATTGCCTTCTGATTGACAGGGGATTAAGTATAGGATTGAAATACAAATGATGGAAATTAAAACAACACAAGTTCCTTTATGTTACTTGTGCTAAATTGACTCATGGCACAGACACCTGTTTTGAAAATATGTACCGTGTCAGTGCTTCCTTGAATGATGCTTTTACAGTAATACTGACAGCACATGCAAACAAGGTTGAGCAGATGATAAACTGTACTTTGAAGCCCTTGTATCATAGGACACATCAGGCATTTTCTCACTCACCTGTTTGCACATTAGGGCACATGAACGGAAGGCCATGTGCACAGATGCTTTAAATAGACACAGGAACATTAATTATATGCTTGTAGAGGAGAGGTGCCTCTCTCTAAGCATAGAAATTGTTTCATGGCCATTATAACAGGCGCTGCAGTGAGACACCATCTCATAGCGCAGGACTGACAATTTACGATTGGAGCCCTTCATCAGCATCGACAATGTCAAAGCTTATCAACATCCTGCGATTAGGTAGTTTCCTTATCACTGTTTACCTACAATAATCGACAAGAGCCAATTCTAAAGCAATCATTATGTCATGAGCAATTTAAGTCAATTACTAAGAGTCAAATTTGTTCATAATGCCCAGATAACATAAAATCAAATCTGATGTGGAAATAATGTAGCGTGGTATTGCAAATCCATGGTGACTGCTCAAAAGGTTTACAAGCCATTTTGGAGCTACTTCACATTCCTGTGAAAGTCAAAACAATACCACAACACTTTAGCTGTACGTTGGGCAAACACTTCAGTATTCAAGAAGATAATAGCTGCAGTTCAGTGTTCAACGTGAATCTTACATGCACTGTTTTTAAGCTCAAAGCCAACGCTAATTCCAACTTGATCCTTAGGTGGGTTAGGATTGGTTAATTGCCAATGTTTGGGGCTTGAGTTGTTTGATGTTTGTTTTTTCGACTTTGTTTGGCGTTTTCTTACCAATGCGTGTTAAGAGAGGGGATTTTCCCTTATGACTGACAGCGAGTGCCTCCAGAGCTGTGATTGAGGGGGAAATAACACAGAAACAGACTGACAAGGAAGCTCGAGTCTGGAGAATTACATCAGAAACCTTCTCTAATTCACTAATGAGGAAAAAACAAAAGGCAGACCTCGCCCTGATTTTGATATGTTTTGACATCATCTCAAATTCTGGGCAAAATTGAACAGAAGGCTTTTCCCGTGTTGAGTGTTAAGACACATGTGATCCTTTGCCTTGTTTCCATGGACACATCATTGGAGAACTTCCCCAGCTGGCCCCAACTGCCTGAAGTGTCGATGGCAAATAACAAGTGAAGGATTTAGTTATTACCAAGACAAAAGCAAAACTGACTTTTAAGTCCAACTCTCAAACTGATTAAAGTCCCACGGCTGTGACATAATGGAACAATTATAGATTTATTGGAAATCATGTTTTTAATATACTGTTTACTTACGCACATTTATTTTTTGTAGCTGTGTTATTTCTTCCGTTTTTTAATAATTTATTTAAAATTATTTATCACTATACTTAGATGGACTCCAATCCTATGAAGACTGCAGTACCATTCAAAGTCAAGTCACTGCACTTTATTACCTTCAAATCACACTTATGTCTTCTATTTTCTGAACCACTCAAAGGTCATTCAGACACTAACTTGTATTGATTGGCAAGTTCTGGAGATGGAAATCAGTCTTTTTTTCAAAATTTTTCTTCACTCTAGAGCATATAAGATATTTGCCACCAGTGTTTTCTGTAGAGAAGAGAGGTATGGCAGAATGAGCATGTGCACACTGAATACTTCCCAATGGCATGTTCACCAGCATTTACCATTCAGAGTACAGCTGATCCTGCCATTCGAATCTGAGCTCAGCCCCAAACTTGCAACAAGGGAGGCAGCAACATGTTTTCAGTGTTCTGATCCCTTAAACTAGATTCAAAGAAAAGTTGACAGGTTCAAAAATGCACCCACTCAGATTTGAACCACTTTGTTCAGTGGTAATCAGCACAAAGCTGTTACTAAATATTCCAAAGCAGCAGTACACATGACCAAAAAAGACAGGGAGTTAGAATTGCATGTACAGTACAGCCACCCAGTGGTGAGTAGTGTGTATGTACTGTACCATCAGTTGTGCATAACAAATGCATCTGGGTGTGTTTTGGGGCACACAAATCACTGTCATGGATCAGTCCTGCGGTTTCATTACTTCTATATTTCCAAAACGATGCCTAAAATTAACCAAGTAAAACACACCATCCACACTCAAGACCATTGTGAGCCTCCACAGACTGAGTCCCAGACAAGGTGCAGCTTACTTGCAGTTTGGTGATTGACAACATATGTTCTTTTTGAGGACAAATATTACATTTTCTTCTACTTGCATTGATCTCTGTGCGCATGCCAAGACTGTTGGAGCACTCCCACAATGACATCTGACAGAAGTTAATTTTGACACAGCAACACTATCAGTGTTACTTACAGTATACAGTTCACTCCATCAGTGAGAACACGCAGCTAATCAGCACTTGACAACACAAAACAATTGTCACTCAAAAATCCAAACTTATTATCTCCACAATATTTGCTGTGTAGTTATTGACATGACGAGCGTAACAACAGCGCTTCTTCTAACTCGCTCAGACTCTCTTCCATTGAGTTACTAGACAGTGATGAAACTAACAATAATTCAACAGCAGCATATGATGTTGAACATCTTGACATTATGGGCATATTTCAAATATGTTGTATACTTCATCACAATATGCCTAGATTTTGTTTTTATATTAATATACACATTCTCAGAAATGTTCTAAATCTTGCCTCTAACATTACAGAAGGACAATGTCATCGGAACTGTAGTTCCCAAGGAATGAACTATGTTTGGATTGTATTAATTTAGGCATCTGAAGTACTTGTAGATTGTGAGTCAGTGTTGTGGAGCAACAAGCACATCATGAGACAACGCTTCCTTAATGTTTAAGATTATCACTTACTTGATCATTTGTTTTCTATCCCTGAATCCAAACCAGCTATACTGTAATTACAGTACGGATAATAAAGCTGATATATAAATGAACATCACAGTGTCAATAGGATTTTCTACTTTGGGTAGATTGTAAAAGACAAGTGCAAAGTCTATATTTTTCACATTAGCTTCATTTGGCTAATGTTAAATTAAACCTAAAATGTCCTTGAGATATTTGTGGGCATTTTTCATATATACTCTGCTATTAAGGCAGCAACATTTGGAGAATTTTGTTTCACACTTAAGGTGTGCAAAAACATAGAGTAGTCCATTTACACTTCATCACCATGTCACTCTCTTAGGACACGTATGAATATATACATACGATACGCACACATCACTGTAGCATGACCATAAAAAACCCACACACATGCAAACATACCCTCACATCATCATTTAAAATCACTGCAGTGAGGTTCTCAATATTTAGACGCATATATTTCTACACATAAACACATCCTGTCCCTCTATGTCTCTTGTTCTCTTCCCATGCTCATTGTGCCTCCCTCAGCCACAAGAGTGAACTGACAAAGAGCAGTGAAGCAACAAATGCATTCTTAGATGCTTACTTTATTTGTTATTAATTATTTGGATTTGTTTCGACACATGAATGGCCTTTTATCATGTTCATCCTTGATTAAATCTTAGATGTTATCAAGCATGCCCTCATTCAGAAAATCTACAAAAAGTGATGTCCGCTTATCCTCCACAGTTTCACTCAGTAGATTCAGCTGCAAGATCACAGCTGCTTCTGTCACTATAGGTGCTCTATTACTGTGCAGCCTACAGCCGTCAGATGCACTACACAGCCGACAAAGGCAAGCTCACATGAACATTGAAGAGCATAATGGATCTATTTTTAGAAGCCATGTATTGATAGGTAATACATTGCAAAAGGAGAAAACAGGCATGCCCGATTAATAAAACCATTATTAATCAATGGTACTGCCTTCAGTATCTGTGATGTCAACCTCAGATCTATACCTGCAGCTGAAAATAAGAGGAGATATCTGAGTCGATCTGCATGGTTCAAAGTTATATTGATGAATTCTTGTTTAGAAAGATGACACTGATTCTGGTGAGCTGCGCTGCACATTTCCCTGCTTAAAGTAATGTAGCTGTTAAAAGGGGGACATTTGTTAATTTATCCGTATGTACAATTTAATTATTGGCAATTAAAATGGCTGGCTAGGTCTATATTTAAAATTCTTAAAAGAAACAGGCTGCTGCTCTAACTCCAGTCCAGTAGGTGGCGGTAATGTCGTTGTAAACCAGCTCACCAGGTGCCATCACAAACAACAAGGAAAAGAGGAAGAAGAAGAAGTAAAACGATTCTGATTTTTGGTAGCTTGTGCCTCCAAATATGTGACAAATTGTGAGGTTAACTACATTTCGGACACAGTCTCTAATTCAACAGCCGTCACCTGCATACCATGGCGGATAATCAGTTTCTGTTGGAGATGGACATCTCGGCCGAAAAGGACTGTTGCTCTTGTTGTTTTTGTAGCTAGCGCTAGCGTAAGCTAAGTTAACTTAGCTAACACTGCTGTCTTCGCTCTCAGCATAACCGAGGTTGATTCATTTCTGCGGGGTAACGACAGTAAGCCACAAAACAAGGTAACTCTGGAGCAAGTTGCAGGCATAAACACCTGACCTGAGCAATGTTTATGTTACGCTACCTTACCCATTACGTAATTGCCCTTAGCCAGTATTCTAGGCGAGGTTGTAACGTTAGTGCACGATATGCTAACGTTATTTGACAACTAAAGTTAGGCTGAGTGAAACTAAACATCTGCCGCTGCATGCTTTCGTTGAAGACACCTCACTTAAAATGTAATTGTTAGTCAAGGTTTGCTAACACACCTAAGTTAATGCTGCAAGCAGCGTAAGCTTTAACGTGAACCAGTTGGCGTTATTGCTGTCTAACGTTCACGTTACATGTTTTGAGATGGAGCAGCAGATAACAGCCGGTGAGATGGCCCCCGTCCCTCACAACACGTCTGTCTGAGTTGTTCGTCTGTGAAAGAGAAATCATGTCTTGCAAAGCCGCAACCAAGGACAAGAAGTCGAGCTTCGGCAAGAAGCTGTTCAGGCGAGGCTCAGTGCGCTCTGTGGGCAGTTTCATGAGCAGAGTCCTGAGGACCCTGACCGCGTTATCCCACTTTGGATCTGAAGTGCAAACAGACGACGACAAAGATGACGGAGGATTTTCCACGTTCAAATCTGGAAGTAAAGATGTGCCCATGGATGATGGGGACCTCGGGGGTTTCCTGTCTGGAGAGAGAGTACCTGGAGTGTCAGGTCTCAAAAACCACGGGAATACCTGCTTCATGAATGCAATTCTGCAGTGCCTCAGTAACACTGAGCTCTTTGCTGAGTACCTCGTTTTGGAGCACTATAAAGACGAGGAGCTGGATGACGACAAACCAAAGACAAATGGCGTACATCTGCAGAAGAAGGGTCCTCTGGCCAAAGGAGAGGTTACGGAGCAACTGTCAGGACTTGTGCGGGCTTTGTGGACGTTTGAGTATACCCCCCAGCACAGCAGGGATTTTAAGGTAAATTCATTATCTTTACGGATCCTACTGGCGCACTGCCTGTGGAAGAATGTACTCCGCAAACGCACGCTGAAAATGCCAGTACTACTGACCCACAACACCACTACACAAATGATGTTTAGGATCTGCAGTAAATGAAACCAACAATGTGACCACCAAATGGAAGCCTTGCACGCATTGTAACCTTTGGGCCGTGTTGTTTGTTGCAGAATGCTGTGTCAAAAAATGCCACCCAGTTTAAAGGGAATGCTCAGCATGACGCTCAAGAGTTTCTGCTGTGGCTGCTGGACAGAGTACACGAGGACCTCAACACAGTCAATCCCAACAGCAGGCCTGCTATAAAGGTGAATTTAGAAGACTTGTGGGGGGTTGTTATGGGCGTAGTTTAGTGGTTATTGGGAAAAAAAAATAAATTATGTATCTGGTCTATCAATCAGTCCATCAAACAAGTTTAATTGATAACTAGATATTTACCCCTTATTGCTCAGCTGTACAGTCTTCGGTGTCTGGAAAGCTGGAAACAGTTGTTCCAGTTTTTATTGCAGGGCTATTTTGTTACATTGCGTTATAGCTCACAGGTATTTAAAATATTCTGTCACTCAGGGTATCTTACAAGTGAGCCATATTTACAGTCCTGCTAAGCTGGGCTTACCGCCTCTTGTTTCCTCTTTATGAGGCTGTGTGCTTTTCACAATAGCTGACGAACATGAGATGATATGAAAGTTTAATGTCGCGATTATCCTGGCCAAAATAATTGCGATAAGTCACGATATTATCCCGACAATCATAAAAATATGCTTAAAACTCGTAAAATGGCACTAAAACATGCTGGAATTACTTTATCTTACAAATATTTTTTGTTGCATCACAGATAGGACACGCATCTTTTTAGTGAAAATTAAACCATCTTAAGTAAGGTCATCATAATTAAGGTAATCATGCATCATAAGGTCCCCCTGCATAAATAGAAGATAAATTAATCATTTAAAAATAGCAACATTGTGTCAGTCTGTTCTTTCTGATATGATAATTCCTGTATTTTTTCAAATCAGGCTCTGTCTTTCACTACTACAGACAGCGATTTCATCAATTGCATTGGTATATATAATTTATCCCTGACTTAAGAAATACAGGTGTTGCAGTTAACCAGATACTATTGTATGTACAGAATGTTGTTTTGCTCGAAAATATAGACGTTGCCGTCTGATTCACCCAGGGAGTGGAAGCTGTAGGAACCAGGCTGTGGCAGTCACGAGACTGAGCCTGCTGAACAGATGTTGCAACTTAAGATAAACATCATACCATCTTTTGTGTTGGTATAACTCACCCAATGACATGTGGACAGGCCATATAACCTTGCCTGTGTGTGCGTGCACTAATTAGAAGAGCAGGGGTGAAAGGTCAACCACAATTCTGTGGGACAGGACCTCTCTCAAGAGCTGGGGGAGGTGAAGGGAGTGTTTAACAGCACAAAGCCATTAAGCAGTGTTAGTTTTATAACGGTTATCCTCCCCGCTCTCTCCCTGCTGGCATATGTCGACATGTTTATTGTCAAATTGTGTGTGTGTGTGTGTGTGTGTGTGTGTGTGTGTTAAAATAAAAAGAAGCGTTGAGGAGGTGCACCCCAGAAGTCAACTCGAACAGAGTGTGGATAGCACCAGCTACACACACTCCGGGTGCACTTCCCTTGCGCAAGAAAAAAGCAGACTCACTGTGCCTGTGTGCTTATTGACTGGTCTTGACGGATAAAAGAACCGGTTGGGAGAATCTGTTTAGGCAGCCCCGACAACAGGAATTACCCTTTAACAAAAATAAAGATCAAGTGACATTGGGCTTTTCAAGTCACTCATGTGTGCATTTATCCCCATAATGGAATTTTACCACGATCAACTTATCTTGATCATTTTTTTTTTTATCCAGATCTGCGGTAAAATCATATATCGTCCCATATCATGAGCCCAGATAGACTGGTATTATTTATGACTTATACATCTGACTAATAAAGCCTGTTTGTGTTTGTTCAGCCACCTATTGAAGAAGATGACCAAAGCATAGAGGGGCCATCTCCTCCCCTCTCTGCTGGGTCGTTTGTACAAGAACTGTTTCAGGCTCAGTACAGGTAGGCTTTATGTCCAGTTACAGTTTCATGTTTTTCCCAGTATGGCCACATTATCGCTCTGATTTATTAAAAGATTTCCTTTTTTCCTCAACAGGTCTTCTCTTACCTGTCCACATTGCCAAAAGCAGAGCAATACCTTTGATCCTTTCCTCTGCATCTCCTTACCAATCCCACTGCCACACACGCGGTGAGTTACTCTCTTAAGCTGTGTTACAGCAGGAGGTGCGTAAAGTTAACAGTGCTCAGTTGACAGGTTTTAACATGTTCATGATGAATTATTACTGGTTTGCTAGGTTTATACAGCAATCGCTGTGCATAACTAAAGTAAACATGTATTGGTACTGTAAGGCTTTAAAAACAGCTAGTGATATGTTTGTTCTACCTGTTTTTCTACCATCTAAGCAAGCACAATGTATTTACGTTCTTGAAAAGGGATGACACGTTTCATTGAAGGTCAAACTGTGTGTGTGTCTGTTGACATGCATATGGGAACCTGAAGCAAATATCCGCGTGTGGTTACAGAAGAAGGAATGTAACCTGGTGTGTTAGAGGACTGGGGGTGGGGGTGACTGGGACTGGGACTGGGACTGGGGAGCAGCAAACCGGTTTGGGAGGAGTGTGCACTTTGGACTTTCAAACCAAAACACCAGTGGGCTAAATAAATCTCATAGACTCTGGAAATAATGTGAAGTAGGGTGAAATAATATAACATCTTTAGACTATATAATACATGTAAACAATGGCTTTAAAGCATTAGAAACCCTGCTTGCATAGTAGTATACTAAGATTGTATATCAGAATTTATTTTTGTGTTTTTGCCAGGCCCCTGTATGTGACAGTGGTCTACCAGGGGAAGTACTCTCACTGTATGAGGATTGGAGTTGCAGTTCCCCTCAACAGCACTGTCTATCGCCTCAGAGATGCTGTGTCACGTGAGACCAAGATCCCCATGGACCAGGTGCTATTCCTGTCTCTTATCAGCTCAGGGTCTGCTACAGTGAGGCTACATTACAGTCCCACAGTGTTAGCTCACAGTTCCTAAAGCCAGTTCTACCTCTGAACAGTAGTTTGCCATAAATCCCTGGATTTCATGAAGTGGACACAGGATACAGTTAGAGAGTTAGCCATTTTTAAATACAGCTGTCCTTGGGGCTGTAACAACAGAGTGCTAACATTACATTAAAGCTGGCAGGATGAAAAAGCCACAAGCGTAAATGTAAATGAAGGCTGAGGAGGGATATTGTGATGACACTATTAGTGGTACCATTTTTTAAATGTACTTCTTTTTTCTTTTTCAGTTTGTTTTGACTGAAATGTACTATGATGGTTTTCATCGTTCATTTTGTGACGATGATGATGATCTTGACATCATTCAAGAGAGTGATTCCATATTCGCCTTTGAGACGCCAGAGACCTTCAAACTGGAAAACATACGCACAAAAAGAGGTACATCATACTTCATATTTTTGCAAAAATTCAGCTTTTTTCACATAAAGTTAGTGGAAGGGAATCTATGGAGATGTGTTTGTATCTTTCACAGGAAGTCTTCTGGCAAACTTGAATCATAACAACTTGAAGTATGGGACAGAAATCAGCAGGACTCCATCTTTCATGCAGGGGGCTTTGACTCCTTTAACCGCATCACCCAATAAAAACCTGGGACCAGAAAAAATAATCCTTCTGGTGTGTAACAGAGCTTGTAGCGGCCACCAAGGCAAGAGGTAAAATATTTTATGTTCTGTGATGCTAACTTGTCCTTTGTCATTCTTATGACTGTAACACATGCCATGTTCTTGTCAATAATAAAGACTGGACCATCATTATAACACAATATCCAGTTGATAACGGCTAACAAAGCGCCGCACATTCTGTTGATTTAGGTTCGGACTCCCTTTTGTACTGTACATGGAGCGCACTGTGACCTGGGATGCTCTACAGAAAGAGATCCTGGAGAAAATGCGCCATCTATTGAGGCCTGGGGTCTACATTCAGGTAGGAAGAGGAGCAGGCAGTATGCCTAATGTATTGAATATACAGTAAATAAGCTGATGCTGCACATGGAAAGCCGGTTTAAAAATTGGACAGACGGATGAATAAGAGCATTTGAACGTCAAATATGAGCCTCCAAAAAGAGTGAAATAAGTGATATCATAGTGAAATTACTATTAGGCATCCCTGTCGTTTTTCTGATTACTCCTTGTTAGTAAGCCAGACGTGCTAGTCTCAGATGTATTGACAGTGGTGTCTCTGTGTAGGTTGGACCTTTCAGTCTTCGGGTAGTTGGCGTTGTTGGTATCACCTACCTCCTTCCTCAAGATGAACGACCACTGTGTCACCAAACTGTGGATAGGTCAGTTCTGGTGTCTGTTTTGTACAATATCTGTTCATTGCTTAATTAGGGCTGAGTGTTACAACCAAAAATGTATATGGTGGTTAATTTTGAATGATGAAGATATCGCATTTACACAAATGTACCTGTTTTTAACACAGCATGTCTATGTGCATACAGTATATGCTTTAATAAACCTCCTGACATAATGCCTTTAACAGCCATTCATATGTCGAAGGAGGAAACACATGTTACTAGGCAAATCTAGTCTTTTACTTTTGTTTAAAAATACTATATTACTTTACTAGAGCCCATTTGAATTTGCATATAGATATAGAATCTAATTTTTGAAAACATATTAACTTGTTTCCATCTTGGTGTTAATCTCGTCCTGCAATGGAAATCCAGTCAAAGTCAGCCAGACGTTCCGTCTAATGGAATGCAGCCAAGGAAATGCAGATGTTTGAAACCAAGCGTTTTCTCAGCAATACTTTCAGTGACAGGTGAAAGTGAGCTAGGCTGAAGTCAAAGCAAACACAGGGTATACATTTGCACAGGAAGGTAAAGACAGGCATGATCTTGGGTAACGGGGTGAGGTCAGAATTACATCCATCTCGTCCTTTAATCGTCTCTCTACACACATCAGTTCTGTTCCTCTCATAGGCCTGCTTAGGTGACATGCACTAACATGATTTTGACTGTTTGTTAAAATGTCAGTTTAGCACATTTGGCATATTACACACATACTGTAGGTTCGCAACAATAAAACAAGTCACAACATTGTTGCTCCATAAAGGTGCATGAATCAAAGTGAAATCAAAGTTGTTTTTGTCCTTACTGTGAATGATCAGTAGGTTCTTTCATGACAGAAATATATTTCAACTTTAACTTGTCTGCTCTTTAAGATAAATTATTTTCTTTTATACGGTCATATTGGATTAACCCATCCTCTAAAGAAAATGCCTTCCCACTGACCCCGTTTTTAAATTGTGGATTATGTAGCACACAACTTTGCCAGAAAAAGCTTTTCACAGTTTACAGTGACATAAATGAAGGCGTATGAAATCCCATTTATGAAAGACACCTGTCTAAATATGTTTCCCACTATTATTGTTTCCACTACAGAGCATACAAGTCCTGTGGACAAGGGGGGCCACCACATGTGAAGATTGTGGTAGAGTGGGACAAAGAGACCAAGGACTAGTGAGTGAAAAAAATGAATATTTGCTAGAGTTCTGGGGTCTGTTTTGTTTTATCTACAGTGTGTTTGTTCTGCACAGAATGAAAAGAAGCCAGGTTTTGACATTTGTTTGCTGTAATCTTCATCGGCAACTATATATTGGATTGCTGCTTGTTGCAAAACTGTTTCATGCATTCTCCAAATTAGATTTGATTAATCCATGGTGTTCATTTGGAAGCCAATTTAATGACTTGCCTTGTAGACATGACATTGAACGTGGAATTGATTGTAATTGAGTGTACAATTATTGAAGGCCATTCATTAACAGGCAGGCTAAAAAGCAATTATGTAGAAAGCACAATTAAGATGACAGAATTTGTTTTAAAGCTGAAAATTATGCAAAAATATGCCTGAATCTTGCAGCAGTATGGGTCAGCCTTGGTCTATCAGGTCATCCAGTCCTCATACCTGTTTCTCACCTTAATGTGGCTGCTCATTGTCTTAGAAGGCAACAACTCGTCAGTCACAAAAGTAAGCTTACCCATGGGTGCCTGGTTATGTTTTAAAATGGGGGTACAAACTTTGAAAGATACCAAATTGGTGAGGGGTCTGAGGCTCCTCCCCCAGAAAAAATACAATAAATGAAAACAAATGTCCTGCATTTCTGCACTGCCTAACCTGACTTATGGTAACAACAGAGGATCATTTCCAAAACATAAAATAATAATGTCTTTGTATAGGCCCTAACCGAGCTTACAGTTAGATAAATCCTTATTATTATTTAACTTAGTCTCAAAACCCATGCACATAAAAACCAGACGCGTGTACGTGATACGAGCGCTCTGTCTGCAAGCAGAAAAACATCCTCGCGAGGGAGCAGCTCTGCTCCGCGTGCACAAATGCGGCCCCGCAAGCACATGGCTGTGACCAGCGCTCGCTTGACCCTCCCTCCACACTCGCAACTGCTCAGCGCTCGCTCGTCAAGTTGACTTTTGAGACTTTGGAGGCGCGGATGGACTAGACAGTCGCTGATGTCTCCTTTGATAAACAGTCAGACTCCTGCGTGGATTGTGGACTGCGATTGTGACAGGCTTGACTGATCCCACTCCACGGGTGGTCCAAAAATGTTTATTGTTTATTTTTTATTAGGCTTACTTGTTTTTGTCAGTTCCTGAAAATAGTAAAACTCTCATTGATGTAGGCTGCTTAAATATAATCACATGGTTGCGGGGACTGTATGATGGTCCGTTTGGTTTTTAAAAAGACCAAAAGTGGGGTAGCAAAACAATAACTTTGCTCCCCCTAACTGAATAATGGGGATGCATTTGCTCTACTTGCTCCGTTGCATATGAGCTTGCCCACATATCACTGCATCTTCATGTGTCAGTTAAGAACACCGTTTTGCAGTTGAAGGTGAGGCAACATTTCAGTAAAATTGATGGTGACGTTCGTCGCATTGCGCAGGATTTCCTCTAACTTAACAAGGGCTATTTTAGAGAACTAAACCTATTTTGAGCCCTTGAATGTAGGTGCCTCCCACTATTTTTCCCTAAAGGCTATTCATCATATTATTTGCTTTTAAAAAAATAAACTTATTTAATGTACCTTAATATGTGCTTAATTTGAAACAGTTGTGGTTTTAAACCAAGTAAACACCAGAACCTGAAGTTCCGCCTACACAATTAATGACATGCCTGCTCTTATTTCCTCACTTAAGCTAATTACTATGTTGTGTGGTTAACACACACACACACACACACACACACCCTTTGCCGGTCAAATGGAAGTCACAGCCTCATCAGAAGTCATGTGTTGATGACAGTTTTTCGTAGTTCATCAGTTTGGCCCAAAAGTAACCATCAGGAAAATCCCTGCAAACGTGGATTTAGTTCATGTTTGTGCAGGTATTGTTTGTGAAGCTGCTCTCAGCCTTTTTCAGTGCTGCTGCACTCCTGGGCAAGGACTGTAAGAAAAAGGTACAGTACTTAACAGTTTAGAACTGTGATCATCATAAGTATTATAGACATATTAAGTCAAAGGACAAATAGGATTACTGTGATGTGTTGAACGGTTACTGTCTTGAAATATCCTACCTTGATATAGGAAGCAGTCTCAAGACAGCTCGTATGATCCTCGCATGAATTTGCTGTTAAATGAATGCATGCCTGTGCTTCATGTTCCCACAGTCTGTTTGGACACACTGAGGAGGAGTACATTCCTGATGCTGAGAGTGTGTATCTGCACAGGGAACAACATCATCAGCCGCAGGCCTGCACCCTCGCTCAGTGCTTTCAGCTCTACACTAAGGAGGAGCAGGTAACATTTTGGTGGCGCACATAGCCCGTGCACGCATACACAAATACACACAGCTGACTACTGCAATTTGAGTAGTTTGACATTAGAAAATAAATCTTAGCTTTGCCTTTGCACATGTCAGTGGTAAGTGTATTTTGAAGTATAGCCGCACATTTGCCTCCTCCCCCCTAGTTTATTATTCTTCTGCTAAAGTTCAAAAAGCCTTTCACTCTCTGTGGTTTTACTGTGTATTTGACTCCTAATGCTAGGCTTGGAATAAACTAGAAGTTCTGAGCACAGACCTACATAGTCATTGTGGTTTGACTTGCCTGTGGTTGCTCTGGAGGAGAATAGAGAGAAAAACTTAGGGCCTCATCCTGTGTGAGGTCTATTTTATAAGCAGTGTGGTTGGAACTTGTCCTTGATGGCTGCTGCCTGGGCTGTGTGTGTTTCAGCTGGCCCCAGACGATGCCTGGCGCTGTCCCCACTGCAAACAGCTGCAGCAGGGCCGCATTAAGCTCAGCCTGTGGACGCTGCCGGATGTACTCATACTGCATCTCAAGAGGTTCAGACAGGTATTTCAGCTCAACCAAACACTGTTCAGATTTACTTTCTGAGTATCAAGCAAGAATCACTTGTTTTTTATTTTTGCATCCAGTTGTTTCTTTTATTTATCTGTGTTTGTGTTGGACTTAATGTTAATTGTTGTTAGGTATAGGCACTTGGGCTAAAGGATGGTATCAAACCTCAATACCTTTTTGGCACTGACCGAAATGTGTTTGTAGCACTGATTATCAAAAACTGTTGAGCATCAAACGTCTGGTCAAATTAGTTTACTTATTCTTTAGTCCCTGACTTATATTTTATCAGTTTTAAACTAATTCATTATGGCATTAAGTTCTTGTACGGTTGCTCATGTTTAACAACATTTACCATTTAAGATCTATGTCTTCATTTGTTTATATTTATACTGTAACATATAGAAAAATATTTTTTTGATATCAGTTCTGAATCTGAGATGTCATGTCGGCACCAATATCAACAAATGTTTTTTAGTCATTTAGCAGACGCTTTTATCCAAAGCGACTTACACACTCACACACCGAAGGCACAGCTTCGGGAGCAATTTGGGATTCATTATCTCCCTCAAGGATACTTCGACACATGGCTGGGGGAAGCCGGTATCGAATCCCCGACCTTCCGATTGGTGGACGACTGCTCTGCCACCAAGCCGCAGCCGCCCGGTTAATGTAAAGCCTTAGTGTTTAAATGTTAACCCTTAGCGTTTTTTTAAAGAGATTTTGTGTTATTTTCTGAAGTCTGCATCCTTTGTAGATCTGACTAAATGGATCTTAAATATAAGAAATAGGCTGGCTGGCATTCCAAATAACTAATCAAGCAGTTTAAAGTGATGGTTGTAGCTACTTTGTACTTTTCAGGAAACCACAAATAAAGACTCCATGTTTCTATCTGATAACATTTCACCCTTCCACAAGTGGTATAGGCTGTAAGGAGTAGGTAGGATGGAGTCCTTAAATGTTAATCTGTTTATCTTTGCTTCTGTTGCAGGAGGGGGACCGGAGAGTGAAGATGCAGAACATGGTGAAGTTCCCACTGATGGGCATGGACATGGCACCTCATGTGGTTAAGAGAAGCCAGAGCAGCTGGAGTTTACCTTCCCATTGGTCGCCATGGAGACGGCCATACGGCCTGGGAAGAAACCCCGATGACTACCTGTATGACCTGTATGCTGTGTGCAACCACCATGGCAACATGCACGGAGGCCACTACACAGGTAATGTTGTAAACAATTATTCTAGTTTGAATGGGCAATTATCTGAATATAGAATTAGTCTCTATAGTTATGTGTTCATCATCCATTTTGATCTATTCTTCCCTTTGCTTTGCACCCACAGCCTACTGTAAGAACTCCATTGATGGTCAGTGGTACTGCTTTGATGACAGTGAGGTTTCACCAGTAGCTGACGATGACGTGTGTCAGCAGATGGCATACATACTCTTCTACCAGCGGAGGACAGCAATTCCATCCTGGTCGGCCAACAGCTCTCTTGCCGGTCAGTATTTATCTCTGTCTAATATCTGCAGTATCTAGAATTTCAGTAATTTTGTGATGAAGACTGGTGTGACCGTAAAGTGTAGTTTCATTGCAATATTTACAGGAATGTAGCCACAAAGGTATACCACAGTACTATGGTGACAGAAGGTGTGGGTTTCACGTGGGGTACTGGAGAGAAACTAACTTTGTAATGTACTGTAATGTGGAGGCGTGCTTTGCATGGGAACGAGGCTCCTCATGTCAGGGTCCCAAATGCAACCAATGTAAACTTCTTAATTAGGGTAAATCCTTAATCTGCTTTATAGCCATTGTGATTTAATGTTCATGTCCCAACCACACAAGCCAGAACATTTTGGGAAATTGTACTATTACTCTAGGAAAATAACAAGATAATATACTTCACAGAGGCTTTAAACCTTTAAAGATTAAAAACTAGACTTTTTATTGTCTTTTACACAGGTTCTACCAGTTCATCCCTGTGTGACCACTGGGTCAACAGGTTACCTGGCAGTAGGCCTGCCAGCTTGGCCTCTGGAGCCTCATCCAGACGCACCTCTCTGGCATCACTTGCTGAGTCAGTAGAGTTTCCAGGAGAACGCAGTGAAGATGATGGTGAGACAGTGCTAAAATTTGTTTTAGTTTATTTGATTTTACGGGTGTCAGATTGCAGGTCTTTGTAGCGCTGCCTTATGTACATTTTGCACATGCACATGAACTGCTGCGGTCTGACTCGCATTTAAAATTTCAGGTCATAGTTCCAACAGAAGCACGGAGTTAAGAGTTTGCTTTTGATTTTGAACTTTTTTGATGCAAAACTATGTTAGAATAATGCCATTCATAACTCCATCCACCCACCAGATGAGACTAGGCTTTTTTAAATTCAGAAGACTAAAACCAATATAAAAGAGAATACATGTGGCAAACCATCAGTTATAGACCCAAAATGACGAAAGGAATCGGCTTCAGAGAGACTGCTTTGCTTTCATTGTGTCTCAGTGCATTCCACCTTTTAAAATGAGCTTCACAAACCTTTGTAAAAAGTGCCATACTCCGTCCACTGACAATATTTCTGTTGGAAACCAAAGATACCACCAAGGTTCCCCGGAGGTCTTTATAGTCCAGGAACTCTCCCACCTGAACTTCCAAATGCCAGCTCCAAAATTCCATTATTATATTTTGAAAGAGGGAGAATATTGCGGGGACAAGGCAGAAAGTGACTTGACATGTGTCCCATCTGACTGGGACGAGAAAGACGACATGACTGACAGAGATCTGTACTGTGGGAAACCCCACATACCGAGTGAATCCAAATTGAGACAGATGTTGGCTCGGGCTGCTATTTGTGGTTAATATAAATGTAGGCTCTGTCTAACCTTCCAGAGTACAGGGTTGGCATAGTCCCCAAATATGTTGGCCAGGCAAACTGGGTTTTAACTACAACTTTCACCGTTCTCACTATGTATAATGTATGTATGTGAATGATGTAATGCATTTTGCTATACAACCAATGTTTTATTACTTAACTTGTTTGAGTGCCTAAACATTTAATTGTGGCAATACTTATAGCCAATGCTTATCATAATACTAGCGACTATTTTATTAAGTCATTTGTGGCCATTATTTATAAATGTATTGGATTTATTTACACATTTAAGTTAGTTAAAGCTGTTCAAATATCTTTTGGCACAAATGACCAAAAAAATGTAGTTGGTAAATGTACTTTTCAGCGAGAGTGAATCATCACATTAACACAATGCAACAGTAAAATGCTAACACATAAGCGAGAAGAAGGATAACATCTGAGCATATGTGTTACAAGTCAGTTCTGTGGTAGCTGCACAATTTAGAACCACGCAAACCCTGCTACGCATGGTTGATCCACTGATGCAGTCAAAGGTGTGAATCAATACTGAAAAACAAGATTTGACTTGTAAATCATGATTTTGCTGTTAAATGTGCCTTTTTAATCAGCAAAATCCAGTCTATGAAAAAAGAGGCATATGACACGTTTTCCTGGTAGTTTTGAATTTTCTCATGCTGAATTGCTTGACTTTGTTTTTAGTATCTTGGATAATTGTTTTTGTTGTAATTTGGATTAATTCAGGGTTTCCAAAAGCACTTTAAGTCCAGTTGAGCGCCCTTCACAAAACTTTCTTTCCAAAATGTTTCCTTATTTTTAGGAGGATTCTCGGTCCGCCCTTTTGTGAGGAGCATTCAACGTCAGAGCTTTTCCTCCAGGTCTTCCATCGCTAGCCCTTTAGCCTTCAGCGACAGTGGGATAAAGCCTTCATGGTCTCTCTCTGCGAAGCTGCACATGCGATCCAACTCGCCCTCACGTTTCTCCCTCGACTCTCGATGTTCTCCTCCTCTAGAGAGGATAGGAGAGGCCTGTGATGACAAAGTTTCCACTTCCTGTTTTGGCAGCTACAGTAAACATGAGCGCTACTTTGGCAGCAGGTCTCCCCTGTCTATGATGGAGAACAACTTGAGTGACCAGGACAACAATAAAAGGTTCCTAGACATGATGTACTGCAGGGCTCCAACTCCAGTGGAAAAAAAGACCACCAAAAATGAGCCAACTGAAAACAACAACCAGATAACAGCTATAGACCAAAACATTCTGCCCACCCAAGCTACTCCCTCCAAAGAACAGAAACGTAAGAGCAGTATCGGAGGATTTGCCTCAAAGGCAGAAAGCACAGGCTCCACAAAGAGTTCCAGCAAAGTGGAGCAAGACAAAACCTCCAAAAAACGTTTGTGCTCAACCCTTAAGACCTCCGCTTCTGAAACGTCTTCCAGTACACCTGTGAAAGGCAAAAAGGTGAGCAATACTAAAGAAAAGAGTGTAAATGCCAAGAAAAGCACCTCTACCCCCAGTGGAACTCCCTCCAAAACAAAGGAGGCAACTCAACCTCTAGAGGAACCGCCAAAACGTGATCGATGCATCCACTCCACACCTCAGTCCTCAGCTTCTCCCTCGCCAACAGCAAAGAAGAATTCCAGTGCCACTGAGAAAAGCTCCACGAGTAGTCGGAAAAAGCTGGTAGAAAGGAGCTACAGCAGAGATTCTATGCACACGAGCCCTCTGGTCGACAATCTCCGAGGCAGCTTGGTAGCCCGCTCTTCACTGTCTAAGAGTGGGGAAAGCAACCGGTCTGAGAGGAGATTTGTGAGGAGCTCCAGCAGCAGCTCTTCTGTCACTAGCCTGCGGTCGCCCAGCGTATCCACCAGAGACCTGCAGCGCAGCAGCAAACCTGAGGAAAAAGGGTTGTCTTTCTTCAAGAGTGCCCTCCGACAAAGGGAAAGCCGCCGGTCGGCTGATTTAGGAAAGAGCACCATGCTTGCCAAAAAGGCCTCAGAAAGGACATGCAAGCCGAATGGGCAAGCAAAGGATATCGGCGGTGATAATGGAAAGACAGGAGATGCTGTGTCTTCACAGAAATCTATAGAGACTCATGGAGGGGAGACAAAGTCAGACACAAAGGTGTCTTCCAAGCCCCCCAGCTCTTTCAGTCGCACTCTATTAAACGTTGGCAAATCCAAGTCTTCCACTTCTGAAGTAAGTCTCAAGTCTCCCACAAACGGGAAGAAGCCTCTTGAAAGGATGGCTTCTTCCCGAAAGCTGTCATCAAGCATGCAATCTCCTGCACGTACAACACAGAGGCCTCAATGATATATCCATAGTAGTTACGTTAAACTTACATAATGCAGCTATTTAGTTTGTGCCTAAGTTTCAGTGAGCGCCAGATGTATTTGTAAAAAGACATTTTTAGATGTTATGGTTTTGTACACTGGCATCGGATGCATATGCTGGCTGTGAGGTTTGAATATTGGCAGCCAGCTTTGAGTATTTTTAGCTGTACTGGATAAAGAGTAAAGTACTTAACATCATCTGCACCTTTGGGTGCCAAACACTTGCCTGGTACGCCGCCAGTTCATATTTTTAAAGCAGTGTATATTGTTTCCAATTACACCTTTTGAGCATTAGGTATGATTTTGATGTGAGTGAGAAATGGAGTAAAGGGGTGATCACTTGACACATTAGATGTTTTCTGCCATGGAGGGTACATGAGGATGTCATGGGCTTTCAGCTGCACAACACAACCTATTTGATGGTGTGTACTGGAGGCCTATATGACAGCTGACATAATTCCCTAGAGGAATCTTGAAATCCAATTATCTTTCCTTCAGCAAGAGGCTTGTTACATCTTTGTATTGTTGCAAACATTAAGTTTAGTTTGCTTGTAAAATATCGTGTTGGCAAAACCTGCTTTAAAATGCAGCAGCATATACATTAAGAGAAATTAGGGGGGGTAAGAAACATTTTTACCTTGTATGCACCAAAAATACATAACATGTTTTATTGAGTGACATTTTGAACTGATATAGACCCATTCTTGCAATTAAGATGGAAATAAGCTGGCTGTTGATGCTTAAGCCTCCTGTTCTGTAAGCATTTGGAACTCAGCAGCAGTGTGAACAGAACCTTAACATTAAAGATAGTCTCTGGACAAATACTACAACTGAGGTGATTCACGCACACACATACGGAAGAGTTTCATTCTGAAATAATTGTTGGCTAAGCATTTGTAGCAATTTTGATTGATTGTTTTAAGTGAAACCTGCAAACCGTTTTTCAAACACTTTCTCCATAAACCTAATGCATTGGTTAATAGGGGTACTAGGAGTGTTTTGTGTGGAGGAAAAGACATTAGTAGACGATTTGCTGATGAGTAGTTTCATGTATTGAGGATTGATGCGTAGCTGAAAAGACAAATAAGAGATGATTTTGAACTTCCTGATTATGAACATTAAAAGAATAGAAACACAGAGGTGATGGCAGGCCCTGGACCAAAACGGAAAAGAATTTGAGATGAGAAATAATTAGAATCGGTACACACATTGAGACAAGTTTTCCAATATTTTAAAACTTTATTTTTGTTTAATACTAGTACTTTTTAGATAGAAATGTATTTTATCAACTGCTTGTTGAAGTTAACTACTTTTTTCTCAAAGGGATGGTGTGTTTTGGAATGAAACCATTTAAAATCAGAGTATATAAATACATATATATACAGTATATGTGTGTCTGTACAGATATTGATAATTATATTACTATATAGCCCATTTTTTCCTTTCCCTGAGCAGGATGAAAATGAACTTAAGCGCCTTTCAATACTGTACATGGAAACAAATAACTGCCTTTGGCAACATTGTAGTCTACTACTGTATGCATCACTGAGTAGGAATGTTGTATTGTTTGCACTTTGTATAGATAAAGTAGTTTTCTTTTATCCAGAACAGTCACCTATATAAATACACACTAACCTAACAATGTCATTATCTCATTTTCAATATGGTGTCTGTTCATGATTTTAAGACACATCATAAAATAGTCTCAACAGGCCTTAGACTTGAAGTGGTAAAATGGTACATTCATCTCAATGTTTCAGGGGTCATTTTAGGAAATCACTCCTTTACTACACCTGGTGCTGTAACAGACCGATGCTCCTCTGGCACTGATATTTCTTAAATGAGCATATTTTCAAATGCTCACTGTGACCACGCACTTGAGTGAATCAGAAACCTGTTGGCAGCATTTATCATAACCAATGGTACCTCATTGGAGAAGACAATACTTTGCCATTTTTTTCTTCATCAGGCTGAAACTGAATTTTGACAATGAGCCATTAAATTAATCCTAGAACTACATTTCTATTGTCTCTGAGCAGTCCAAATGTGGATGCTGAACTATCAGACGTGCGTGGTATATTTCTTTTGCAGTAAAATAACAGCAGCAGAGGCAGAATATTGTCACTGCAGCTGCCATGAGCTTGCTGGTCTAATTGTGAACGGTCAGCTTTATCATTGTAAATGCAATATTCATACCATATTAGATACCAGCATAGTGTATGTTTTTGATGAATGAATGTGGTTATGCCATTGAAATCCAACCATTAGTAAGTAGTTTTTACTTTCAACATTAACATACGTTTTGAATTCTAGAACTACAGTGTTTCTCTCAGCTGTTTCTCTGTAGCATCTACCAGGTTTACATTGGTTCTCAGATGGTTTCAGAGGAAATACCACTCAATTTAAAGATTTATGTTATTTAAATGGCATGTGCAGGGTTTGAGCAAATTGACATCTCATGATGTAAGAAGTAAGATGTAAGGTGTCACCTTGTTTTCAAGCTGTAGCATTATTATTTGTAACTCAAAGATTCACAACATGCTGTTCAACAATGCACTGTTGGCAGGCAAAGTTGTCCAAATTCTACCCAGCAATGTTTTATAGGAATTTAACAGCCTTCCGTTGAGAATACTAATTAGGTCATAGAAACAACAAAACACACGGCAAACATGAATTATGTATTTGTTCACTCCTACCTGTAGTTCGTTAAGTTTCTAAATAAATATCTCCAAAACATGAAACCAGAGCATAAAACCTGACATTTAGAGGAAAAACAACTGTCCAGCAGCCCAGTCTCCCAAAATATTAGAAAATATATAGTGGCTACTGTGTGCAAACTGTCATCGGCCATAGAAATAACATACTGCTGTTTAAATGTTGTGGTATTCCTTTAGCTGCTCTTTTCTACTTTACATTGTAATCTATCAGGAACCTTTGCATGGCACTGTGGATCAAAGCAGGACAATTTTATGTCATTTTGGCTTTCACCGTCTTGTTTGCCTGTTTTGAAGTCTATAATTAAGTTGTTGTGGCTAGTGTGCATTTTAGAGCTCGAACATGCCATTGCACTTACTTGTTTGTCCATTCATCCACTTGCTAAATAGGAAGTTTATTGGATTGGGAAGTGAGGCTCCTCACTTTTGACATTTTTATTTAGTTTTTTAGGGCATTGTAAACAAGGATCAGTAGACAATGTGAGTCATACTGTATATTACGTATAATATTTAAATAAGGGTCATAATGTGAGATCATATTGTATCCAACCAAACTTTTTATGAGGCAAATGAAAGAATTCTTTTTCTGTACAGAACTTAAGTCTGAAAGCTGCAGTCAATTCTTTTGTTTACCATTTTTCACTCCATAAAAACTGTGTTTATAGCCACCACATTGCCTACATAACTGTTTTGTTTTTACCACAAGTGAGTGAGCGTAAGTGAGCTCATTCAGTAGCAAATTGATGGTGTTGTACAGTCTAAATTCTTTAGAGGTCTGTAGTATATTGCAGAGTTGTTTGTAAAAGTCCCAATGTACGATTTGAATGTCTACAGTAACTTTGTCACTTAATGACAGCAGGTTCCTGTGACATAATACAGGCCCAAACAAAACTTTTCAGTAGCCGCCAATCATAAAAATGCCTTATTATGCCTTGGCCAACATACAAGTGTGAGAGCAGTAATCCTATAATCATCTCGTAGTTTGATGTTCATTAATTAAGCTAAGGAAGCTGAGGTTTGAATTACCAAAAAGTGCAACATGGCTCAATTTCGAGAGCTCAAAAGGCAATTGAAACCCAGACAAGTACTCTAATCCATATGAGAAATGTATGTGTGTGTGTGTGTGTGTACATCCATATCCAATTAATCCAAATGCATACCCATTGAAACAAGATGTCAAAAATCAATGTAAAATATAAGAGAAAATGAATCATCTTTACGGAATTGATTCTTCTCTCTAGCTTACCTAACTGCAGTTATTGTCTGTGTTTTTTTAAGTTGTTGTCAATGTACAGATTTGAGAATGATTAAGGAATGCAGTATTGCATGAAAACGCTAATGCATGTATTTCATTAACTATGCAAGAGTCTGCGGAGAAAGCAGAGCATGGCTGGTATATTTCACTGCTTCATTTGCACACCATTCTAATGTTTAGAAATTGTAAATGACAGAATATTTCATCTGTACAGTTTAAAAGGATTAAAATTAAAAACTCTTGCCTATATGAAAATCTATTTAATGCCATAGTTGCTTTTAGCATTCTACCATTTGATATTTATATGTCTTATTTTGTTTCTCATTATTTTATTTTTGAATTCTGCTGATCTGTGCTCTCTGGGTGCTCCTACCAAACTGGTAGGTTACTGTCTTTTTTTGACAAGATGTTTAATATGTACTGTTGTACACCAGCAGAGACAACACTATTGATGCGATGTGGTTACTAAATAGCCTCATGTATGTATTGTGAAAAGGCCTTCCATTAATTCACTTCAGTGATAAATAACAGTTTGTGAACCCCTGTTGAAATGTTGTTCTCAGCTGCATCAAAGATGTGCTCAGTCTCTAATATAAAGGTAACTCGTGTATAGCTAAATGCAATAAAGAAAGATAGTACATTTGTAGTTTTATATTACAGTATGTAATGAACAATGCCATTAAAATGTAAATGTTCATTTAATACTTTTTGTATTTATTCCATATCAATCATTTCAATCATGATGTGATTTGTCTTATTTTTTATTTGAAAACAAATGGCAACTTCCACACATGCTTTAGAGCAGCACCACTATTTTTTCTGATAACTGGTGAAGTGGGTCTAAAACATCAATCACTGTAGTTGTTAAAATGCTATAGGCTTCCCTGCAGAAGTTAATTAAGATTAGAGAATCCTGCATTGAGTTATTTTTCTGACACAACTGTTTTTTTGTTGTTGTTGTTAACAGAGTCACACAAAGTTCCACTTTTTTCAAGGTGAAACCATTAATTAATGCCATTATTGGCAACATTTTTATGTAAGCATTTTACCACTGAACTGAAATACCCAAATCGTACATTTGAGCCACAGACTTAAGATACTGTAGTACTACAGCAATACAGCTGCTTGGACAGAAGTGTACTTAATATTAAAGGACTCAAACTAAGTAACTTAAATTGTGAGTTTGGGGCCAAATTGTTGTTGGGCTGACAGATGATGAGAGCAGATGATACTGAAACTTTTCAGAAGCCTTAAGCAAAACATATTGTAATGAAAAGTTTATATCTTTCTTTGGATGATACAGAATCCAAGGAGCTGTGTTATGAATGAATGTCAAGAGTCTCATGAATTTTTTTTAAGCTAAACAAAGAACACTATACTGCAAAATGCATCGCATGTCTCCCCTTCAACCTTTTAGTCTTTTACTTTTTTTTTTAAATATGTAATTGCTAAAGCATTTTGTAACATACAGTGTGTTGCATTCATTGAGAATTGTTTTAAGGCCGTTTTAATGTATTCCTTGTTGTACCAGGTTCATGAGGTTGTTATTGACATCCGCATTGTCTGAACTAGCCTCATGTTTATTTTGTCACTTTTTTATTTTACATTAGGGCCTCTGTTTCACCATTTCATTGTTTCTTACATTTTGTTTCTATTTTTTAAGAGTGTAGCAAAGTGTTTTGGCATCATTCAGTAGTTTGAAGTTCATTAGACTGTGTCAAAGTCTTCCATGTTAATTTATTTCTCTTTTGTTATCATGTATGCACTTTTGATGTTTTTTTTTTTTTTCTCAAAAAGGACAAATGTGTATATACTTTGGTTTACCCATGCAAGTATGAAATGAAAAAACTGATTAAAAATATTTAAACAGTTACAGTCTTGTTGTTCAGGGTTGCATTTGTTCCTACACTAGAGGGAGCCTTTCTCTAACAAATTGTCCCTCAGCATGGCTCCATGCAACATGTAACTCTTGGATTTCATTGGTTTATAGAGACTCAGTGATGCAGCATTAAAAAAATACTTATAGTGAAGTTAAAGTTACAAGTTATGTGTATTACTATTGCACAACATCAGATTGATTAATGTCAGAATAGCCTGTGGTCTCACCTTGAGCCAGTAATGAGTGTAACCAATCAATCACGCAGCTTTCAGATCTGCAAGACTGTCCGCAGTCTTTATGTCTCCATAAAAGCGTTTGTGTCCTCGCAGCGTGAGATACATTTTGGCGTTTTTATTTTGATGTTCAGAGAGCAGTCCTTTTATCCAGTTTATATCCAGTAGGGGTTCGGGCAAGCAAGTGTATTAGCACACACATGTACTTCTCATTGTCTCGCTGCTGCAGAGACGGTGTATTATCTGAGACCTCAAGGCTGTGCAATACGTGAGCGGCTCTAAATTTCTGGGCGGGATTATTATTTCAAGTTTTCCCTGGCTGCAGAATATAGGGGGTGCAGGCGCTGGGATGTGCAGATGCAAGCATGTCTAACCTCACTTTTTACTCATAGAGGGCTGTCTACTTGAGCACCTATGGCTACAATGACACAATTTCACTTGTTCAGTTGTGTAGTGAATGCTAGATTAGTAATATTTTAATGAGAAATGCAAATTGCAATTCATGTTCGTGGTTGGATCAAGATTCGATTCTAAGACTTTATTACTTTTGATTGGATGGATACCTTTCTTTCAACCAGAACATTACAAGTGGAGTCCTACTTTCAAATTGTTATGTAATGAAAAGTATAGAAGTAGTATCATCAAAATGTCCTTCAAGTATCAAACGTAATAGTACTTATGCAGAGTTCAATAATATTAGGTTTACCTTATCATTCATATCATATAAGTGGATTTTTATTATGACTGCTTTTACATGTAAGTAGTATTTTAATGTTGCAGCTGGTTGAGCTGGAGCTAATCTTATCCACTCTGTGAAATGTTGGGCATTTTCATCTATAACCATGCATCATAGTTTAGAAGATGGTGTTATGTATGAAAAACCTCAATATACAAAGTAGCTAGTAACTACAGCTGTCAGATAAATGCAGTATTTTCCCTCCGACATCTAGTGGAGTATAAAGTGGCTTAAGATGTAATACTCAAGCACAAGTACCATAAAATTGTACTGAAGCACTGTTAATCAGTGATCAAGTCATCAATACTTTTCTTCTGATCAGCCAATTGGTTATTCAACTAATCATTTCAAAAGTATAGGAGAAATTCCAATAAAAATGACCTTTTAGAGGCCAGAATAACTTCGTCTTCATTCCATATAGCAGAGACAGCGGGTCCGGCTTTTACAGTTCAGTCTAATGCAGGAGTCACTGACGTAAGTACGTAACCGGATCATCTGGAAAACGTATTTAGTGGCCAAAGTAGAGGAGGCCAGAATAACGTAGCATCTGTCTTCATCCCCCACCACCCCGATGATTTCAAATCAATGATTAAACTAAAAGCAGCTGCTAAACCATAGTTGTCTTTTCTCAAAGTTTGAAGTCTCGTTCTCTATCTGTCTATTTGATTGCCATCAGTAATGTTGTTTTATGCCATGAAACAGGACAGCCAGTCAGCTCTTGGCTGAGTTCCACCTCATGAATCATGTGAAATTTCCTGGTAAGCAGAGGACGCCATTTACTCTCATTCTCCAGTGCTCTTAAATGGAGTCGAACCAGCATCTGACTCCTCTCTCATGATAATATCAGTCCCACATGGCACAGTGGAGTTACTTTAGCAATTCGCCTGTGGTTTTATCTCCTTTGTCCCCTCTTTTGACTCCACCCCGGAGTGCAGGGAAATCAATAATAATTGATTTTAGAAGGCAAGAAAAGCGGGTTGGAATTCAAGGGAACAACCAGGGGAAGACAGAGACAGAGAGGTACTCGCAGAGAGGTGCAAGACCCTCAGCATAATGTGCATGTGCCGGCACAGCTAAAGGTCACCAACATGAACCTGTCTGTAACAACAGATTATGAAGTGTCTAGGCCTCACAGCTACTGAGGTCTCACATATACGATAAGAATAATGGCAGCTGTGAACAGTGACGCTACCTCTTAAATGTAAGTCATTTTTATCCATAAAGAGGAAGGTGGGTTGTGTTCAACTGCAGCCAACGGTAGAGCTTATTTTAAATCATTTTTTTTGAAGACGGTCTTCCCACAGCAGGGCAATTAAGCTCATAAACTCTGCAAGATTCAGTTGTTTTTGACATTCATTGTAAAGTGGGAAATTATGTTCCAGTACCAAATGTGCTGCCTCACTATCAGCATTAATTTGTTATGTTCCTCCTTGTAGCAGCCAATTAGTTGCCTGTTTTCCACTAACTGCTGCTGAGATTCATTTCACATTCACTTTCACACTGCTTGTTTGTTATCCCTTTTTCCCCTAGACCCCTCAATCAACCTTCGCAGGGTAACGTTCAAAGCATGACAAGACAGCAACAGACCTTCACTACAGAGAGAAAGAGCTGTTTGATTTCTTCTGCAGGATTCATCCGGGGTCCGGTGGGTCAGCGTGGCTGACAGCTTGGAGATTGGCAGTTGAGATCTTTCCCAGGCGAAACAGTGTTGGACAACATGAGCAGTGATCCAAGGCACCAGCCGAACGGGGTGGAGGTGGGGCGGCTGCAGATGTGGTGTATCCCTCGGTGAAGTGTGTGTGTGTGTGTGTGTGTGTGTGTGTGTGTGTGTGGTCTTTTGGCTGAGGGCCATGCCCCCCCCATCATCAGGTCTGCTGAATGGTACTCAGTACCTGCAGACTCAGATCTCAGCACATGGGGACCCATCAGTGGTTCAAGATGAGTGAAATTTCAAACAAAATGGGAACCTGCATTTTTTTTTTTCCCTTTTTGTTCCTTGTTTTTATTGAATTTTTATTATTCCCTGCTGTCATTTCCTTTCCTTCTTTATCTAGTGTTTCAGACAAAGCAAATACACCAAGATTAGCACAGAGAGAAATCGTCACTCTTCCTGATTTTGATCAGAACCATCCGAACGGTGAGATGATTTTAATATAGATGCGCGCACACATGGACATCCAATCACAATGCTGTTACAGGGTTGCACAGATTTTTCTTCTCATGAATATAACACGCTAAGAAAAAATTATTTGATCAATATCACAATAGTGATTTTAGAAGTTGATATTTGTCTGGTGGGGTCATGCTCCACTTTTAGGGTGTGTGTGGTTGGGGTCTACACATTGTTTCATAGTCTTCAAATGCTTATGGCCGAACTTTCGTGCGAGTCGCATCTGTTACAAGAAATATTAGTATTTTCACAACATTTGGCATTATTTCAGCAAGTAGCTTGCACCTGAAAATGGAATTAATTACAGAAACAACATGCACCCCTAATATATGAAATGTTTAATCATTAGCGCATATCAAAATATGAATATCTAAATATTCGAGTATCAATATATGACAGTATCTCAAATGCTTCATAAGATGCAGCAGAATGCAGACTAATTGTTTTGATCGAAGTGTTTGGTCACATTTTTTAATAAGCTCAACAGTGTGGATCACTGTGTTGGCATCGCTGTGAATCCCAGGTATTTTACAGCAATAGCATGCAAGTATGTATTAAATATCCCATTCTCTGTTGTTATGGTTGTAGGACTCCCTGGAAAGCAGTATTGATACTAAGTGAATTATCCAGGTGAAATAAAGTACACTAAATAATAATAATAAGAAGAAATTACCTTGTTTGTGAGACCTTTTCAGGGCTTATGGAACATAGAAAAGATAATCAAATACTAGTGCATAAAGGCAATAAGCAATAAACAAGAGGCCACATTGCAAGAGAGTGAAACCCCCTCATGGACAGAGAGGGGTCCAGAATTGTCACAGCTGAAAGCAACAAGTACCGCTGCTGGATTAAGGAGGCAACAGAAGTTTGAAAATGGACCCAGTGGACCGTAAGGATAATGGGCCTACCAGCTCTCATACACCTGGTATACTGTGCTGAAAAAGCTGCCAGACCGCACCGAAAGTCATTGTCTTGCAATTTCCAGCCGTTAAAGTTATTTGACCACCTGTTGGTTGGTTTATGAGGAAGACAGTGAAGCCAGAACTGTCAAAGTAACACACAAGTACGTAACCTGCCAAGTATGAAATAGTTTACAAACTGTATATCTGAGAGTAGATGAATATTTTCCAACATGACAACATGTTACCCTGACCCAAGATGGTGTGAATGCAAATGTATATCTACATTTTTGCAAACAAAAACTACACATTATGGGATTAACAGGCAACAGAAAAAGAACGTTATGTTATGAATCTTTATGTTATGCTTTTCTACAGGAACAAAAGGCTTGAAGGAACCATATTTTAGAGAGGCTTCAGTGCTCATGAATCCTCTTTATCATGATACATGGTTTCATGAGCACTGCAGCTAATACGAATATAAAGCAAGATGCCCCCATAAGCTGTTTCACCATTATTTATTTATGAATGAATATTCTCGAACTGTACTAATATGTCCCTGGGCTTAGGGAGATGGCCTAATGTATTTGTTAAGCTTGGCCTGGGATTCTTTATTACCTGTCAAATCTCTAAAAGTGACGCTTTATCATGTGGTTTTATTTCTTTTTCTTTCCACCCCTCTACGATACCAAGAACCCTCTTAAAATGTGAAAAGCAGAATCTGACAGCGGATGATAGTTGAGCCTGTGGAGGCACTAAGATCCACATAAATGTTTTTATTATTATTACCTGCAGTTATAAAAGCAAACAGAAAGAAAAATTTGATGATACTTGTCAAGAGCACAAACATTACTTTTTATTATTGCATTATGAAGGAAGAAATGTAAAATAATAATATCAGGAAAAAAAGCTAGTTCCTTCAATCATAATGTAACAAAAACACGAAAGCATCTGCACTTCGTAATGGCCCTGATTCAAATGCTATGTCTCCACTCACATATTTACATCATAAACATAATCTAGAGTGCCGAAGGGGAGGAGTGAATTGGTTCTTTAATAAAGTTTGAGCAAAACTCAGAGGGACTACCCTGGTGAAAGATAATGTATTTCAACGATATCACAGCGAGTCAAATTTCCCAGTCACCTAATGGCCTTGTGTCATGTTCATGACAAGTTTCAAAAGAAGCCATCCTCTCCGCTCTGCTGATTAACAGTAAGAAGAGGCCCTATCGCATTCCCCAGACTCTCCTTTTCACCAATGAGAACAACAATGAACCAGAATGAATTATAGATCAGCCTATACTCTGAAGAATGATATGAGCATTTTAGTACACAGTAAATTTTGGTGACCATTTAAAGGCACTTTTGAAACGTTGTTCAGTGCCCACAGAAACTGACTAATGAGTGTACTCACAGCGATGTAATGAGTCAGCCAAGCGTTGGCTTTAACCAGAGCAGTATCCTAAACCAGAGCCCTGCTGCTGCACTGTCTGTGTGTGTGTTGTGTATCAAGCTCTCTCCTTCACTTCCCTCCAGTCTCTGGCTGGCCTTCCAAACAGCCTTTCTTCAGTGATAAGCACCGCCTTTGCTTTTTAATTCTGGTATTCAAACTGCCAAGAACAGCACTAATTCCACCTTTGTAATAACTAGAAATTCTTCAGACATACAGTAGATCCTAAGAGGGAAATGCATAGTTAAAAGATACATGGTTCTGTTTAAAACAAACATTTTCAGATTATCAATGGATGATATGAAACATAATTTCATATTGGAGTTTATTTTATTTTATTTATGATATGGAAAATGTTCATCCCTGGTGATAAGTAATGTATTACCTCTCATTCTGCAGTTTCCTGACCTCAATATGACAGACTGTATCTTCACTATAGACACACTATAGTGTCCTAAAGAGTTCATTCAGTTGTTGCTGTAAGAGATGAGATGAAGCCCGCAAGAGCTGGAGAACATTCACTGCAGTTTGCTCCTCATAAAGTAAGAAATGTCAGCCGTGACTTTGAGGCAAGCTGTTAAAGCCTACCTCTATAATTATGATGTAAGGAAACACATTAATGAATAAAATATCAAACTGTGCCTTGAGTATGTACACTTGAAAACCCCCATGGCAACTCATGAGGATCTTAAAACTCTTATTTTCATGAATTTTTAATTGGTGGTAAAATAAAGGGAAAGAAAACAGAATTGAACAAAATGAACTCCACAAAAAGTCTTTACATGTAATGCAGAGGCAATTTACAGCAATTTATTATGGCTGGAATCCAGCAGTCTCCTCAGGCGCCTCTTTTATTTTCATGGAAGAAGCAGTGACAGTAATGAATTATAGTTAACACCATACTGCAGTGTAAGCTTGCAGTTTATTAAACAGTCAGAAGCTCATTGTTTTTGATCCTTGGGAACGTCATTGTAATAGATTACAGTTCACCATGTTGTTAGTTCTCCGACCGATCCTTCTCCTTCCACGTTTCAGACTTCATATTTCTTCACAGAGAGCTCGGAGGGAAAACAACAACAAGCAAACCGACCCGAGGAGCCTTGCTTTGGAATGTGAATGCAATGACCTTGGCTCATGTTATCCTCTTGAGCGTTGAGTTTCTGTGGCTGAAGGCAGGAATTTAATCACTGCATTCTTTCGTCTCTGAAACAGGTTCACTCTGACAATCTAGTGAAGGACGAGATATGTTTGGAGAGAGTTATCAGCTCTTACAGAACCCTTTCGGTTCCCCTCGACTGTGTCGTTTATCACCAGATGATTGATACTTATATCTTGTGCTGACACGGGGCCATTCTTCTTAATTCTACTCAACATCAGCCATTAACGCCGGAGCAGTCAGTCAGGATGGGGTTGTGTTGTTGATTAACATGCCCCATCAGTATTGGTGAGATTTGTGACATTGACAGCACCTGTCGAGTCCTGGAAATATTGATGGTAAAGGACGGAAATATTCTATTGTCACTCTTAGGAGGCCAGAAAATGGGAATGTATCAGCTGAACAACACCACGAGGTGCTGGGAGACTCATGGCAATGTTTTATTTATAATCCCCTTTGTAAATCTTGAAATATTACCTGTAATCTCAAATTTAGAACATAGCAGTGAGCAGGAATTGAGGAAGTTTACATAGTAAGGGGTAACTAGGTGTATTTTTAGTGCAACATTATCCCTGTGAAGTGTTTTCAACAGTGTCAGCTGATGTGGAGGTGGGTAGTGGAGTTTTCTTTTTTGTCTTTTTAAGAAAAGATGCATGTTGCTGCGTTAATGCTTTAAATATGACTCTGGATTAATCAGCCTTAGATTAAAAATACACAAAAACAATTCATGCCGCCTAATAACAGTAAGTGAATGAGACAATGGGTGTGAAAAAAGTACCAAGGCCATGGCCTCCATGTCCTCTGTTATAGCTGTTGTTCTGCGCACTGACCAGTCTATGTCAGTGTCTTTAAGTGTCAATGACGGTGGTAAATTGTTGTTGGTCATCCCATGCACGTGCTTGTTTGTACAACTGGAGCGACATGGCACTCGAAACTGTGCAAATTGCTTTTCTGTCTCCTGTGTGCAATTTTTCTCAAAATATAGGCGTGTTTCTGGTACTAACTTCCAAATAGGCTCTTTCTGCAGAAAGGATTGTGATTTAGGATTGTGATTCTCTCGTTATTTTGACGATCTGCACAATACTTCATGAGCTCTAACCTCTAAGTTGTTGTGGCTGTGTTGAAATGGAAGCCAGAAGCAGAATATTGAGAAATCTGTAAGAAAACTACTGTTCTAAATCAGCAAGCTATTGATGTGCATATCTGTAGGGTACCTGGCTGTCTGCACTGAACGTCATTGACCATCATGAATCTCTCGTAAGATATTGATGTTAGAAGCTGGCAATAGTTGGTTCTCCACTTAAAATAAAATTTTACATGACGGAATAAAAACGATAAAAGCCAGGTGGGTCAAAAACCTACAATTATTTTAAATAAAAAAAACATAGTACCTAAATCATTTTTAATGTAATATTACTTGAATGTATTTTTAATGAATGTAAATAAAATCTGATTCTGATGAGATTTCTGAGGAAGATGTCTAAAACAATTCAGCACCTTATAGTATACTCAGGTAGTTGATCGCAGTGGTACCTCTGCTGATACAAATAGTTTGATATTCCATTGAGTAACAAAGATGAAATGTTACTAAGTTTTCTCACCATATTAAGGTGAAAACCAATAATCCAATAAGTAGCCATGAAAGCACCAAACATTCAGCCTCTACACCTTCATCTGGGCAAATGTTTGACAAAAGGGAATCCAAAAGCTTCTTATGGGACAAAGTTGAGCACGCCTGTGCTACGTTGTGCAAGTGCACATGGGAAATGCAGTGCGGTACATTTATAATTCCCAAGATTTTGGATCCCATCTTGGAAGAAGAACTGCATTTCCCATGTGCACTTAGCACAGCTGTACTCTGTTTGGTCCCATTATAAGCTTTTGGATTTCTTTTGTCAATCCCTGATGAAGTTCTAGACACAGCATATTATTTATAAATGGTTGCATTGTTCATAAGTGTGCAGAGCCTTCTTTCGTCAGTGCTGAATGTATTATGTGGTATTGTGTGAGATTCTGGCATGTGTGAAGTAGTTCAGAAGCATGTTGTAGCCACCAGCTGCCCATCATCAATCCTTGGTGAGAGAATCGAACACAGTCCAGGGCATAATACTTCACACAGAGCTGCATGTTGAACAATGAAGTCTTTACATTACATAACATGCCAGGTGTTACTCCTTCCCCTGCCCTCCCTCGGCTTTCCCAGCATGAATTTTCCTTTGGTAATGTTCACAGCGGGAGAACGAGTGGCTGAGTTGGTCCATGCTGGTCAAAGGTTTTCCTCTAATACGTCGAGGGCCTTTGATGCTGATACTGTAATGGCTGCAAAGAAAAGTCTGCAGTCAGTAGGTGCTGGTGATATATATAGTATGTGTGAGGGCGCATAAAACAGGGAAACACTGTACTTGGAATCCTGTGTTTCAGTGCTGCTACTTCTGAAATGTAAGTGGCAAATTATGTAGTGACAACAATAAAACTGGGTTGTTGACAAAAAGCAGTCTTGTGGCAGAGTGGCAAGACGATCATTCCCCACTTGTACTGTATCAGTCTGAATAAAAGCCCCAGCTGAAAGGATAAACACTGACTTTAAAGCGCATGGAAAACATGCAACGAATCCTACTGTGCAATGTGATGCAACATTTGCAACAGTTATCTTAAAATGTAAAACATAATAAAGCAACCAAAATAATCAAAGTACAAAAGGAAGTTATTTAATTTACATGGCATTTTATTTTTCTATACTACAAAACTAAGTGCTATACTACAATATACTACTGTAGTACAATTTTGAGGTACTGGAGATGCTACTCCACTACAATTCAGAGACATTTTTCTCCTTTACATTTATTTTACAGCTATAGTTACTGTTCACTTTGCAGACTAAGATTTCCAAAACGCAAAATGAGCTAAATCTACTCAATATTTTCATTATCTGTTAATTTATTAATTATTTCCATTTATTTTTTAGTCTATTAGACTAAACAGTATTATTCTTAAGAAACTTATACCGTTTTCTGACATTTAGAAAACTGTCACATCACAGTTTCCCAGAGTCCAAGCTGTTTTCAAATATCTTATTTTGACCAGTTAAAAATCCAAAGATATTCAATTTACAATGATATTAAACAGAGAAAAACAGCCGATCCTCACATTGGAGAAGCTGGGAACAAATAATGTTTGACATTTTTGATAAAAATCTGGATTACTTTTCTGTTGATCAATAATTGATTAACTAATTGTTTGTGATGATCCTACAAAGAATTATCGCCTGAATCTGCAGCTCCCCTCGGCTTTACAGAGCTTTATAGTGAGCTTCGGCTCTTTGTTTAGCTGTCCGGCCCACAACTTTACTGTTTTGGTTCACTCGCACCGCTCCCATGTTGTTTTGGGCCACAGCGTGCAGCTGTTTTCAGTGACAATGCTCTATAAACCCACCGTACGCTACCTGCTCAGCACCAAACAGCAGACCGACACAGTTAGCGACTAGCTGGTGAACATAGTGGAGCATCTTTCCCTCAGGAGTTGATAGAGACAGTTGCTCCGAAACTGGATGTGTAAATAAGCAACTGTTTGCCAACAAGTTCGCCATAAAAGGTGATGTTATATCAGTGTAGTGTACCACTACCCCCAAAAATCAATTGCATGTTTAATTAAAGAATCTGAAAAACTCTTCCATCCCTGTTGCTAGCTGACATTACAGCTAAGTGGTGCATCTTTCCAGCAAGAGAAAATACACATAACTGTGTGATTTACTCTCGCAGTGTAATTTTAAATCCTGTCAGCCATATCTGCACATATTGTTTATGGGCCTGTTAGACTTCCAGATGTGCATCACATCACACAGAGGGGTGTGGTGTGTTGTCTCACTGCGTGTAACGACTGATTAGAAAGATAAGAGGAATTCAACCACACCTGACATGCAATAAAAGTGGCTTTAATCAGTGTCATCATATGCTGAGACCCTTCTGCCAAGTATTATCAAGCCCACGGAACACAGCAAGACAGTCAATCCCACACCTGCTGTGCTCAGCATAAAGATATGTGAGTGCAATCTAAAAGCTGTTCCACTAACTGAGACAAAGCATCTATAGAGCCCTGTTCCTGGGAGCATATAATTTCCCATTTCAGCATATTGGCCCGTTCTGTAATTAATCTTAATTTAGGGGCAGGAAGTGGCAGGGGAGGGTGTTATATGGAGGCTTCAAAGATGGGTCTGCTGTCAGGTTGGTCCTGTACTCAGGTCTTTTAATAAAGAAGAAAAGAGGGAATTGAACACAATCGGTTGTCATCGAGGAAAACTGAAGAGGGTGTAGAAATGATTTACGGTATCTTTTGGGATCTAGGTTTATGCAAAAGTGGAAATACGTTAGTTTAAGATATTATGCTTGCTAACTGTTTTGACAGGTTATCCAACTCCATAGGCAATGATTCTAAACCCTTATTTAGGCTTTTTCAGTGTAGTTTATAGTGTCATAAATCACCACAGGTTTTAACATATTGTTTCCCCAAAGAAAACAGATAAATATATGTGAAACACAGGTGTATGCCCATTTCTTTATGATTATTACCACAACAAAGAGAGCCAGTGAAAACAGCAATATTTTCAAACACAACCACAAAGAATGATCCTGGGCTGACAGGGGCTTGGCTTTAAGGAGAAACTGCCTTGCTTCTATAACCAGGATTGTATTTATGTATAGTCTTTCTTAGGAAAGCAGATGTTTGTGTCATTTTTAATTAATCAGATTTTGTCATCCCATTATGGCATTCAATACCTCATCACACTGTAAAGATCAGAGCCAACAGCTAGTTATATTTGAAATATAAACCCTGTTATTGAGATGCACACGGAGCTCAGTGTATGCTGCCGAGAACAATATGGCCGCACATGGTAATACGGTATCTATTTTCTGTTCACACAGGAGCCAAATAGATGAATGTAGCATGAAATATGGCTCGGAGCTCGGGGAGTGAAGTCGAACTGGTGTTTATGTTTAATTGCAGCAATTTATTTATTTAAATCTGCTAAAGAACACAATGTGCTGTAGGATTTACCGTCAGGTCTTTTAATGACCCACAGCTTGGAGTGCAAAAGAATGCTAATGCGGACAGGATGGTAAATACACTCAAATCACTGAGCAGTTTTCATACATTAGGAAAGACAGCAGGGACCTTTTTTTATTTGAATTGGGAATCGGTTGCTCAGTAGTAAGCCCATTTTAGGCCAGACACTCCTGCTCCCCTATGCTGAATAATGAATGCATTTTTAATATTACAAAGATCATTGGCCTGATCCTCTCACAAGACAGCAGCTGGTTATTCCAAGACTCCTACCACAGTCTCAGGTTCAAGCTGAAAATCCCTGTGACATGTTTAAAATATCAAGTAGTTCAACACTTGCAGTAATTGTGCATATTTGCATTGATGGGCTTGCTGTTATTTCACTTGGATGATAGGCAGGATATGTGGTGTGGGAAATATTAACATCTCGCCTCACTCCATCTCTGTCTGTCTCTCCTCCAGTCCTCCCTCTGTATCTCTCCGTCCTCCTTTCATCTCTCATCTGGCGTTCTCGGCTGAACTGCCACCATCTTTAAAGTCGCTCTGGATCTCTGAGAATATTCCTCGCTCAGCAACTATGGATGAACTGATCCTGTATAGAGGACAGGTAAGCATGTGAAATACCTACAGTTTTACCCACACACTCTGTCTTGGTGTATGACAGATTTATAAAATACTACACCTCAACAGAAAAAAAGGCTCACTAAATAATAAAAATACCATTTCCCCTGTGACCGTGGAGGTTTAGATGAGAAAACCTTTGTTATCAGTAACAGCAAAGGCAGAGGGACTTTATTTCAGTTCCCGCTAACTGAGAGTCAACATGTCTGGTGTTATTTGTCCAAACACACAGGCCTGAATACTCACAAAGATCTGATGTAAGGCAATTCAAACAAGCTCTTTCGTCTAATCAGAATCTTGATTGTTATTGATCTTCGCTCCTTTCTGCAAACAGAGGTTCAGCAGTATTTTTATCATTTCACAGTGAAAGAGCTTCTATCCTCTTGACTGTTTTGGTTCAGCAGAAGCTATTTGATCATTTTCTGTAGGCAGCCATTTGCCCATTGATTGGTTTGTATGTAGTAAAACCAGGAATAAATACAAGTTTACATAGCTGCAAGTTTATTAAAGTGATGCACATCATCATACTAAATAATGAATAAGGAGAGCAGCCAGTTTGGACGAAGCTGTGATGTGAATTTGAAGTTACTGTGAATCTTTTTATCTGCCAAGCTGGAGGGAGTCCGCTGTACCATCAGGAAAGTTTTACAGCCCATTGATACTTTACGCATCGGCCTATTTTTTTAAAATGTGTCTTTGTTTGAGCTTGTTTCTTGCAAGAGGACACATGAGCCAGACTGCAGCGGTAATCTCAGCTGTGCATTTAAATAGTCTCAGGATGTGTGCCTTACATTGAAATCTCACACATTTTTCACAGTACAGCTGGCTTGATGTGTTTTGCAAACCTCCTGTCCCTAGCTTTGTAAAAATGAAAATCATTAAAAGTAATGATCATGAATATGTCAATTACCAGCGACAGTGAGAAGCAGACTGTATTCAGTCCTGCAAACACTCCACTTATAGTCAGCAATTAGTGAGTCTCGCTGCATTTCTAGCTCTAATAAATTATATAAGACGTGATGCTGCTCCTCTTGGACATATCAGTTCAAACGAATCTTCTGTACAAATACCCCTCTCTCATCCCTTAATAATAAGACATGACCTCGTGATGAAAAATCTGTGAAAAGGCAACCCAAGTCTATCTAACAAACTTAGATAAAACTGTTTGCCTCAGTTTCTTGATTCATGTTTGTTTTCTCTTCCAATCTGACAGGGCTGAGGTGAGGATTCGCTCGAGTGTTTTTGAGGGCAGTGGCCCATCCGCCTTCGCGCCACGTCCTGCCAACGAACAGCGTGTCATTTGGACATGTTATTTACCAGACTGTTGCCGTTCTTTAACGCTACACTAGAGCGAGACGTCCCATGGAAGAAAAGAAATGTTTCCTCATCGTCTGCACTCCTAAAAAGAAACATAAAACCTGTTAAGCATTAGACCAAGCTTTTACAAAATAATAATAATGCAGAATAAATATCTCCTGCTCTTGTTTCTGCTGCAGCCTTTAATTTTAGATAGTGAGGTTTTATTGTCAAAACCGCTCACACTGCCTGCAGCCACGCAGGTTGATCAGTAACAATTACTGTAACTGGATACCAAAGTAAAACATTATATGACATTCACACATTCATTCTGCAACCAGGATACACTGGAGGAAACTGGAGAACTACATTATAGTTTACGGTTGGGGGGCGGGGGGGCAACTGTTTATTATTTTTTCCGGGATTTATGGTTTAATGTAAAAGTAAAAAATATTGCCTAGATTGCTTACTCACAAGCTTATATATTTAGTATTTGACTTCGCTTACATCTAAAGTGAAAAATATCCCTACTAATGATGATAAAACTGTTTCAAGGCCCATTTGCTGTATAGTAATTTGCAAAAGACTAAATGAGTGGGAGGTTAATTGGGGAGTTTAAAATCTCACTTGCATTAGATGCAACTATGAAGCTAGAAATGCTTCAGTGTTGCTCATTTTGCTGGTCAATTAAGCTCAATCATGACCATTAAACTCCGGAATCGCAAATTCAAATAAGGATGAATGTAGTTTGAAAGGAGGGATACTAGTTGCAAAGAGGAAATATGCATCATTATCAATAGCGCCAGCTGATATTCTTCTTCACTGGTGGATAAACAAGCCTAGATTGAAGTTCTTTGTATATAAACTGACCTTGGATGTTGAATTCCCATCAGCGTCCTGTGACATTTATTTTCTAGAGTGATAGGTATTTGATGTGGACGATTATTTTCTCAACATATGTTTTCCCCAAATATTTTTAGAGAAGAATTGACAGGTGTTCAATCAGAGCAAACAATGATTAAACTCCTCTCCCGGTCGCAGCTTACGAGCTGGTTAAAAGGACTGCCCACCATACCACCCGGTATGCAGATTAGCATGGGGGGCTGGAGGGCAAGGATCAGGAATTGTGCTTCACTCACATTCTTGCAGCACTCTTTGTCCCCTGGATTCCTCTCTGTGGGAGTCGGCAGCACTTCTTCCTCTCAGCAGGAAGGGTGCCAGTGATTTTGTGAGGATACACTGGTTGAAAAAACCTAGCACATAAATTCATCATGCACGCTGCAAGTCACACCACTTGTGCAATCAGAAGTGTGAAGCCAGTGCAAATGAGCAGCTTGTGTGTGGCTGGTGTGCAGTCAGAGATGCTATCTGACTCAAGAGCCCTCTGATTGTTCCTCCAGGGCAGTTTGTGTGACATATAAATATTCAATTACCCTCAGATTAGCTCGTTTTCACCGGATCTACCATATATTTATTTTAAACCAAGGACCAGTCCACTCTTCATGGACCAATGCACTCCATTTTCCTAAGTGTTCATAAAGTATGAGTGTTTTTGTGTGTGTTCAGGTGTCCAAAATCCAAAATTAATATATCATTTAGTTCCATAACTGAGCTAAATGATAATAACGTGTCTTTGGTTTTTGAGAGGTTTGGCTCAAACTCTCATTCAACTTGAGACATTTTTCATTCACACCAACTGGAGCGAGGGTTTGGTGCACAGACTGTGGAGTGGATTTACAACTCCTCCAGCCTGTCCCATTTTCTGAACATGTTGAATAGTGATGATAAAACTGTCAGGGAGTTTGCCAGAAGCTCTTTGTTTCTGGACATGAGGCGACTCAAGGCTCTGGCACAATGGAGCCAGTCAGGTTTCCTTAGCCTCCAAATGAAATCCAACTCAATGTGAAAAAGGACTCAGACTCTGCTGACTGTGTGGGGTTGAATCAGACTGACCTGGCTGGACCTGACCTGAGTGACGTCTGCGGAGGAAGTAGAGTTCTTCTCTGGACTGAGTGAGGTTTGACCCTGACTTGAAACTCTTTCTGAAGATACTATAACTCACCCACTCACCCCAGTCAAGGCCACTGATGCACAAGACGACACTACATCATCTACCACCAGCTAGGTGCCCAGAGGTTACTAACTGGCTTAAAATAAGCAAAAAACATCACTACAGGGGAAAGTATAGCCCATGAGAGACTACAATTTTACCACTTAAATTCTAACTTTACAGACTTCATTAGATTTGACCACACTGTTCCCACACAAGTATACATTACTAGCTCACACTATATTATCAAAGTCAAATACAATTGAATGTGTTTTACCAGTTTAGCAATACCTGTTGACTGTGATTCATATTTATAGTGTACAAATTAAATTAATTATGTGTTATATTCTCAATTTTTAATCAACTATTTTATTTTTACTGTTCTAATTCCTCAGACAAAAAAATGTCTCATGTCAATGTCTCTTGATAATAATGTTTAGGATAAACAGGATAGACCGTTTTACATATTTGAAAATCAAATCAGACTACATGCAGTCAGAAATAGACACAGTTAGTGTGTTAGAGTTAAGATGGGGACTACATTACAGTTGAAAAACTTCACTCAAAAAAAACCACTGATATAACTCTCACATACTATTATACTGTCACTTTACACAGTTTGGTGTGACAGTGATTTACAGAATGAAGTCTCTCTTCCTGTTGTTGGAGTAAATACTTTTGCTGTTGGGATTGTTAATGAGAGCTGTGGAGAAGTGAGGGGTCTCGTTCTTCCTACTGTAGTCATGGCTCCCCCTATTTGCATAGTCTCTCTGCAGCATGCAGGTTTTAACCAGAAGAAGCATTTTGATGGTGTGCTACAAATTAGAGACAAAACAGCCAGTCGAGGAGCACTGTGTATCTGAGCATTTCTGAGTTGCCTGAGCAAGGATTAGTCTGTCCATAGTGTATGCAAGAGGATTTTAACAACTCAAATTGTTCCAAAAGCTTTACTTTATTCTAAATGCATGATTTTCAGACCTGTAAGCTTATACATACAAATAAAGCTCTCACCTTATAGTACTAAATGTATCTGCCAGTGTTGCCAAGCTAACTGATTAAATCCACACAGTGTCTGGGACTGACTGCTACTGTACAGGAAATGGCTTAGTAATTGTAAGACATCAGACAAATCCCAGCAGATACTGTACTGTACTATGAGAGGTGAGTTATTTGCATCTTTCTTGGCATTGGTATTACAATCACACACTTCATGGCAGGTTGTTTGAAATGTTTCTTAGGGAAGCCTGAAGCATGATGTTCTTTGAACACTAAAGATCAATTGTGTCCAATGATCTAAAACTACAGTGCTGCGCTGAGTCCCTTTGAAGTTTAAGGCAGCTCTGCTGAAGGCTCCTGATTTCAAACATTGCTGATTCAGTGACATTTCATAACCCCTGCATTGCATTATCACCCTCTAATCTATTTTGAATAATACAACAAACCACAAAGATGGCAACTTACAAACACTACACTGTTTATTCCCGTATGCAATAGTTACATTTTGATGCCACTGATAAACAATAATATATGTGGGCTGTTTTTCCAGTTTTCCACATTTTTGTTCCCTTTTTAATCATTCAATCCTTGGACAAGCTCAGCTTCAGTTTAACCCCTGCAGTCTAACCCCTCTGGTAAAAAGTGTATATGTGATGTATTTGTGAATATGCAACAACATATATATTCCTAATTTTAACTTAATTAAATAACTTTGACTTAATATAGGTAGAAAAGCTCTTTGCAGACTACCTTGTTTATAAACTTTACCACTTTTAATCCTCTCATTATGAATGTCAGCTAAATGGCTAAAATTTAAAACTTTGCGTCATTCAACTGTCTCTGTTTTGTACCAATTTGCTAACTAATTCTGTCAACATTCATCTTTTGCTCAACACTGTCTCTCCTTTCAGACAGTGTTGGTGTGATGTTTGGAAATATGTAGAAATGTCAGTCGTCAGTGTCATCATTAACGCACATGTTAGCATCCTTGCAACGAGGAAGTAGACAGTTGAAAGTGATGCTTTGAAATGGCTCTCAGTGACACTGTTCGTAATCAGATCTGTGGGCTATCAGAAGTAACTTTGACATTTGAAAACATAAATCTCTTCCCAGAAATAAAAAACAACAACATATTGCTACCACAAGCCTGTTTGCTCTGTTGTGTTGAGGTGACAGCAGTCGTCTCTACCGCAGAAACCTCAGCGAAACACACCGACGCTACCAGCATAATTATATACTGTAGCACTAACTATGTGAAATATGCTTTTTGTATTTTGGGTGAACAGATCCTTCAAATGATGCCTTGTCTCAAGGGATGTTTCTAATGTAGCCTTTTTTCTATTTTGTGTGAGAGTGAGCTGAAGAATGACAATGTCAGCATTTCAGTTTGTAACAGCTCACGCTGAGTTTAAACGTGGTGTGTTATCTGTCTGCAGGCCAGCTCACGGTCACCAAATGGGGAAATTACACACTCAGCCTTTTTAGAAAGTACATTACAACGTTTACTCAGGCTTTAAGACTGAGTGGTGTTTTGTAATAATCTATACTAAACTGAGTCTCAGTTTAAAAATCGCAGCGCCTGTCGTCTTAACGTGGTCTCTCTCTTTGGATGCTCGTCAGGCCCTCCATGCAGCAATATGTGTGACCTTTACATGATGAACCTTGTCGGGCCACAATTCTGACATATTGTTTTGTCTTCGGCGTCTTTGGCAAAGATGCTCAACTCTCCTCAGTGCAAGAATGCATGACAGAGTTCTGGGGGTTTTGAAAGGCCACTATCCATTTTCAGAACATTTAACAAGCAGCTAGGACACACTGTATTTGCTTGGCCCCATGAATCACACCTGTCCACCCACATCGTCCCCCTTTAGTTGCTGTAATGTGTTCTTAGGCTGGAAAAAAGAGAAAACATCTTTAATCTCTGTGATTGGCTCCAATTTCTTTTTGTCAGCACCTCTTTTTAACATCATTGTTCTAAGTTCTGTTAAAGTACTATGAACTTCACCTCTGCTTATGTTTCTGGTAATTGCTTGTAATGTTGGTGATTTAAAGAACTGAGCCTTATTCTGCTGCCACACTTACTGTGCACCAGGGGGCTGTGAGTAAGAGCATTAGGTGAAAACCTGAAATTCAAATGTAATTTTGAAAGTGAAAGAAAACTATTATAGTAATATTATGAAGTCTATAATATATTATAGTTTCTCCTTCTAGGCAGGATAATGTTAGCACCATGTCCAAATCAGAAGCCTATCGCCAGACAAAAACTGTGAAATTGGACAATTTAGGCAAAATCCTGGATTAGATTCAATGACAACATTTTTGTAACATTCAATGGCAATGTTTTTAAAATTAGGCTATACTTTCCCACAATATCTGCACATAGCACCTAAGGTATGGTTAAGGAATAGTTCAGCATACACTTAGTCGCTTTCTTGCCAAGAGTTAAACAACTCTAATGTCGGTGCACTAAGTATAAATCCAGGAGACAGTTATCTTAGAAGAATTAGCACAAAGACTGGAAACTGCCTTCCAGTTCCTCTTAGGCTCACAAATTAACATGTTATATATTGTCTTTTTAATCTGTACAAAAGCTGGTGTGTAAAAATTGTAAGTTGTGGTTTGATAACGTTTTATCCAAGTTTTAAGGTTGGGGAGCGATTGTGATCGTGGTTAAAAAAATAAATCAATCAAACATCCACTTTTGGTCTATGGATCGGACACAAAATCCGCTCTCTTGCAAAAAAGTCAGATGTGCCACGTGACCATCCACCACCCAACCACCACACCCTTGCTTTCTGCCTCTCTACATAAAGGACAAACTATTTCCTGCATTGGCACTGAATGTGGCAGTGGACATATATTGTAAGGGTGCGGAATCATCGGAAATGAACAAAAATCCCACAGATTCTGAACACGACAACCTACATAATACAAGAAAGCACCAAATTCACACAATTGTTTCCTTTTTGTTTTCTCTTCTTGTTTATTCTATATATCTTCCTGCCAGCATTTATACACATGAATGATAATTTGTTAAACCACTAATTCTTGATTGCTTGAATTTCCAACTACAGTAGTACATGAATGCACCGATACAGAGAGGTATTTAAAACAATGCATGCTTTACTATGACCTGATAATGTAACTAGCTCAAATTATTCTCTCAAAGTTTATTTTCATACCAAACTAACTTTAACTGAGACCACTGGCTGTCTTAAAAGTAGGAAAAACCTTATATACTATAACATCTTGGAAAATAGTTGACAGTAATAATACCGATGTGATTTGTATGTTAATGACCTAAAACAGGCAAAAACGTCTGAGTAGACCTTGAATTTTAAAGTGCCATCAGAGCATTCTTCTGTTCTGATTCTTGCTGCTGCATGCAGCACACAAGTCATTTATTTTGAGTGAGAGAAAAACACATTTGGAAACATTCAGCTTCAGCTTCTTGAAGAAGTGTGGAAGCGTTGGCGTGTCTGAAAGAAAACGACATTGAGTTCAAAGTCGAACGATGATCTCGGTCTGTGTCAAAGCACCAGCACAACTTCAAGAAACAAATAAATCAGCAAACAGAATTGCACATACTTGTTCTTGACACTTCTGTGGTAAGTCATCACTCGACACTTACAGATAACACAGAAAGTGGAAATGTATTCAAAAACCACACTAGTGCGATGGTAACATTATAAAAATCTCTTTCTCAGTCTCAGGAAAATCCAGTGCAAAGGCTACAGCTCTTTACTTTAGGATGCTTTCTGTCTCTTTCTGTACAATATCCATTTACAGGCGAGTTCAGAAAGGTCTTTGTAATTCCTTGGCTATTCACTGTAACTCAACACTGTATGTCCTAAATGGATGATTACAGTCTGAACTTAGATCTCAAAGTCATTTGATCACCTCCTCTGAAGATGAAAATGTACTAGTGTCCGAATTTTATTGCCCTTGATATACGAACATCCTTCCCATGCTTTTCTTGCTTTCTGTATATGAAGCAAGGTTGTTTAACCAAATTGATTCAGACTGAATATTGCTGATAGACCATTTTTAATGATTCAGTAGTCAAACAGCTTTGATGCTGTAAGACACAAAGGCTGACAATTCCAGTGGAGCTCAATGTAAGTCCCAGTTATGTCAGCAAACATTAATAATCCTCTTACATTTTGAACCCATGCAGTGCAACTTGTCATGCATTTCAGATTGAGTCTTTTGTGGCCTTACTATAGCTTTAGAGTGTAGCCGCCAACCACAAGCCATTAAGCGGTGCCCATTTTACAGACCGACAGAGCAGATGAGCCTTATTACGTCTTTTACCTTTTTTCTCAGATTTTAAGGGTGCGTGTGAAGTCATTCAGATATAAATTACTGTTACTTCCACAGGTAGAGATGTGTTAAAATCTGAGGTACATGTTCAGTGAGTGATTTTCTCTAATTTACCAAGCAGGTCACAGGCTGGTCGTGTTGTTTTATAGATGCATCAATGCACCATTTTCAGCTGTTGTTGTCTGTCCTTGCATGTCATTTTGAAAGATGCCAAAATAAGCCGTGTGTCTATGACAGATCACCCATCTTTGGGGTGGTAACAATTCCCTGACGACTATAAAATCAGCGATTGTGTCGTGACCGGAAATGTAACACAGTGGAAAATTCCAAACAGAGAGCCGATGCAGTGTGTAGTGTAAAAATGACTACACGCAATGACAAATGACTAACAGACTATTTCTTGGCTGGGAGCAGTGACTTCCTGGAGTCTCAGCTGGTTGCCTGGCAATTTCTCCTTGCCAAAATAATAACAATAATTCCCCGTATAACGGCAAATTGTTGTTTGTGCTGTTTGCGTTTACCCTTTTTTGTATGGATTAAAGAAACTAGATATAACATGTTGAGCTTGTGTTGGTAGTCATATTTTGTTACCTTTGGACGTTACCACCTGTTTTCAGTTTGCGTGCTAAGCTAACTGTCTCCTTGCTGTAGCTTCATATTTAACTAACAGATATAATCAATATTTTTATCTTTTATCTGTGTTTCTCAAAATGTCGAACTATTCTTTGAACATGGATCATCATTTGGATTTTACAGCAATGGCAGACTCAAAGTGATGGAGCAAAGTTTCCAGGAGATTTCACATATCAAACCCTGGACGCCGCAAAAAAAAAATCAATGAATCTGAAATAATTTTTCCTCTTTCAAAATGAAAACATAGATTGTCTTTCTGTTTTCTTTCATTCTCAAAATCAGTACAGAAACATTTATGCAGATTAACCTTCTCACCTAAAGACTTATAGACTCAAACAGTAAAACTCGGTGAGGAAGACTAATCGGAGCAGCGAGCTGGCTGGAGTGAGCAGCAAATATCTTAAAATATTTAATATGTGGGTTGGGGGCCGCTATAAGGGGAAACGGTAAAAGACAAGAGAAGGATACTGACTGAATGAGCCCATTTTCTCTGAAAGCATGAAAGTAATGACAATGGAAATGCTTTGATAAGTCACATTACACTAAACCAGAGCCAGTGTGATTGCAAAGAGCTTCACTGCAATCTATGATAATTTCCCTCCGAGAATCTTTCCCAGGCAGGCAGAAGCAATCTCAGTGGTTTTGCATTTGCACTGATTATTGTCTCCTGTTCTCCAAAGTAAGGCCATTAGTTCCATAATTACAGAGAGTTATATTCAAGAATGAGTCACCATTTTTTTCCAAAATGCTTACACATTAAGGGTCAATGAGGCATTATATCAACAGAGCACGTCCTCCATCCATGTTTACGACACTGATAGCATTTTATTCACACCCTGAAAACAATCATGACAGCTTTATGGTTCCATTTCATTAGAGATGCCTTCATAAATCCAAACCTTACATTAATAATTACATCTGAATAAGCAACACAAATGTGGATTATGGATCAAAAAGCAAAACAGAAGCATTAGTCATGTAATACATATCTGTAACACAGAGACTATGAGGGTTTAAATACTCTAAGTCTCTGCAGACCTTTTGTTATGTTATCATGTCCACAGTGGCTCATGCACCTGAGGTGGTCGGAAATAAGAGATTATGAGCACAAAATCTGGCATTTCAGCGAGAAAACAGGAAGTAGCTGGACCTGTATGTGGAACCAAGTGACTCTTGGTAATGGTAATTACCTGCTTACTTTTCCGTTTTTCACCCATTAGCAGTTAAGTGAACTTGCAGTGTTGTTCAGATTGAAGTGCTATTCATTTTCACCACCTGCTGGCATTTTAAAAGTTTCAGGATAAGTGTGCTTGAGCTGCTTATAGCTGAGGATTTGGAAAGAATGACCAAAGTGGTGAAAGTTTGGGTGGTGGCCATTTGGCACACCCCCTCAGTTGAATAAGGACTTGACTAAGTTACAGACTCAGACTGACTGCATTTATCCAGTGTCCTGGACAGGATGTCTGTTATCACTGCATACGTTTTTGATGCACTTATGCTTTTTGTTACCTTGTGTTGTTATATTGCTTCCATTGTCTTCCTCAAATGTAAGTCGCTTTGGATAAAAGCGTCTGCTAAATGACTAAATGTAAATGTAAATGTACTCCTTATTTTCCTCTGAGGGTCCCCTGGGTGCTGTCCTGTACAATGAATTGACCTCCTCTGTGATCCCACTTTTAAATGGAAGGCAGCGGGCAGAGTGCAATCCTCTGCCAACACTGAACAATTCTGTGACTTGCAAAGATTCAGCCTCCAAAACAGTTTATGTTTATGTTTATCATTTGTCTTCTAGTTTGATTTTCCATCAAAATAAAATATAATACTGTATAGCAAATGTCTTGGAAGTTCCAGATATTACAGCACTGGGAAGCTGTTATGGTAACAAAAAAGATCACTAACAAAAGTTAGTTCGATTTTTTGCTTTCTTGCAGAGGGTTAGATGTGAAAATTGATACCACTCTCATGTCATTATGGTACCTATGAAGCTAGACCCAACAGCTGGCTAACTAAAAGACTTAAGATGGGGAGAAAAGCTAGCCTGGCTCCAAAGGTAACAAAATCTGCCTACCAACACCTCAAAAGTTCCCTAATTAACACTTTGTATAACTTTGTTTAATTCAAATTGAAACCGAAGTGTGAAAACAACAATTCGCCTTTTTTACAGTGGTTTATGTACTACTGTTGAGTATTTCTTTGCCCAAATCAGTAACTTCCAGGAGTCTCCACAGGTTGCCTCACAATTGGTCCCGGTCAGGAAATAGTTTGGCACATGACGTAGACATGTTAATGGTATCACAGTTCTTATCAAGGAACTTTTCCTTTAATGAGATGCCAGCTGACAGCTGAATGAAAATACATTTAAAACATCTGCTCATCCAAAATCTGGCGTTTACATTCTCTAGCTTCATTTCCTGTCCATAGTACGTATCAGAATGCAGGAATACTGTATTATAATTTAATCAGTAACACTGTTTTAAAGGATGTGCCTTTGCAAACAGGAATATTGAGAAGAAAGACTCAGACATTGCTACTTTTTTTTATCACATGGTTGCTTTCTTTCCTACCATAATATAGAGTTTTTTTATATTTTGCATGAGAACAATGTCATGCAAATCCATACCACGATTGCATGTGAAACAATATGTTCGTTACCCTTGAGGGTGGCTACCAACCACTGCGGTATCCCAGGAGCTGGCATGCATCTTCCACTACTATGCTTAATTAGTCGAGTGTGCCTGGAGACCCATTCTGCACTTGACCTTTCTGAAGGTAAGGCAAGCACCACATGTTCAACAGACCAGAGGATGTGAGGTGAGGGGAAAGGTTTTCGCATTGGTTAGTGGTGTGTGTGTGTACATACAGCAGGCACGCATGTGTGGCTGTGTTATTCCTGTCAATCCCAAGAACGCACAACTCCTTCCATTAGTGTGACATGGAGCTCGTCAGTTGGATTACATCAAGTATGAATCAGCATTGCAGATATTGACACATCCTGAGAAAATACCAACATGCATCTGCAGAGGATATCAATCCATTTTTTGGTACATCTTTTAATTTAGAGGAACAGCTTGAAGTATGATACACAGTGATAGAACATGTTCCTGGAGAAACCTTGGGGAATGATGACATATTCAAAAGGTGCATTGATGCAGGTAGAGGTTAGCTCATATGCCATTTTAGTATTTAATGAGATTTCCTCTGGGGGTTTCTGGCTGCAAGTTTCAAATAATCTAAAGGGAAGTCTGCTCTTCTCATTGTCCATCGGAGAAAAGGAACATCCTCATTATCCTCCATAGCTTTGGCTCATTACGGGGGACAAAGAGATGTCTCGATATATGGTTATCTCCTTGCATTGCATCTGGAAATTTCAAGTGACATCAGAAAACAAATAGCAGCAAACTTGGTACATTATAATAACAATAAATATGATAAGATGTTCTCATATTCTTTTTCTATCGTTGTATTTGAGCACTTTTTATGTTATTGAGGCATTCTTTTGAAGCCGCCTATAGCTACTGTGCTTTCTGGGACACAGCACATTCGCAGCTTCTTTTCTTCAGATGTTGTCCCCACAATACACAGATTACAGACACGAGCTTGTAAAGTTTCAGGGTTGGAGCCTCAATAGAATTTCAATAGTTTTTCAGGGCAGGAGTTATAAAAGACCTCTGCAGCTTTGGAGTCCCTAAGAGGCGACTCCAAACACATAATTTGAATGCTGCCTCATTATATGTTTTTATTTAATCAGAATGAAAATGAATCGTTGATTATTTTATTGTGTACTGACATTTCTGATGAGTGGCAGAGGTGTATTTTACCTCAGACTTTCAAAGTTCATGACATTTACAACAGCTTCTATGGTATTTACTTTGAAGGTTAGAATGGTCAGTCAGACATATTTTAGTTAACCAGTGAACACTCTATTCTTTCATAATGAGTTGATACATTACATACATCAATAAACAGTGTGTTTTCATTGCCACAACTGCATGTCTTCGATCCTACAAGAAAGCATAAAAATTAATTGAGCGCAAGCATTTGAGGAAAACATGTGTATAACTTTGAAAGCGGCCATTTTCCTCTCTGCAACATATCTTGCATTCTGTTAAGGATGCATGAATATTCCCCAAAAAGTTCACCTGATATTCTTCAACAGAAGTCCCATGGAAAGTAACCATATGCAGGACCGATAACACATAAAAGTATTCATTGGGTATCATATTGTGGCAGCAGTGTGGGAGTTTTTTCTCAGTGCCAGGTCATCAAGCCCTAAGCATTCTTGGGGAAAAGTTATAATTAACTGAGCTGAGATAAAGCTCAGTTTATTGCTAAACTGGCGTGTCTGCTGATGGCTCACTAAGTAGCAGGCATCTGCAGACAGCATTGGCAGGTTAATCAAAAGTTAATGGAGACTATCACAAATGACATTTTAAATACTGCTGTTGGCCAACACATGTACTGGAAGAGCACAGCTGGAATGCAAGTGAATATCTGATTTCCTTTACATGGAATGTCACATTGTCACATTTGCAAGTTAGTCTAACTGATTAGATAGGGCTGCTCAATTCACAGCCCTGCAGCGGGGGATTAGTGAAAGTGTAACACCTACATTTTTCATACTCCAAATACTGTTTCATCATTACCATAGCATCTTAACTTGGCTGTTTCCGCCAGGGTGCTTTGTGTGGATTACCATATTATCTTCTATTTTCATTAAATAGCATCTTAGAACAATTAATTACATATGAATGCATTTGAAAAATCTCTTGAATCCTGGACATAGATTATCTCTAACAGCTGCTGTCTGTGCTCAGTTGCACTGCATCAACACTGTGAAACTTTTTAACAAGAATAGAAACAGTGAAAAACCTCCAATTTTCCTGCTGCTGTGTTTCCAACTGCACACAAATATTACAGTTGCCATAAGCAGTCAGTAGCACCAAAGCAGTTCAAGGGACTGATGTAAGGAGACTCTGGACATCTCAGATTAATTAGGCTTGATAATTGAATGTTAAACCTAGAAACAACATGCCTCCACATGCGGTTTCAGCAGTGTTGGAAGGTCATATTGTTGTCAGTTCATAATGAAAGTCAAATCTAAAGCTGTATTCATATGGGACACAAATTGTAATTGCAGAGGTTGCTTGTGTTTTTCATCATGTGCTAATCTGGCATCTGTAATCTGTACAATAAAAATGCATTGTATGCACTGTGTATTTGCTGTCATATTTAACAGAACACAAATACTGTATATCCAGCTTAAATTTGCACATTATTCATTTGTAATTTTATTGTATTATTATTATTACTTTTTGCATGGATTCCTTGGTTTTCTGCACTTTTCTTCTCTTTTGTTTTTTTTTATGGAGGCTTCAGTGGAAATTATTAATGACAACTCTGATTGGCTTCAGGGTGCACGTTCAGGAGGTTAATCTAGCTGCTTAGCATGGAGACCCATTCAGAAAGAGCATGATCACATCCATCAAAGTGGAATCTTGAAAGTTAATGAGATCAATGACATGCATGGCAGCATTTGGTAAGGAACATTTTGTCTTTCAACAGGAAAAATGTCTTTGTACTAGTATGAAAGTCATACTCATATGTGCAGGTGTGTTCTCAAATCACATGAAGTCTGTATGTAACTATAGTCCTGTGTGAACAGGGCTTTAGAGCCTGGACAACTTGCAAGTTTTGATGTGTGCTGCACTTATTTTACATCAGAAACTGATCAATATTAGAAGGACAAGAATACACCACAAATCCAGAGAATATATATGACTGCATAACTTGACACCATAAGAAGAAAACAGTGCTTATTTTAGGTGTAGGCAAGAAAATCAGAAAATATCTCAAATAAATACTTGAATTTAAGACTTTTGCCATTTATTTTGATGATCACAACAAAAATACTGACACAGAAAGAGCTGAAGTAGAGTTCAACAAATGGTAAACCTTTATCAGGGTTATAGCGTCTGTCTTAATATAGCTGTTATTTTTTCTTCTCAGTTACACTACATTTAATCAGCAAATTTGTCACTGTTGCATATGAACTTTTGTCAACAATAAGGAGATAGGTTTCATTGCAGAATAATTGACAGGCTGATTTGATTATTCGTTTGACATTTTCCTGGAACTTCATGTTGAGAGCTCATTTTAACAGCAAAGCCGGTGGTTCATTTTGAGGAGAAATGATGAATAAATAAGCAATCTAGGCAATGAATATTCAAGCGATGTCATTAATATAGGTCTGGTGTAGCTAAATGACAAGAAGGCATTATGATGATTGCTTGCTAATGACTTGGTTAATCAATTAATGTTGGTTGCCTGTTGATGAATTCATATGCCATGTGTGTGGTAAAGAAACTTGGTTTTTGTATATATTATTCAAAGAAATGTCACTTGTTGTGACCCAACCCAAAAGCCAGCATGATGTGAAACCATTTATATGATTATATTTTAATGTCTGAGTTGTTTATTATTCTCTGTTCATGTTGTCAATTTATACATAGTTCAATAAACCTGTCATTTAAACATTTTTTTGAAGATACCCTCATTTATATTTCAACATAGCCATTTTAAAAGCACTACTGTTTTTGTATGGCCACCTTCAATCCCACTTGAAGTCTTGTCCCACAGTTTCATAGAATTTGATATTAAATGGCCTATAAAACTCCTGCAGCTGATCTATGACCTCCTGGTCAATCTGTACGTGAGTTCTGCCCTTGGATTTGCCGAGGCAGCGCGGCTGGCTGCTGCTCTCCGGCTTCTTCAGACAGGGGAAGCCTTTGGTTCGATTGAAATAGAAGTGCTTGTCCGTGATTATTCGTTTCAGTCCTAAAAAGTCCTGAACGCGGCCCATTTCCCCTGCTGGATCCGTGATCAGCCGCTCCCCACTCACAAAGTGCATCTGTGACAGGCGAAAGTACTGCAGCCAGTTCTCTAGGTGAAGAATATACATCCCGATCCGAATGGCGTTCCAGGAAGAGTCAACAAGACCCAGACTTCTGTTCTTAAAGGCCAGCTCTTCAAAAGTAGGGATGTCGGGCTTCTTGGAAAGAGTCTGTGTATAGTCGGAGATTGCCCTTGTGACTGGGTTACGCACCACAACAATCAGCTTGGTCCCATGGGACATGCTGGCGATGCGTCTGGGTGCCTCTCTGGTGACAAAGTAGCTGGGAGTCTTCTCTAATGTGATCTGGCTGTCTAGTGTTCGTGGCATTAGTCCCCTTTGGGAGGGAAACAAAAGAACAAAACACACATAGATGAGTCAGCAAGAGTTGTTATTTTCCTGTCCAGGAGCACTCAAATGCCTTTCCTGTTTCATGGATGACAGTGAAGTAAGAGGGAAGTTTTAGTTTAGAAATGCAAACATCAATCCCTTCTTGGATCACAAATACCAAGTATTAAAATCAAAATTAGAACTAACGTGTTGTGAAAAAGGCACATCTACTATCCACTAGATTGTGTGGCATTTATGGTCAGAGAGCAACACCACAACAAACAGGACAACAAATAACAAAACACAGGTTATGTGTGTCAAATTAGTCAAAATTCTGGAATTACAGAAGCAAGCAAATACAATTATGTGACATTTCAAAAACTTGAGAAGCCAAACTGTAGGTGAAGTAAATTGTATTGAGGAGAAGTATTCAGATCTGTTACTTAAGTAAAAGCATAATTACTTTACTTTATATTGTAATACAATATAAAAATGCACCTTTATATGTAAACGTCCTGCATTCAAGAAGTATTAGCAGCAAATTGTACTTAGCGTATTAAAAGTGCTCATGATGCAGCCTATTGACTCCTGTCATTGTTTTGTTGGATTATTTTTACTGATCATGTAAGCAGAAGCTTAATGTTGTACCTGATCGAGATGGAGATAATTCTAACTATTGTATCAACTGTTGGGTAGTTGTATTGACTAGCAATTTATCATATTTCAAATTTAAAGATATCTTGGTATTACAGAAACTAGGAAATACAGTTTCATGATATTTCAAAGCCTTTAAAAGACAAACTGTAGGTATGCAGTAATATTTCAAACTCCCAGCTAACACAGAGTGTCAAATAATGGTAGAGAAAACCCAAATAAACAAGACTGTATTTGTTAGACATTCATTGGTGACAGTACAGCTTGTACAATCAAAACATGCATCATAATTATTATCATCATGCTGCCAAGATAATGGCCTTGCAAACTACAGGCAAATGTTTCTATTTGCCATGTGAGTTTTCCTTCCCAGTGTAATATGTCTCTCTGCTTTGGCACTTTGGTTCAATAAAAGTTGATTAATGAGCATCTGATGTTGGCTGTTGAAACAATGAATGCCTTGGCCACAATTCAGTGACCATCCATACTTTGATCCCTGTTTCCTTTAAACAGAAAATTGACTCTGCTGTAGCATCAGCACGATAACTCTGCAGTTTGGTAAGAATAATTACAGTACAGTACTATTAAACTGGTCTTTTACTTTTATGATTACAGAATATATAGTACCTGAATTTCTCTATTTCACAGCATGTGAATCACTTTCTGGATTTGAGGTACGTTACCACACAGTTGATGATTAAATACCACACTTTCTTTATTATTACTAGGGGAAGGCTTCGATTAAAACCTAAGCTTTCTCAAAGCTTTCTCTCTCAAGGTAGGGGTAGCCATAGGTTACCTCTAAAGTCTCGGAAATATTGATCCATTTAGCTTTATTTATGAATCCTGAGTTGTTGGCGCGGGTGCCTCAGGGCCACTAGGCAACTATTAATCTTTTATGAGTACAGCACCTTTTCAAGCAAACAGCTTTGCTACATACTAAAAAACTTGCAGCCATTTTCCAGGAGGTGCACCATCTAAACAGATCTTTGGTTGTGTGCTGAGGAAACGGACTTCGTTATCTGGCTTGTCAATTCCACACATTTTCCCCATTCTCAGAGATGAAGATTGGGCAGATGAGAGGATCCTGTATGTGCTGGTTCAAAACAGCAACTTGTCGCAAAACTGGGCTGACAATGTGAACGCATAAGAAGTCACGAATGGTTGTGCTTAAAATAGTATGTATAGAGCTGCCTGCTGTTCTCTATACAACTATACTGTATACAGCACAATTCTATAGACAACATGTTTACACATACACCATAGAGAGAAAGAGAGTGATTTTATTGCAACTCAAGGTCCAAGATTAATAGCATAGCATGAGGATACTGGGAATAAGCTAATGATGTTAACTTAAGAGGAGATTTCACAATTACATTTTTCCCTCAGACTGATTGTTTTTGTTTCAATGCAGAATACAAAACTCCAAGTAAGCCTGTCCATCAGAGGAAATTGCAACATATGCTAACTTACCCTGAGTTATTGATTTGTCAAGCTGTTCTGTTTGTTTAATCCCAGTGAGTCTCAGCACTGGATAACCGCCATGACTGTTACATTGACCTTATGCAACACAGAGGGGACTGACAAGATAGAAATAGGGTTGTTAAAAAAAGAAAGACTTCTTGAGATGCATCATTTGGTCAATTATCATGAAAGTGTAAAGAAGGGTTACTTATTATGTGAAGGGGTTATTATTCTCTACGACAGACACACTGGTCCTTTGACATGTTTATGTCCAGTTTCCCTCTGTCCCGCTGTTGTTGTTGGAGACTGAAGTTTTGACTTGAAAGTAAATGTAACTTTTTGAATACACAAACTCATACACAAGTCATCACAGTTCGTCCCATGAAGCAGAGACTTTTTTGGCATACGCGCCTAGTGAGCAACTTTTATAGGAACTAATGGGGCTCCATGGTTAAATGTGGTATCCAGTTCTTCTTCACACACTTGGCACTAGGACTAGAAAGCTTTTATGCTGGCATTGGTTACCTTCATACAGTTTAAGTAACTTTAGCCTAATTAGAAAGGTTAGGTGAATGCTAATGATTTGGATTAGTACTTTGTTAAAGTTAGGGGACCCTCATCGTCATGGTTACAGTAGTAGACACTTGGCTAAAGTTAAGGAATGACTGTTGCCTGGGTCCTGACCTTCGAATTCACCCACTCAATTGAGTTGATTCTTGATTCTTTTGAAAAAGGAAAAGGAGTGTAACGGGTTGACGATTCTGTCTAATATCAGGCTAGAATGATTGTGATCATGTTTAAACGAAACCAATGTTGACTGTTGGTAGAAAATGTAAAATGAACCGGAGTCTCCCTTGTAAACGTTCGGCTTTGTCACTGGAATGTAAACATATGTAGTTTTGGGGCACGTGCTGAAACAACTGATTCGGTCATTTTTCTTGGGAGGGCAGTCTCGTCTGTCACATAACGCTCACCTCGCATGTCCTAGCAGTCCCTTAATAGTATCCTACACTGCTTCTCTTGCACTGCCTCGGCCTAACTAATTTGCACGTGAACAACCAATCACTATGCGGCCAGATTTGAGATAAAGAGAATGCTTATTAAAAATGAATTCAGCTGTAGTCGTCGGATTGTTTAACTAGCTGTAACTAGCTGTAAGGCAAACTACTGTAGGTGCAATTCAATGATCAAAGGGTGTTAGTCTTTATTTTTATTGAAATCAAGGCCATTTTAAGGGATGTTTTTATGTCAGTGGGAGCAGCGTGTTGATGTTAATGAGGAACACTGGGCCTGTAATATCTACAAACATTTTTTTTTTGTATCTAGCATTTTGTAGTTGCTGCTCATGTTCATGTTCATTTATCTGGTAAGCACAAAAATGGCATCCACATGAGCCAGCTCTGCTACAGCTGATTTTAGTGGCTGCATATTACCATTAAATGTAATGGCTCTATGTGATATAACAAGCAGAATGCAAGTGATGAGCAGAGATTTACTGATTTTGATTAATCATTTTCTTTTCTCATTCAAACATATGGCAGCAGCAGCCTCGTTAATGTATCTGCTGGTTATGGAGATAGCAGGAATCTGACCAGAAGGGGAACATGTGATACCTAAGGCAGGTGCCACCATCAGGATATTTTTTCTCCCCATGCCCCCAAGAAACTACCAGCACTGCACACAGCATCTGAAATTAAAAGATAAAATTGCAGTCTTTATGACAGTGGGTTCTGGTGTGCTTTTACTAAAAGCTCTTCAATCCTTGTTGGTAATAATTATTTGTAGCTAGAAAATCTACATGATTGTAATTCCAATGGAATTGCTTTGAGGGTAATCACTAATATTTTTGAAACTTCAGCATCTTTAATCAGTATGCATGTATCAGTACAAACAAACTTTAAAAGGCACTTTAATGTGAACATCTTGCTTTGAGGGAGCAACGCATGTGTAAACACACACACACACACACACACACATACCCAGACACACACTTTGATTAATTGACATTTGACTGAAGTGTTCTGATTGATTACCACCTTCTCATGCAGAGTCAACACTAAATTGGAGTAATTTACAGTCTTCTTCCCAATTCTTGGTGAAACTTTAAGTCAGGATGCATTACAGGCTTGGCTGTGACATTTTAACCACTCTGGGAAAATGAATTCAGGTGTGGAAGATCTGCTCAATACTGTAAATGAGACCTGTTCTTGGTCAAATAGTAGAACATGTCTGAAAGCTAATTTGTTCTGGATCCTTTAGCATTGCATTCGATGCTCTAATTGCACAATTACTGCACAAAACTGTTGGTAATTTCTGTAAAAAATATAAAATCAAAATTTATCAAGGTACGTTTGAATTTAAAATTGCCTTTTAATTTGTTTTTATGAATGGTTTGTATTATTTTTTATTATAAACATTCCAGCAATTCAATATTTCTAAGTAACTTACTTAATAGAAACGGGCCTGGCTGGTTAATATTAATTCTAGCAGCATTATTAATTAACCCTAACTATCGGTTTTGCTTTTGTGATGAATATTGCAATGCGTGTACCGTGACATAAATGAGACAGTTTCTTGCTGTACATAAAGCAAAACAACACATTGCTCCTACTATCTAAACACAGAGGACATCACAGGAAGTCACTGACAATGGGTGTAAGGCAGCCTCTAATTGGTATGCGCATGGTGTTGCTTTTATTGTGAGGTTTTTGATTTGTGTCCCTTCAAAACAGGAAGACTTGACAGTAAATAAAAATGTATGTCTAACAGTTTCAGTATAATGTACTGCAGAATAATGCCCTCTATGAAAACAGAAGAAGGAAACATTAAAATTATACGGACTTATTTAGAAGATGCATCAGCATTGAATGTATTCATGATTAAATATGGCTTTTAACTAGAATTTGTGAAGTGAGACATAAAGTAACCAGTTTGTCTGTTTTAACTATTCTTTTTACTTTTCTAACAATTCTGGTCTGTAATGATTTGATGTTATGTTTTATGTTAGCTTCATAGCGCCCACTACATAAGAAAGTATGGATGTATGAAAGGCCGTTTAAGTATGCTGCTCCCTCGATTGGAATCTGTGGAAAAAATCACTTGAATCTTTGGGAGCTGGTCTCATTAGATGCGTTTAAAATGCGATTCTATATGCCTGGGAAGTAGATACAACTGGCTGAAGATGTTTTGAATGTTGATGATTGTTTCTCTATCTTAGAATTTGTTCTTTGTTTTCATTGTAAATAGTTTTACGTTTGTCGTGTTTTATGTGCTAATGCCTGTCTTGGCCAGGACGATCTTGAAAAAAGGTTTTTAGTCTTAATGCGTCTTTTATTCCTGGTTAAATAAAGGTCAAATAAAAAAATGAAATTAAAAACATAAACAACAAAAATAAGCATCCTTCTGCAACTCTTGCCAACAGGTAGTTAGTGTCAACAGTGGAAAGCATGGCAGTCATTGCCACTCATTAATGAGCTGCGGTGTGCTGAAAGCTAGTCTGCATATTGTAGTGACCCTGAAAGAGCCTGCTGGCTATTTCACTGAACAATTTATCACTGTTGGCGCAGTGGAGGCAGGAGGTCTGGAGTTCACACTTTGTTCCCTCTGGATACTGCTATATCATTATGGAGGAATAAGCCACACACATGGATGTCTTTATTTGGAAGTACCAAGGACTCCCCATTAAATCCAGATACACCGTTCTCCTGCAGTGGTCCACTGGGAAAACATGCTACACGTTCTACAGCAGCAGAGCCAATGCAGGACAACAATTAGACTGTTGTAAGCCAATCAAGAGTAAAGCGCAAAACAACAACAATCATTGCCATGTGTTCCTCTAAAAATAAAATAATTTATGCAACATTTTAAATAAGTATACCTAAAGGAATTCACAATGGATTTATTGCTGTAAATTAATCCCTGTAATGATGTCTTTGACTTTTGATAGGCAGGTAATATGTGTAAATTGCGCAGCTATTTCACTCAGGCTTCGAATTCTCGTGGAGCCCTAAAGGTTTAGTCATTCAACATATTGAACATTTGAAATCTTTTGTATGTGCTGAATGAGTCCGGATGAGCACTTTCAACCCTACAGGGTCTGCTCCCTCAGATAGCCAGTTCTCTATCTCATTAAGCTCACAAAGTTCTGGAGGAAACCTCATCTCAAAATAGGATAAACAGTTCTGAAGCAGATATGAATTTGGCTGTGAGTTTGAAACCACCTGTCTGGACAGCACCTCTGGTTAATTTTAGGTTGAATATAAGCAAGTTCTCTGTTGTGCATCTGTGTGTTATCTGGCTATACAACATGAGCAGTAACTTGACTTCTCATCTACGTTTGTCAGTGACATCACTAACAGTGGACTGCATGAGACTCCTACCTCAGTTGACCTGCACAGAAAGGTGGCTCCCACTCGCACCGCCTACCACTTATCAAACACTTTGGGGCTACTGGGGGTGGCAGTAGAGGAAATCATTCAGTGTCCAAGGTAAGGGCTCATCCTCTGGGGAGCATGCATATGCTCAGTGAGGTTCATTACAACCTGATCAATACATTTTGATATTTCTTCCATTAAATCAAATGTTTTGGCCTGGTGGTGGTGCTGGAGTATACATTAAGGGGTCAACACATATAAGATTTGTTCAGAGGGGATTAATATCTATACAAATGCAAATTTTACTGGCAATGGCCATAAGCAATCAAAATCTCCCTCTGTTTCAAACACAGATAACAAGTGACAGACTCCCAGCAGAATCCAAACGAACCACAGAATACAATCAAAACCCCTCTGACACACAAACTAAACAAAGATTGGACATGTAAAGCTATTTGGTGCAAGGCTGTTGTATTACATTACAGAGTGCAGACTGTAGACTGTCCACCCCCTGTATGTGACACTGCATATATATAAATAAAAAAGCTGCAAATTGCTGCATCACCTACAGTATGTACATGATTTCTTTCACAGTGTGAAGACAAGCAACGCAGTGAAATAGTGGACTGCTCAGCTCCAGACAAGTGTGTCTTACTGAACAACTTAAACTTCTGATGAGCAATGCAGGTTCATCAGGGATGCAGACAGAACAAGTAAAGGTCAGCCTTGAATCATCTCCTTGTGAACGATCAATGAACTCAGAATGTATTAGTGTCATTTCACTGTGATTGAACTCAAAACAGAATGTTGCATATTGTCAGTTCAAGGGAAGTTCTCGGTAAATGTTGCAGCGCAACAAAACTGTCATGAAACAATGCTACCTTGCAAAACAACAAACAAACAAAATGAACCAGTGAATTTGCCTCAAACACCTTTGCACATGTGATTTTTACATGTGAAGCAATGCATGTGAAACGTAAACGGACCATGTGAAAACATCAGTTTCAGTAAAAAAAAAATGTAAATCCGTATTCTCCTTTAAAACTAAGTCATTGCCAACCTGTCAAAAGTTCATTCATGTTTTCACAATCCACATCTACAATCATCCAATAATCCAACTGGAAAAAGACCACATCATCTTCCCTATCACTTGTAATATATCAAGGTATATTGTGGCAAAAGACTATTACTAATAAAGTAATGAGTTGGAGGATTTCAGGCAAACACTGATCTGATTGGAATTAAACTCGGAGACCATTAATCACAATGTGAAGTGTTTCTGCAGGTGCAGGGGCAGAGAGATTTAGAGAATCGCCTTTACCTCCCGCTGGAAATGTTTATCATTACAAGAGCTAATAATGAACCCTGCCCATTAAACAATATGCAGGCTCACAGGCTGACCATGGAGAGGCCCAAATCTAAGTATCCATTACATGCTGTGTTTGTTCGGTCTCTTGAGTAATTTGACAACAAAAACAGTTACACAGTAAATTATAAGAAAAGGCCTCCTGGGCTCTCATTGCCAGTGGGTTTTCACAGTCAGCAGCATGCAGAGTAATGATGGTCACAGTCCTTGGCAATACACAAAAAGCTTTGGTGTAGAAACAAAAAGGTGACATTTTCCAGAAGAAATAGTTCAACACTTTTTTCAGAGGTACTGAAAAGTAAAATAACATCAAACACACAACCCTACAATAATTAAAGCTTTGTGTTTATGTTATCTTTAGACTGAATTATAGCTACACATAAACATGCTACAACTGGACTGTGGTCTGGTTAGTAAAATATAATATTATTTAGATATTTTTATTATCACGACTTATGTGCAGATTTGAGGGCTTTCAAATCTCTTTGTTTGCAAACTTTCTCTCCATACTTGTAGAAACTGACTTGGGGTAATTGTGTTTCATACAAACCATTTGTCCTGAAATGTTCTGAAAAGCCAATACCACACAGAGACTTGCTCCCTGCCGTCCAAACCCATTAACGGTTTGTATTACTCAGGTAGACTGTGCAGAGAAAATGTTCTTATGCTACGTGATTCTCATAATGTCTGTGCCACTGCCCTTCCTAAAAATGGCATCTTCCCGCTTTCTTGATATGACAGCGGAGATCCAGTCTCCACTGGAGAGGCTGCTCCATTATTAAAATATCACTCACTAAGATTACAGCTGTGATGACATCGGATCATTAATCACCAGCAACAGAGATCTGCTGCCTTGAAAGTCTATTAAGAGTTAACAAAGAGCAGTCCAGACAAATACAGCAATCCTTCAGCCAATTCAGCTAGGTGAGAAACAGAGGTGAATAACAATTCAGCACTCTGAGAATCAAGCATCTATTTCTCTAATGCAATTAAAGAAAAACAGTTAAAAATAGCAGACTGACTGAGCCAGATGTCTTGCAGTAGAGGATCTTTTTGACACTAGGCCTGTCCTCAGCTACATAATAGAATCAAGACGTATTTATAGCAGGACAATAAAGTCCTGCAATACTGGATAGAAATTGCATAATGTTTTTGACCTTGAACCAAATCCTATTTAATCGCTGTCATTTCCACGCTAGCCTCTTGTTTTCCTTGAAATAACAATTATTCATGGTTTGGTCTCCAGAGGGAAATGACTGACACTTGCTCTCCTTGAACAACAACACGTTGAATTGAGCTGAGCTACGAGCTGTCACATTAACATGTGGCACAGGAAAGTATCCATGGACATTGGAATAAAGACACTCAGACAGACTGGAAAGCATCTGGAATCCTAAATTGCACATTCTCAGATGAGGCTAACTGCTTAATCAGCTTATTTTGTGTATTTTTTTGTTTTTGTTAATTAACAACTGAGGAACCCTTAAAATCAAGTTTGTAAAGGCTTTTTGGCATTGATGTAGTATCATCTGTGTGGCAGCTAAAGCTAAAAAAAATGGTTTATAATCTTATAATCCATATGAAATGCCCTTCATCATAATAACATTGTGACATTGTGAATGTCTTAATCAGTGATGGGCAAATCATGTCCTGCTCCTGTTTTACAGCAGCATCTTAAGTGGCACAAATGGAGATTTCTTGACTTTTCATCAACACTGGAGCGCTTAGAAGTTCATTCTGGGTCTACAGTATAGCCTCTCGCAATGTGACAGTCAAGGATAGTTATAAATGGAGAGCAGAGAGTCCACACATCTTTAATAGTTTTACTCTTCACACACAGATGGTGGGAGAGTACAAAAGGATACAGAATTTGGGAGACACAGGAGGGAAAGCTCAGACAGGATTTGTATCCCAGCCAGTAGGGACACACTGGGTTCGCCAAGGGGGGAAAGTTAACAAGCTGACAATCTCTAAGTGTGATCTAAGGATGCTGACTGCTGGATATTTTCAGAATCACAATGTCTGCCGCATGATAGAGTTAGAGTTATTTTGATAGTATCATTTGTTGCAGGTACTACTGAATGCAGGTATGTTTACCATGTTAGTTTAGCATTTTTACATTCTAATTTTGCTACCTAGCACTTATCACAGAGAACAGCTGAGGCTGATGGGGATATCATTAGTTTGTATGAATTTAGTCATAAATCAAAGTATTGGACAATTTGACATTTTGACCTTTTCATGGTGCTAATTCCATATACAGTACTAGCTTTAGTATGTGATTGGTCAATAATGTATGCATGATTACATTATTTCCTTACTTATTCTATTAAAATAACAAAAGCACCATCTCCCTGTGTTTCCGACTGGTCTCATTGGGGAAATTTCTCAAAAAGAGTTGTTTTGTAATTAATGTTAACCACCACATGTCTCTGAGCTGCACTGAAATGAAGACAGCTCATTAATAATGCAGAGTTACGTCTTACCATCCAACGCTGTCTAATGTGCACTTTTCTGTGTTAAATGAGAACCATCTAACTTTCTGTCCTCATCAACCTTTCCGATGATACTGTTCCAGAGCGCCTTGCCCTCCCCGAGCCAATTAATGTGGACCAGGAGAATATTTGTGGCTGCAGCCTCTCATACAATTTCAGCCCTTCTCAGGGAATCTACTGGAAGTGTTTCTGACTCCTGTGAAATCAATAGAGCTGAGTTGCCCTTTTAAGTCTTGATGGTGCATAGCGACGTGTTTTGTTTGATCTTTATGATTCTGTGGAGGATGGAAAACGTGGCGAGAGAGGTGCGAGGAAATTGGTGGAAGTGAAATGTCTGTTTTATCAGACAATGCACGGTTATGTGAATAACCTCGCTCAAAATAAATGAGGCCACATGTGTGTTCTGTTCAGGAGGCACAGTAATGAACCCTGAACCATTTTTCTTCTGAGGCTAAATGATCTGTCAAACGCTTAATGTAACAGGACAGACTGTGCAGAACAACTGGCCACTGAAACTGAAGAGAGTTAATTTGGTGTCACATGTTGTCTGTTCAACAGATATAAGCTACTGATAATGAGTTAAAATAAAAACAAGACGTTTTGAAATGTTTCAGGAGATGTATAGAGCTAATTTCCTGCCAAAACTTAACAAACAAACAAAACATGTTTCACACATGTCCGACAATCGACTACTAAACAGTGTGGTTTGCGAATTCAAAACACCATTAAAAAAGAAATGCATTTTGTTTTTCAAATACAAAATGTACCAATCAAACAAATACACATCATGCTTAAGAAACAAATACAACATGTCTTCCAAGTAAAAAAAATATATCCTACAAAGTAAAAAAAAAACAAGTAGCATGTGACCTTTGGCACAAACTTTCCGCCTTGATTGTGTTGCGGATTTTCTCACAAATGTCCTGAGTCATTTGCCCTCAGCAACAGCAGGTGGCGTTATGAGCACCCAACAGGTGAGTTTGTGGTTGTTGCTGGTGAAAAATCAAATGACTAAACTCCACAAGTTACTGTATTTATATTCTTCTGTACTTGTAGGATATGGAGTATTTGTTTCTGAAGCATGATGCATTAGAAATATGTTGTGTATTTGTTTGATAGGTAAAAGTAAAGACAATTAATGGTGGTTAATGGTGTTTTGAAATAAGCAATCAGGATTCTTCCTCTAGGGATCATCAGTATCTGCCAACAATGTAATGACATTTCAACCATTGCTGAGGTGTTTGACTTTGAAATTTTGGACTGATTGACCCGCACTGCCATCCACACAGCCATGCCACATGTCACTTAATGTGGCTAAAGTACAAGCATTTGCAGTTTTTCAAAATCAGTTTTGTTTCTGATAAATTTCTATAGGCATTCATCTTTTCTGTTTATTGAACATATTTTATGGATCTGAAGCTACATTGTCTCACTTATGAATGTGTTTTAAACATTAGTGAAGGTGTCATTGTTTGATTGGTTGGTTGAAGCATAAAGATGATTTTTGTATTGTCAGTTCAATGCCTGCGAAAGGTCATCGAAATGTTGCTTTCCCAACAAATGTAACGCTATTAATGTGGGTAAGTTTACACCCTGATTTTAGACTTCACAAAACTAACTGATAGATTCATTTATAATCAAAATAACGGTTTGCAGCCATTGACTGACAGATACAGTAGACTGTCCAACTGATACATGTAGAATGTATAAATACAATGTTACTTGCTATATAGACAAATGTGACAGTTAATCAAAATAGAAAAATGTGACATGCTGCCAACAACCCAAACATTGTGACAGACAATCACTGAAGGACGGTCTAATACAATGAACATCACTCAGTCACACGTCAACTTGAATAACAGCTGCTTCAGCCTGAATTAAACCAGCCTTTGTGTCCATGGTATTGTTTAAGTATTTATCTTAAATACATGAACTGTCAGCTCGTGACAAGTGTGCAATATTCCAGCTTTGTAATTTTCCACAAGTGGCATCATACCAGTGTGGGAGCTTGATATATCTTTGCTTAAATTCAGAGTGACATAGAAAAAATAAAATCAAACTTCTGTAAAACACAAACCTCTGGTCTAATAGTTTGCATCATTAAGCTCCATTAAGATAGAAGATTTATGTGATGGAGGCCTGCTGGTGCAGTGAATGGTCTAATGGTTGGGGCAGGATGAAGTCTGATGTGTTGATGTCTGATCTGTTCAGTTGGAGAGATAGAAACATTCACCACGGCTATTTCCTTTTGCATACTCAGTCTGATGTGTAACTGGTGTTTGGTGGACTTCTGTTACTGTAGGGTTTTGCGTTGATGCTTGTTAATAAAGAAAGGCCTATGAATACACCATGTGCAACTGACTCCATTACACTCTGTCTACATTTGGCCTTGTGTGTGCATGTGTGAATTAATCAACACTTTCACCGCTGAAAAGCAACATCCTCTGGGACCATATTAAATGTTTTCATGTGCCGAGGTATTTGATGAGGTATTTAACAGCTCTTTCTGTTAAGAGTTACAAAGCCCGGCACCTTTGTTTGGGAACGTTTCTAAATTAATTTCATTTGGAAATACCCACAACAATAATGACTGTCTATAAAGCTGCCCTTTATGAAGTTTTACTTCAGTGTTTAAAAAGCAAAAGGCTCCTTCCTGGGCATGAAACTAAAATGGCATCACAGTGTAAGGTTGATAACCAAGTACAATACATACAAAATTAAGATTAATATCAGAAATTGCAATTAAAAAGAGGCCTCAATAAACATGCAAATAATTGAGCAAGTGTTTGCTTTTTAACTTCCGACCAGGGGACTCTGGAGAGTTTTTGTGTCTTGTATTAATGCATTTTTTTAATATTAGAGCCTCTGGTTCATTAGTTTGAAGATGAAAATGAGTGATTCTCTTTTTAGGGGTATGGAGCAGCTTTTGAGATAACTACTGTACAGAGAGTCTTTGTGTGGATGTGTGTGTGTGTGCGTGTGTGTGTGTGTGTGTGTGTGATTGTCTTGCATGAGTACACTTCTTTCATACTGGAATTACAATGCATTTTCATTTTATTTTGTAAACGTATTTTTTACTCTGAAATTAACTGACTGACAGGATAAGACTGACTATGAAGTTTAAGTTAAAACAAACTCATTTTTCTATGAGTAAGTTACACATTTCAAAGAATGAACAAATCCAACCTTTTTTTGTACTTTAAGGACTGATTTTAAATTTTCAGACAATTTTCAGCTCTACAGAACTTTCACTTCAGGAAACAGATTGTTTTACTTTTTCTGAAGTGAGCCCCTAGAAACAACTGGTGAGGTGATCTTAGTTGTAGCCCACTGATTTGTGTGTGTTGGTCACAACATTGTTGGGGCAAAAGGTTAATTTGTTAAAAGACACACCTTGAAAAAACCCTAAATTGTAGAAATGTGGTCAATCTTTGCCTCATGTCAAGTGTAAAAAAACATAGCTGGTATCATTACAAATGTACCAAATGTCAATCAAGCTATAAAACATAGTTACTCCAAGAATCAGCTCGAGACAATGCCCACCATTTTGCCAACTGAGTATAATGTAAATCAGTCAGTTTCAACATAAATAGCGTCTCTGAAGCTAAGAAATATTATGCATGTGCAGAATTTAAGGAAATAAATTCAAACATGCACACCCTGGAATTACATCAATGATAGTTATTCAAAAGGCTGAAAACTGAGGCTGGTAAAAGCCAAAGTAAAACAAAACACTGTGTGCATGTCTAAGCGGGATCTGAGCGAACTATCAGCTGAGACATGATGTGCAGGTATACATGGTAATTTTCTGCAGCCTCTGTTGTTCATTCCTGCAGCGCACTTTGACAACAGACTTCATCATTTGTTCCATGTTCTTGGAAGCAGTGCTCTGTGGTCTGTTCCTGTCACACTGGTGGCACTGTGGATATGTGAGCGGAAAGCAGTTGGCAGCTCCAACAATCAGACATAATTTAACACAACACCATCAAGCTTTTTTGGAGGACAGTTGCAGACTTGGGTGCAACATTTTTAGTGACTTCGTACTCAGTTGGGCAGTGATCTTTACATTAATTTATTTTTTTGTTGAGCGAAACCTTAAGATTTCTGCTTTAATTTAAGTTCAACGGACATTAGATTAGAAACAGAGAAAATATGAATTAGGAAGGTGTCTTGCGGGGGGTGGGGGGTTGATGCCTTGTGAGCTCCTTTGCCTTCACCAACCAGCGTAAGAACATTTTGTGCCCTGGTGTAGCCTGTTTGAAGCCAGCTGGTGTCCTGGGGGCTGCCTGTGTCATCTGTGCTATTGGCTGTGATTGTTTGTGTGAACTGATCCTACATCAGCCTCATGGAGATGTCTGTTGTCACAATATCAGATTGTCACAACAGGATTTTCATGCCAAAAATAATTCCCAATAACGATATTATCGTGATGTACATAGAACATCTGAAAAGCTATAGCTATAGTTACTTCTTCTTCTTTGCGTTTTTTGACAAAGTGAACGATAGAAACAGAAATGATTTAAGAGATCCTGGACTATTTACAGGATATTATCGTATGTGTATTATTGACATAATATCAATATTTAATTTTTGAAATATCACGATTGTCATCAATACTGGTATATCGCGACACCCCTAGTTCAGCACCATGGAGCTCTGCTGACATCTGCAGTGCTGAGAAAAACAACATACGGACTAAAAATTATTAAACTTCTGATCTTAGAGGCTGTATGCTAATTAAGTGTGTTTGCATGTGGGTGTGTGTGTGTGTGTGTGTGTGTTTGTGTGTGTGTGTGTGTGTGTGTAGTAGCCCTGCAAACGGACATGGTGCCTTTGTCGGTACACAATGCAGCCAAACGTGCCCCTTAAAATGAATCATACGCCACTGAGCAATTGTAATGTATTTATATGACTGAGAAGTGCCTTAGACTATTACATTCTGGCTCGTCAGAACAAAACGAGTTAAATGGACATTTTGACATGGAAGTGTCTACATCAGGACCTCACATATCATAAGAGTCCCCTGCCCAGATGCGCAGAGGGGTGACTGCTGCACTGGGTGACAGACGTGAAAACAGTGCAGTAATATAACAAGGGAAATTCATCTATGTCAGAAGAAAATAACAAATAATACTTCAATGTTTGGTTCATGTTTTTCCTCACCTGTACCAGTCAAGCCCTCTGTCATAGTTTCTGTCGAAAAAGTGCGGCTCTGTTCCGAGTGCGCGCACATCTGGATGTATCCGGATGAACTCCAGCACCGCCCTGGTGCCTCCTTTCTTTACACCAACTATTAACGCATTAGGCAGCTTCTTATTCCCATATTTTTGCGCAACACTCATGTTTCTCAACTTTATGTCAGCCCAGTGACTTCCAGACGAGGCAGGGGCTTTACTTTGGTCGCGGAGATCACTTGATCCTCGCTGAGCAGCCGACTCATCCAGAGCGGACCTGACTTCCAGCGAAGCGCAATTGTCTAATTTTACAAGAAGTTTCTTCCCTCCTGCGTTCTTGCTCGGCGGGCATCGTTTCCCTTCATAACCCTGGTTTGTCATGATTGTGCTGCAACAAAAAAGAATACTATAGCATACATAAGTGCAGGACAGTGACACAGTGAATATGAAGGCGAACCTGGCGCTGAATCTGTTCGTAGATGAGAGGAACCTATGTGCCATGTCTCCATGGGTTCAAAGTGCTGCATGATTTTCCATCGGAGTGTTCCTCCTCTCTTGGTCTGCAGTCGGGGTCTGGCAATGATATAGGTTCTAAAATCAGACAGACTGGCATATGAGGATAGGGGTGGCTTCTGGAAGGCATCAACTGCGCGTAAGTCGCATTATTTCTTTTCATAGGCTGCTGAACTGTGCGAGAAAACTTGGAGTAGAATATGATTACAGCAGCTTCCAAGACACTAAATGGGCCAGTCTTCCTTTACAGTGTTTCTTAGTTTTGAGTGAGTCATTTGGTTCAATTACTGATGCCACACTGTCTTAAAACGAATCCCCGTCTTTATCCTCCTTCTCCTTGTTGTGTGTCGATTGTGCGAGAAAAGCAAAAGTCCAACGTGTCCTCAGTGCCCCTAAAACTCTCACCAGCGCGATTGTTCTGCTCGCCTCCGAGGGGATTTCAACGCTCAACCCACCTTTCCCTTTCATAATGAAGTTGTGAAGATATATGCACTTAGGCTACCGGCTATACATATTTAATCAACCCTCTGACGTCATGCTCATGATCATAATTCTATATGCGTTTTGTGTTTTAAAGGAACACCCTGAATATTTTAGGTAGGAATTAGAGATGCAACATTTCGTTTCCCGAGTGCCAATCATTTATGTAGAGAATAAATTCAACCTTGTTAACTCATTACTTCAGGATCTCAGAGCTGCAGTATGTGTGGTGTAACTGAGCTTTATAATAGGGAGTTTCATAATGTTCAATGTTTTAATAACACGTCTAATTTCAGAGGGATTCACCAATACGCCTTGGTTCTGAATGCAAGCTGGATGCAGCAATGCAACGTTTTAAGCCCTGTCAGTGTTAAAGTTTGGTTCATTACGGAGGAGTAACGTGTCTGGAAAAACAGCAGCTGCAATATTATATTATATAATAATGTGTTTTTCACTTTCTTCTCTGGAGACGTCTGATATTATATGTACTGAAAACATTCCATTCACATTGTTTTAATGCCATAACATAATTAAAAACCATCTAGCTCATGAGTAGAACTTATTTTCAATTATGTAAAACCCATGAGAAATATTTGTCTAGCTTTTTTATTTTTTATTTTATTGAACGACATTACAGATTTTGTTCAAACAACAAATAATAACAGTATTAACATTACATTCAGATTTGTGTTTTTCCCCCAACTTTGTTCATCTCAGTCCTTATTGTCCCCTGACACACATAATAGACAGTAACCACGCAGTTCATAAACAGTCCATGTCACTGTGTCCATATTTCACAGAATAATCTGCAACAGTCTTTCAGTAGTATCCTATGGGAACACGAGTAAGATAAACCAGGTGTGTTCCACACATCTGTGGAGGTGGCCAGGCCATAATTTGCTGTCCATAAGCTGGTGCCAGTGTATTTACATACAGTAGGTTGGTGTGAAGCAACACCACATGATGAATAGGTTGACCTAATTATTCATATGTCAGTTTCTCTTTAGGTCTCTGTGACCTGTGGCTCCTGATTGCCGGACGGGTCTGCAGTCTGAACAGTTTGCGTCATCTCTTGAACGCCATATCCAGTAGTGACATATGTGGTAGAGTCATTGTCCACAAGGCTATGCACTGGAGTCTCCATTCTGAACACCTCTGCATCAGCACCAAGTTCAGGCTGTTGTACTGTATCTGGAGTAATTGGAGGTGCAACATTTTGCCCTTCAGGAGGTGGTGCCTCAGTCTATGAGTCCAGTTTTGTTCCTCCTCATCTGAGCTCTCTGATGTTTCATTCGTTTTTGTCTCCTTGCGTGTCTTTCTTTGTTGAATATGAGGCTTTTGTATGAATATGAGTAGCAAGGCATTACATGGCCCCAACATGTAAGGAGGATTCTGCCTCTCCCTGTGCCACATTCAGGTTTTACTTTGTAAGCTCGTATTTGTAAGCTGTTTTCCCGCTTTTGAGAGACAATAATATGTATTTGATCTTCCCAGTATGAGTTTAACTTTCCAGGTCCTCCGCACTCAGACATATTCTTCACGAGGGCCTGGTCAACTAGAAAGCACTGGACTTTGCCTCTTTTGATTTGGTATGTTTTCACGCTTGCTGTAGTCTTTTTGATGGTTTTGAAAGCAGTGTCATATGCTTCTTTCATTTGCTGCAGCTATTTTGAACATATCCGGTGTGAGTTTCATCCTTCCTCATCAGTTGTCACTTTGTCCATAAGGTCATGAATGTGGCTCTTTACCTCCTCCTGCAATGTTAGAGGTATGGCATTTTATGTTTTAGCTACTGGGACATCATCAGTTAGCTTAATGTCCATCTTTAGGTTTTTGATGTAACCCATTTCATCTTTCTGCCTGGCAAATGCACCTGATTCCTCTCTGAACATTTGTTTAACCAGCCCGTTGTTCACTGGTTAAGTGGTCCACGTTTGGATTCCACAGTTTGTCTTGGGGATAACTCCAAGACTTTTCTCTGTTGGAGCTAGGTGGAGTCTGAGAGTTTTCAGCTACAACTGAATTAACCTGGTGTTCCTCTGAGTACACCTGAGTCTGTCATCCTCTGTGTGCTCTCTATCAGAGTTTAACATGGCATTGTGATTTTGTGATGTTGTAATGCGTGGTATTTCTCACATAAATGTTCACTTTATGTGAGGAGCAGGACATATTTACCAGCTGACAGCTTATTTTGAATCCATCATCCAATGAAAGGTTCTCTTCATGTTCAAAAAGCATTTCAGGTGTCACTTTGAGATCTGTTTTGACAGAGCAGCAGCTAATGCTATTATTTATTTGTCCCCCTGGAACTATAACAGATGAGTGTCCTGTTTGGACAGAGTAAGTAACATTGTCATTAGTGCCTCCCCGACGTAGGTTTAGTAGTATATCTGCCTTTCCTGACCCGAGTCTTAGGGAATTTCTGAGCAGAGCCACTCTTTCAATGGGCTGTACCTGGTACTCCTTATCTCTCATTTTCACCTCAGTGGCATTAAACCATATTTTGGGACTTTGTGCTATGCCCCCTTTCATTAGTATCTCATTTTACATTTGACTTTAAAGGTGCTGAAGGGTGGTGAGTCTTTTGTCCCTGCTTTGTGTTCAGACTTATAGGCTCTGTTGGTGAGTTCAGGTATCAGCTTGGGTCATTTTGGGACTTTGATTCAGAGGCCATTGCACTTCTGCCAGTTTCCCAATGCTTTCTGTTTCTCCCCTATTCTGCACCCTTATGTCCATCGTGTTTCCTTCTGGCGAGTGCAATAAATAGGAAACGCTGAACAAAAGAACAAAATGTTAAATTTAATTATTAAACTAAATGTTAAATTAAAGGAACTGGACAGGCATATAAAACATGTTTTTACAGGTACCACACATGCCTGAATCTCCCTGTTTGCCTCAAATAAGCTTTTTCCCTGACATTTTGGATCCATTTATTGTGTGTGTTGTATGGACATCCTTTGAAACACCGTCTTAGCAACAACAATGATGTGAAGCAGTTAGAAGTGAAACAAATCTGAGCAAAGTTTTGTGGCAGTTTTCACTTACTGCTTCAAGGCAAACTGTTCTCAAAAAGGGTAAAGCACAAAAGGGAAAGAAGTTCGTTACTTGAAGTTGGTACAGCATTAGCTAAAAGTGAAAAACAGAAGAGGTGGATGGAGGTGAAGGTGAAATCACTCTTAAAGCTAGGGTAGGTAACGTTGGAGAAACTAGCAGGAGACAGATTTTGAAAGTATCCAACTGAAAAGATTCCACCCCCTTCCTTCAGGCCTCTTTCCAAAGCCACTGCCCCAAAACACATTTTCATGCACAGTGACTGCACAGGCAGAGTGCACACAGGTAGGCAGGTAGACAGGCAGGTAGGGCTAGGGTTGCAGGTCATCCTGCAAAATACAAAATCGTCCCGTAACTGGAAACTTGAAGACGTGTTCCACATTGAACTGATATGGGACGTGCTTTTGTTCCGTATTTTTGAGAAGCAATTCAATGCAAGTCTATGGGAGAAAAAAATTTCAGGTTACACTATTAAGACAGGGTGATTTGTTCGAGATAAAGGAATCCCTCCTGCTCTGTTGTCCCTCAGCCTGTCGGTCATGTTGTTCCACTACCCAAACAGAGAAGCAGGGGGAGGTTCATAGAAACAGCTGTTTGCGTATCTCTCTCCTTTCTGTATGTACCGTTACCATAGATTGTCTTTTCGTCGAGGTTAAGAATAGTTTTGTTGGCAATCATCCATGCCGAACTTACCTTAAGACCCTCTCTATTAATAAAACATCTAAAATAAGTAAGTTAACTACGTGAAAGTTGGCAACCCTAGGTACGGCAGCCAATCATTTCATTTGGGATTAATTAAATGATTGGCTTTTCCCCCTGTAGCATTTGATTTATTGATTGCTGTCAGAATGTAAAGAGAATTTCAACAAATGCTTCTGAAACACATTACCTACCCTAGCTTTAAATAGTAAATGCAGATTTCAAAAATCAACCTCTGCCTCATTTTAACTCTTTATTATTTCAGTACATCTGCAGTCAGTGCTCATAAAAGTCAAACAAAAGCAGTATCGTCACATTATCAGAACAAAACCACAATGTGTCTTTTTGTGAAGAGCAAAACATTCAAGGTTTGGCATCTTTTTTCATTCCCTCATTAACGTCGTTAACTTTTGTTTGTTACAAATTAAAGAATGATGTAAAGCAGTTTTTTGCTGAATAGACTAACTGCTTCCAATGGGGAAAATTGAATCCTTTTAAGAGAACGTTCACATGTGCTTTTATTTTCTAATTTTATTTGACCCTTATTTAACCAAGGAAATCCTTGGAGAACAAGTCTCGTTTGTGAAGGAGCCCTGGCCAAGAAAGCCACAATAAAAGTTCCACATAAAATACAAAATACAATAAATACAATGAACACACAAGTATTAATAAAAAACAAAATACACAATAATATACAACAATAAAATACAAAAAAAAAATCCCATTGTCACCATAGACTTATCCTAATTTGTGAATATTGTCAGATTATACAAGCAAATTATCTGAGATTCAGTGCTGCTTAAACAGACAACAGTCTTGGATCCCTGGGGTTTACCGCCACACTGCTGCACTGCACTCCAGGAAATAAACAAGTAGCAGGTTTTGTTTTTACACTATGAGAGCTTATACACTTTTTATGAAGTCATCCGACAGACCCCTTGTGCTGGCCACCAGACAGGATCGTTTCACCTGCAGCTCATGTTGAATGATATCAGAAAATGTAACCAGCTCCAAAAAGTTTGATTATGTACAACACTTGGACACAAGCAATTCCTTTAGGTCTGTTGTAATAAAAATCCTTGTCTCGGGGATTTCAGTTAAATGCTTTAGAAATAACAATAATAATACATTTTGATAAGATTAGATAACCACATCCCTCAACCTACACCAATATTATGCTGCAGTGAGAAAACAAGCAGAGGAATGCGACAGAATTGTTTTAATTCCTCATTACTGCAGCATATTTTTGGTTCTGGGCTCCTGCCATGTAGCTTACCAAGCTACCCAATGAGTCTTTAGTGAAATATGATCAGCAGTCATAGATCACGTGAGTCCATCAAGGTCAAAACAGATGAAACATAAAACAAAAATGTTGGAGCAAAAACCATTTTACAATTTAAAGGGACAGTGAGACATGCAAAACTGCAGAAACTGCAAGACAGCTGCAGCTCTTTTACACTTTACTGTTTCAATATGTCACTTTACCAAAATGCAGTGATTGGCCCTGGGCAGCAAGGTCACTCTTATCAGCAATAAGTATGGACTCAGAATTAAAATTAAATGACACAAAAAGAGAGTGTTTTTAAAATCTTTACATTTTATTGTGTTACTATAAATCTCTTTTTATGATTCTCAAAATCTTTTGGCTTTTTGCTTTATAATCTGTCTGCATTCATGGGTGCGTGGTTCACATTTTAGTCATTTTCAAAGGCGTCTCTGTCTCCTGGGCTTCCAAAGCAATAGAATTAATTTGTAATTAATGGTAAAGTACTATAAATTGGCAATTAATCTTGTTAGGTGACTCGTTGTTTTTACAATAACTTCACATAGTGACTTCACTGCTGTAAAGCTTTCAGTCCTCACTCCACACACACAGAGAGAAACATACACTTTACCCAGATAAACTCCTTCACCTACTTAAAGTCTGCTCACATGGACAGCAGGTACTGAAAGGGCCTTTTCAAAACACTTCCTAGAACAAGGACAACACTGCACTTGTCTGCCCTCACATCCTCACATAATGAAAGATGAACTGCTTCCTTTTGGAACAGCATCTCAAGGCAGTGGACTGTAAAAATGATTCTGTACAGTGTTTGTAATGATGCTTATTCAAGACAGAGCTCAAACACATGACCATACACCTCCTGGCCACACGCACACACACACAGTGTTCACACACAATACCACAGGAAAGTATGAAGAAGCCCATGTTTCTTAAAGGTCACACTCAATAGGAAAAACCTCAGCTTTTAATGACAGAAAACCCTGAAATGACTTGTGCACTGTAAACCTTAGGAATACCACTGTATGCTTGCCATCCCCAGGTGGGAGAACTCTGATGAAGCTGAACTCTGAACAGTTGTTTGGTATTCTGTGGAAATGTATGCAATTCCAATGACTAATAGAGCAGCATATTTAAAAAAACAACAACTCTTGTTTGATGTGTGCAGGTATCCCAGAAATTGCTCCTAAATTACAAGCTTCTGAAATGTGTGCTAGTTTGTCATGCAGCAAGTTTTCAGAAAATATGACATTTGTAGGGCAGCATCCTGACTTTCATGCTGTGCCTTCTGTACTTTTGTTCATACAGATCCTGCATCACAACAAACACAACCCAATCACACACTTAATTTTCTGCAAAAACCCAATCTTTTCATGTTAAATTAATATAATATCAAGATAGCAATCAAAATCAACACCTTCAAAAAAGCCTTTTTTTACTGTTGACTTGTGTTGACCACTTGCTGCTAAATGCCAATTAACCTGGCATAGTATCTCCTTTCTGCTATATTAAAGCTGCTAAACTGCCAGCTGTGCCCTGGTTGAAGCGCGTGTTGCCAGCAGAGAATATTGTCCCCAGGGATTCAAATAATCTTTTCCTTTTAAGTTGATATAAACCACTGAGAATAAGCAACCTTGCCAAGCTTCTGCACTGCGGCGCAGCGGAGCACCCTGTGGTCATGAAACACCTTCCCTTTCTTCTTACTGTCGTTCTATAATGCCAAGGATATCAGGATATCTCACTTTTTCATTTAGTTACGTGCTATTCAGAGATTATAGGATCACAGTATCAGTATGATAACAGGACTTGACAGCATTAAGTTATTCCACCCACTCTATGTGGAAAACCTGACATTATATAGCTAAATTATGTGGCAAACTGTAGGCTGCAGTTTTGTAGATAAACTTGAAAAAGATGCCAGGGTAAGGAAAATAACTATTGTTTCTTTAAAAAAAAAGTTTGACAGCGATGATGACTTTCAGAATTGGTTATACAGGAAAATGTGTCATCTTTATTTGTGGTAAACACCCACTCAGTGTTTCCTACAGATTCCTATCTGTCTGGTGGAAAATCAGATCGAGAGTCAACATGACTCTGTATCTTCACAATCCTGCTTCAAGCTAAGAAACATCCACTGGAGATATAGTTAGTCATTATCTCAAAAGTGCTTGTAAAAGCCAAAACTGGTTAGCTAAAAACTATCAAAAATGTAAAGTTACTCATGCTGTTTAGAAAATAACCATGATGAAGAGTTTGACTTTGTTCTGTTATCAATATTTATTGTATTTATGTATTGGTTTATTTAACAGGGACAGTGCACATTAATAAACATTGCTGTAAATGTGCCAGAGATAGCCAAGAGACTATTTTTCATCTGTAGTCCCTGGACAGATGTTACAAAGACACAATAAAAACAGAATCTAAGATTAGAAATCCAGTTATTGAGAGCATGCAGGCAAATAATAAAAATAGAGTGTTATTGTCACTAAAAACCATCATTCATACATGCAACACAGAGACACATAATACAGCACACACAAAACAATGAAATGCAGATATTGATGTTAATAGAAATACAGACTAAATAAGATCACACTGTGCTGCATTGGAAAAATGGCTATTATTAGACACTAATTGAAACATGCAAAGTACCTCGGACATATAAACACATCAAATACAAATCACTCATGCACAATAAAAGCAAAGCCACAATAAAAGACCTGCATGCAGGTACATGAGGACAAACTGTATCTGTACCATCATAGTACTTAAACTATCTGCAACTGTGCTCTTTGATTGGACCAGTTAGGAAAAATGATAGGTCAGGGAGATGAACGGGGAACAAGAGGTACAAAGGGAACTCTGGGAGTTGCAATATTGTTTGTTGCTTTAAAACTGCACTAATTTTTTGCTTTTTTTGAGAGCAAACATATGTATCCTGATTGTTTATTCCCTTCCACTGAATCCGTAACACAGTGTTATACAACCACTGAACTAAACCATCTCATCAAAATGTCCAAACAGTGATAGAAATTTATGCTGCTGTTCGTCAGTAGAGTGAGATGATCTTATTGCTGCTTCTTCCAGAAGAATGAGACTCTGCTCTTTCTGTTTTAGTTGAGACTCTTTGTCTGTCATCTGTCACTCCCTAAACTGGACCCAAGGACTGACAATATAAAAAGTTAGAGGGTAGTAAAAGAAAGCAGTTTTCACACCAACGGACCTCTTTTACTACCGCCATTATAATGTGCCATCAAAATGGATTTCACAGTGACATATACTGTAGAGGATCATTTTCTGCATGTACTGTAGGTGTTTAAGGACAAAAAATGACACTGATTTGTCAACACTCCTTATGATAATTATTATTGGATTCATAATCAGTTTTACTGTTATTTCTTTACAATTACAGTAATTAGCGCCTGTGCTGAAGCTTTGCTTGGTAGGAGGGAGGTATGCATGAATAAAGGATAGGTAAGTAATTTTTCAAGTCTTTAAACAATACTTACAGGATCAAATGTGCATTGAAACAGTTTTAGCTTGCTGTAATCATTCCCCCTGTTCATACTGGCTATTTAAAGATCCTTTCCTAATGTGCCATTGTGAGTGATGGGGAGCAAAATCCACAGTCTTCATTCTGTGCACGTATGTATTCCAGTGCTTATCTGAAGTTAATATGGAATTTCAGCAGTCGGAGTTAATCAAATCAAGTGGGGATCTTCCAAAGTTTATTTTAGTACAACATTTGTGGAAGAATGGTAACACTAAAAAGACTGTAATTCTGGAAGATATTCACTTGATTTGTCTAACTGAGTTTGCTGAAGCCTCATAATAGCTTCATATAAAGTCTGGATTAGATTTTTACACAGAATGATAGTGGATTTTGTTCCCCACAGTCTGGTATCATGTTGTGTATGAATAACATGCTGATTTCGTGGGTTATTACAACGTATTGTTTGCTTCATTTCACACCATTTAGTCTGTACTGACTTACAGTGGTGGAAGAAGTATTCAGATCCTTTACTTCAGTAAAGGTGCTAATACCACAGTGTGAAAATACTCCACTATAAGTGCTGCATTCAATGCCTTACTTAAGTAAAAGTATCTAAGTATTATCAGCAAAAAGTACTCATTCTGCAATGGTCCCTGTCAGTTTTTTATTATTATACATGGTGTTTTTTGGATTAATAGTATTTCTGCATACATTTTACTGCTGTAGATATTTAAGGTTGAGCTGACCTAATTTATATACTGTTGAGTAGTTTAATCTACAGCAAAGCATCATATTCTTTTAGATCATCATATGTTTGTAGCGTCGCTGTCCTGTGAGAACCACATATCTCTAAAGACTCAACTTTTCATGAGTTCAGAAAAACAGCCCGGTTATCAGCTTTGTGGCTATGCATTTTCCAGCTGATCCAAGAGGATTTCTAAATATTTTCATTTAGATTAAGTCAGAGAATTGTCTCAACCCATAAAAGGAACACTTCATCCTTCAGTTAATAAAAAACATTGAAACTTCAAATCACCAAATTTAGAGATGCATGGTTTTTCACTGGATAGGAAGAGTATGACAAATTGTGATCTGAAAAGTAACAAGTAACTAAAGCTGTCAGACAAACGTAGTGCAGTAAAAAGTAAAATATTTCCCTCTGAGATGAGTAGAAGTATGCTGAGCTTTTGCAATAAAGAGACCTTGACTATGAAACTTGTAGTGTAATGAATTTCAGCATCCCATTTAAATGTTTGCAGAGTTTTGCAGGCTTGTTCTTAGATAAGACTATTTCTACTAATTGTTTTTTGTCTTTTTCTTCATGTTCTTATTCATCTCCTTCCTCTTTCGGCGTTATTGTTGCTGATCTACCGAAAAGACAACAAGAACAAAAGCCAAGCACCGACTAAAGGCCATTGACCAGCAGGTTACCTCTCTCCTCGCCAACCACGGTGTCAGCTAATTGCTGCTGACATTTTGCCTGTGTTGTTTAAATCAAAACTATTCTGATGAATTTTGTTTCTTCACAAAAAGGGGACATAGTTTAGAAATGCCATCCTCTCTGTCATCCGCGGAGCATCTCGATTTTCGACAAAATCGTCTAATTATCACACAGTTTGCTTTGACAGTACTAAGCAGTTTCCTGAATACAGCAAATAGTTCTGATCCTCGTGCATGGAGGGTAAAGTCAACACCCACAGATCTGGCTGCCAGCAGGTAAAAAGACTCTTAACTGTCAGGAAGAATCCCAAAATTGTAATCTCGGACAACTTTAGCAACTTTAAATGACAAAAAAATATAGGAGTCTGAGTGCTGTGATCCCCCCATTCTAATGATGGAACAGGAATCTGCTGCACATTTGTATCATATAATAATAAGTACTAAGTATGAGCAAATATAGCTCTTACTTGTATTAGAAAGTAATTTACTAAGATTAAATTATTTTGAAAATATAAATTATTGATTGCAGGTTGTTATCATCTTTGTATTGTTTTCCCGTGGTTTTAAGTGATATAGAGGCTGGCTCTTTTAATAATCAAGTGTCCCTGCATAATTTAAATATTCTAACACCTCTGTCACCGACTGAAGGGTAGCAGCTCTCTGGTGATGGACAGCTGCCATCAGAGAACGACATGAGAGCTTTTAAAAATGAAGCCATTTATTTGGGCCGAGCCCTTCTGAGGTTCTGAACACAGCTTCTTATTGACTGAGACAAACCACATGGCTGATGGATTTTGTGCGTTTTATTTGGGTTTCAATGACACAGACAAAGGGTTGCTTTGGTGAGTGATTGATCACTGTGTATAGAAGGCTACACGCCTGTTTCCTAAATGCAACAAGAGTCGATTGATGACTGTAAAGGGGATTTCGATGTCCTTTCAGTGGCTCTCAGATTTGCTTTCTTTGATTGCATCTCCACAGACTCTTTATTCTGGTTGGCCAGCACCCTGTGAAAAGCACATCAACAGGGAGTACCTAATCCCTGCTGTTATTCTGAGGCTCAACAATCTTGAATCCAAACAAAATGAGAACTGTCCCTCAGTGGGACACTATATCACAGAACATCCTAGGAACTAGGAAGTAGGAAAAATCGCTGATAATGATACTGGACACAACAAGTCTGTGTGCAAACAAAAGTGTTGCTATTGTTTGGTTAGGAGAACAAATTGTTAACATCTATTAGGATGTGGTATAAGCTAATATACATTCAATCAGTCAGTATATTAATTTAATCCAATCAATATGTAAACTTGAACTCCTCAATGTCAAAGTCAAGAACCAGTGTGGTCACAAAAACGTCAAATTTGGTTCAGCAAATTTAAGTGCTGTCACCTGTTGCTAACATCCCAAATTTCAGTGTTAGTTGTCTCGTTTATGCCTCAATAGAGAACTAACAGTGACAAATATTGATTGGAATGTCCTGCGGTGTATTATGTCCCACAGAGATGAGAATATTTAATTTGGTGATATTCTGCTTCAAGAAAACCTGTGGCGTGTTTAATTTTCACACAGGCTGATGTGACCGCATGCACAGAATATTATGTGAAGCATTTATCAGTTCCCCACGTTTTTCAATCACGCAGTCTCCCAAACGAGCATACTGAGCAGGAAAAACATGAAACAAAAAAATCATTATGTATGTTCTTGAAACGGACTTTTGTAGAAATGAGTGTAGAAATGATATTGGTCTGCATATACAAAGTATATAAAATAGATGAAGTGGTAAAAAAAACCTACATTCAATTGAGAATACATGCAACATTTTCCCGATCATGAAACTATTTTTTGTAGAACAAAAACCAGAAAGTAAGTACACAGGTTAGGTTAGCTGTTTGTGTATAATGTGCCTCCAGTGCTGTACATTTCACAAAACAAATCTCTTATCCCATACCCTCATAGCCAAAATAGAACATCGGTGTGACTTGTGAAAAGATATTGTGCATGTCATTTTGACTTGCATTCATAACCTTTTTTCGTTTTCAAGAATTTTGCGGTGCAACATTTCTAGTACAATGACCTTGGGGAGACATTTAGATCTGCTCCCATTCTGTGGGTGTGTCAATGATGGACATTTGGTGGTGCTCATTCTCCAGTAGTGTGCCATTAAACCATTGTAGAAGAAGAGCGCACAACAAGATAATGTAATTAAAAGAGCACCAGGCAAACCTCAAACAGTGGGAAACATGATGGAAAACATGATGGAAATATGGCATTTACGTGTTTCATGTTTCAATTTGAGCATACAGTTGGATGCAAACACATTTCTTGATGTATAGTAACACTACAGGGCCCCATATGCACCATGATACATATTTTTCACCATGGAATATTGAACAGGTGTCTGACATGGGTGTACCTTTTGGCTTGATTGGTTGTCTTGCAGGACATTGGTAGGCATGACTGTCACTTTAATGAAACTGGGAACACCTGGGTGCAATACTCCATATTGCTTCCATTACATTTCCTGTAGAAAGACTCTTTCCGTGTGCTATTTTTTGGTTTATTTTTTGCTCTCTAACATTCCCATGGACTCGCGTTTTGTCCAAACGATGTGACTGTGTAAAACAGATTTATGTCCCCACAACATGAGTTATACAGATCCACACACACACACACACCACTGATTCCAACATGCTTCCCTTCTGTCATTTTCACTTGAAGTTAATTTAAAATTTTAAAATGTTTAATGGCATTTTTTTGATTTTTCCAATCATCAATTTGGTACAAAAGAAAGTTACTACTTTTTGGCAGTGCTGAACACAACTCGTGTTTTTGCCCACACTTCATTGGGTTTGGCTGTGTTGCAGACTGATTGCTGGTCATGTTGGCTGTTGAAGAGGGGGAGGCAGTTCCTAAACTGGCTGGTGATCAGAACCCGTTGAGACACTCTTTCATCTATGAAGAACATGGATAATCGTTGGTTTATCTCTGGTTGTGGTTTATATACATTTTTTTATACTTGAAAAAGTCTGTATATTTATTCATCACATTCCTTAATTGTATGTCTAGTTTTGGAGCAAATTGGCATTTCATGCTGGCTGTGCAACAATCCTTTTACAGACTGGTGTGCTTTCAGCTCCTCCATTCTGTCCCTATGGACCTAAACTCGGTAAAATGAGTAGGTTTGCATCCTCCTGTTTACCCCGAGTTAACATGTAGCCTACATAAGATCAAGAGAGGGTCTGTCCCAATAACAGACTTCAGGCAGGCACGAGTATAAACAGGTGGTGTACAGTATAGGTGTCATAGCATAGTAACCAGTGTTAAAATGCAATAAACATTAAACACAGAGGTGATTTTTACCTGCACAGATCATCTCCCATACAAAATGCTCTCTAATAACCGAGGTGACCTAGTCGGTAGGGCCGAACAATTTTGGAAAATAATCTAATTGCGATTTCTTTTTTCCAATATTGCGATTTAATATGCGATTATTTTTTAAGCTTTTTATCTTCTGTAATATTTAACAAAGATATGCAATAAATCATTGTATAATATGACCAACACAATATTAGATAGTTTAAACATAACCTTCTTTCAAATTCTTACATGAAGGCGAAATAATTAGATGCATGAATTGATATGATTGACATTTTTATTTAACTACTTCAATTACAGTAGCATATTGACTGATTGAACTTCCAGCCTTGTAAACATGTAATAACTAACAAAATCAAACAAACGAAAGTGCAGGTGCAGAAATATAAAAAAAAATCTGTAGCTTTTTAGTACAACAAATTATCTAAAAATTAGATAATTCAAAATAAACATGATACATCAACATGTGGATTGCATTTTTTAAAGACTGTCTGTGAACTTTAATACACATCTTTCATATTATATATATATATATATATATATATATATATAAATAAATAACAATATATATTATCTCTAGTCACAAAAGTGCAGGAAAATAAATATGTCTGTACCTCTTTGGAAATATTTTGGTAAATCAAAGTTAAAACTCAATGTAATATAAACATGTGAATTATACATGTGAGGGCATGCTGTACCGCTTATCTAATGTTAGTGTACTTATCAAAGCCGTGAACCCCGACTTGGTCACCGCACTGAGGAGCATCGTAACCTTTGCGACTGCAGTTACTGCTTTAGTAATTTCCAGGTGCCGTTTTGAAGAGCGCTCATATGGAGTTACACTTTCAAACATTTTGGTCAGCGATGCCTGTCATCCTGTGGTACGACTGGCGTTCGGCTTTTTTGCCATGTAACTATCGTAGAGGGCATTGTGGTGTTTTTTTAAGTGTTAGTAGTGTTGCCCCGTGAGGTAGCAACATTAGCAATGCAGGTTTTGCACAATACCTGTCTCTGCGCAGCATCTTCTTTTTTAAATCCAAAATAGCCCCACACAACTGACGTGCTGTTTCTCTTTGACACTAAACTTTCCGCCGCGCCATGTTCTGTTGAGGCTGATGCCATTTTATAACAGGTCAAAGAGTGTAGCGTGCAAAGTTTATGCTTTCTCTGCAGACTCTCGCGTCACATGACACCCGTGACCAGACTGTAATCGCAGCCCTTGCGGTTCAAAAATCGCATTTTATTCTATCGCGATATTATCGCAAATGCAATTAATCGTTCAGCCCTACTAGTCGGCCAGAGTACCTACATGCCTGTATTCATGGATTCATTTTTTAAAGACATCTGATACTGACTCCCCTCCAGCATTCTCCTCCTTGAGCTGTAATTTCCGAGGAGTCTCGCAGTTCATCAGTCAGACATCTGTTTACGAGTGCTGTCAATGCTGGCGGAAGCAGCTCTGCTCTTACTGAGCGTCCCACTGTGAAAACATAAGTGAGACCTCAGCGTTCAGAATCTTTTTGAGAAGGTGTCTGTAAAAAGTAACTTCATATGTTAGTGTGTATCACAGATGTCTACGCACAGCAGCCACCCAGAGAGGTAACATGCAGTGCAGCACTCAATACGGGCTGTTATATATTTTATATACAAAAGGAATGTGTTGTCTGATTTTTTTCCTGATGTAAGACATCATTCCATCTCCGATCCTGCGGAGGTTATGCACTTGAAGATGTTACACCCCTTCACAAAAAAAACAGGAGGAAAACCTGAAGTGAGTGCTGTAGATAGTAACAAGTGTTAACAGTATCAAACGATACTAAACAGGCTGAGCTTGAAAATCATACAATGTCCTGAGTTTAATTCAAATCAACAGGAAAAGCCAAAACAATATTGGGAATTTCATCCATCTCATGTAAAAAGGAACAGAGATGATTTGGCATTACTCTCACAAACACCAGTGTATTAATGTGGATCCCATATGGATCGGCAGAGCACTAAACCATATCTATTATTGAAGCATGAGGGAGAATTTTTAGAGCACTCTGAATTTCTGCCGTATTCATAATTTATATTTAAATCCTTCTTGGTCCCCACTACATATTCAGATCTCATTTACTGTCATCCGTGCAGACTCACTGCCTTTATCCTCTAGGAATCTGGTCTCGACCAATGTTCTTATCGAGATTTGGGAGAGGATTTGAAAGGTAAGGTGCTTGGCAGTGCCCATGGAAACACACAGAACACACAGCTCATTGGGATCACGCTATGTTCCCCATGTTGCCTAGCAGAGCTCTGTATGTTTCGTCAGAGCTTGGTTAGATATGACACCACATACACAATCTACAGAGGACTTTTCAGCTGGAAGGTTTAGGAGCTGTGCATAAATATTCAACTTAAACAAATGTATTGTTGCAAATACTGATGGACGCGTTCAATATTCTGCCTAGTTTGTCTTTCACAGAGGGCTGACTCTGCATCCATACCATCCCTGCACTGCTGAGGGGAAACCCCACACCCAACCAGTGTCTGTCAGAGAAGATAGTGTTGCCTTTCCACCATATAGAAGAATGAAAAAATGGGGGGCTTCAATCATTCATCACTTCTCCCTGCACCAGTGTCACAGGGGTGGAGATTAAGAACAAGGTTCAGAGATGCTAAAATTGCAGAAATAGAAGGGGATGTTTTGGGTGATTTGTCATACTTTTTGCATGGTAGACAGAAATGTAAAGTGCTACAATTTGGCTCTGGGGAAGATCTTCCAGGATCACAAGATCAGAAGTGTCACATTTATTTCCACTTGTGTGTTTGTTTTGTTCTTGAAAGTACTGGTTCTGTCGTTTTTATGCCATAACAATGAAGGCCACGAGCAAAGCAGAAACTGCAAAACACAACCAACAAAAAGAAAATGAAAAACAAAGGGAAATAAAAGAATAGTCATGTTGAGCAGGTTTCTTCTCTCAATTTAGTTGTAATAAAGTTCTCTATCATTTATTATGGAAACAACAACAAGCTAGCATATCAGATGGCCAGCTAATTAAGCTGCTATTAAACAGGGACATTTCATGCCTTATGTTACCATTTTTAAAATGTATTTTAATTTGATTTAGACTGACAAAATTACTTTTAACAAATTACTATTACCATCATTGTGACTATGTCTGCAAACTCTTAAACTATACAGCAGCAGACTAATAAATTCTCAGCTTTCAGTTTCATTTGGTCATAAAAGCTCCAGTGTGCAGCTAATTTTCATTAAAATGTATTTGTTTTTGCAGATGTAGTTTGCTGTGTTCAAGTCATAAGAGCTTGCTCTTCTTCCCATTTCTGACTTGTTAGCTGATAGGGCACATCGGTGATCTGAATGAATTATTTAACATAAGCAAATGTTATACAGTAGATTTAATTATGAGTTGAAGGGGATACATATTTGATTTCTCCTTTTTCTTTCTAGCTTAAACCTCTGGGCTCTGCTAGACAAAGAAAGCTTGGCAAACAAAAGTTGTGATGCATGCTGGCACTCCCTCTCAGAACCCTCCTGAAGTGACCAGTCAGTACCACAGTCACGTCTATCATACAACATTGTGAGATGGATAGTATTCTGTTGCTTGCAGCTGATAAACCAGAACTCCCCAGCTCAACAAGAAGCAGAGTTTACCTCCCCTGAATACAACTGCCAGGACACATCACAACTTAAAACTCAGACAGCAACTGAGGAAGAGTCAATCTAAACAAGCATGAGTGAAGTGATATAGCTATAGCCAAAAGTGTACGTATTAAAATAACACTTCTATGTTTAGCCTGTTGTTCAATTGTACAGGGCAAATGTTGATTTTTGTTTTATTGTTTATCAATGCACAACAAACCTATTGCACCATATTAATTTCTCATCAAATATGCTTTAAATGTTCATACACATGTACATATTTTTATTGTCAAGTTATCTCTATTTAAACATGCAAAAGAGTGAAATGTATCTTGTTTCCACTCAAACCATGCAGTCACTTCACTCTTCTTCCTGTAAGGAGCCCCCCCCCCATTCCACTTGATACATCATACCCACTCATGGACCTCATTTAATTGTTTACAGACATACCATAACACATTGTCATCAGTAGGAATGAAAAAAAAATGTGGGTGAGGGACAGATTTATATTGTTTGAGGGCACCCTGCGACGAGTTGGCCACTGTCCAGGATGTAACCCGCCTAAGGCCCAAAGTCACTGGGATAGGCTCCAGTCACCCGTTACCCCTAACCGGAACAAGCGGTAGAAAATGACTGGCTGACTGACTGTCTGAGGGCAATGGTATGCAGTACAGGGAAATAATTCAGCAATTGTACAGTATTTTCTCTCTTCCGTGTACAATTTCTTGTGAATTGTGCCAAACTGGCTTAAGGAGACCCAGAGAGTGAGCCTGTATTTGTGTATAATTGTTGCGAACAATAAAGAAAAGGGGCTATATTTCGGCCAAACATACAAAACTGTAACGTAGAGCAACGTCAGCTTTGACATTGCCTTTCAAGGATATCAGAAGCAGGGGAGATGGCTAAATCCCTCACCTCAAAGTCTGGTTTGTTTACATAAACACAGAGTAGGCTGGGGACTAATAGCAAGGTTGTGTGCGATATAACCAACAATGCTCCAACCTTACTAAAAGCCTGCAGGGACCTTCTCCAGGAAGGAGATATGAGAGCAGTGCACACACTGCACACTTCAGTATGCAGAGGTTAACTTGAGGATATTTATTAGTGGACGGCTTTTGGGATTTGCTGGGTGGAATTACTATACATGCACTGGAGGCAGTGAATAAAGTTTGCACTCATATAGTAGACAGTATGGTACTAACTGCAGTACAAAGTGCACAATAAACCTATTTTACCTAAGGTAGGAATCTCTCTGATATGAAAGTACAGCTCAGTATTTTATGGATTATCCTCCATGTTGCTCTTAAAATGTCAGGGCAAAGCTTTTTCATAATTCAATCCTGAATACAGATTTCAAGACATCAACAATGAGTGTGAATAAAACTGTAGATATAAAAGGCTACTCTGTTCTTACACAGCCACACCCCTTTGTGACAGTCAGAGCTGATTCCATCAAGTAATTGTGAATGAACTGACGAAGCAGCATTACTATATTTTTCTAATAATAAAATCAAATGACAGTGTGAAAACAATGTGACAACGTGCATTGGGTCACTTATGGGGTGAACATTATCACCTGAATCTGCAGCGCCACTCGGCATTACGAGCTTTATTGTGAGTTTCAGCTCACCGTTTAGCTGTATAGCCTGCAACTTTTGGTTCACTCTCAACGCTCGCATAGCGTTGTTTTCGGTCACCCTTTCAGTGAAAAAGCTCTAAAAACCCACTGTACACTAACATTGGATTTACACTCTCCAAGTGGTCGGAAACACGTCTCCAAACAAAGATTATGTAGCTCCGTAACTGCTGGATAAAGAAGCAACTGAAAAGGTGGTGATATGTCAATGTTGTGTTCACAACTTGTTTCCCCTGCCCAAACAATTGGCCAAAAAAATCAGTTATTGCAGGTTTAAACTAAACAGGAAAGCATTTTTCCTTATTGAAATGACCCCAAAATATAGTCTCACAGCCACGTTTGCTAGACTTCCATTGCAGTTTGCACCGACAGCAAAATCATTACAATTTAGCCCAAAGCCAGCCTTAACAACTCAAGTATTGTTGGCTGTTCCAAAAAAAGGTGTAACAATGCACATGTCTCTGCACAACACAAGGTTACAACTTCTAGTGCTCGAATAGTTATTAGTTTTCAACAGCTGAATATTATTTGCATTATTAGCACTCACACAGTCAGTTTGTAGCACATAATGCAACCTGGCCTGTAATGTATATTTTACTCTTCACTCTTTGGAAATATACTGTTTGTCTTCATCTAGTTGTTTTTGCCTTAAAGGGAAAGTGAAGGTCATATGAATGAAGTTCTATATACCCTCAAACTGAGCACACTTGATGTCCTAATACACAGAGTGAAATACAGTTCCCTATTCGCTATCTTAGTCAAGCTGAACACATCCTATTTCAAGAAGATGACAACTAAGAGGCTCCAGATGATGGAGCTGACACATCCAGGGAGTGCAAGCTGTGATGTCCCCGTACTGAAGCTTGAATTTTTGCCACCCTATCAGTGTAAGACTGCTTTTGAAGTGAGTTGAAAGAACTTAAATCCAATGACGACCGGGTGCACTTCCTCATCTATGACCAAACTGTGAGCTAGCGTGGATACATAGGAACCAATTGAGCATGTTAATATTTCACTTTTCCTCCAAAACGGCCTTCAGACAGATGTTGCGTTCATCATATTTGCATAAATTGAATATTATTAAATGACAAAGGTTGATTTAAACTGCAGGTCTGAGTGACATAAAGGCAAGAGGAAATATTATTTTTAAATCTTCAAACAATAATTATTTATTTGCATTTACCACCCCACATCAGTTTCTTTGTAAACAGTTTTGCGTAACTTCACCTTGATCTGTAACCACCAATTGAACATCAAATGTATTAATGCACATCTGACAACCAAAATGTAAGAAAGGAGAACATGTTTAGATGTTCACATTTTTTATTCTTCCTTTCTTCTTCCACAAGGGAACATTTTAACTTTTAATTCATCAGTAGCATCTGAGTGGGAGGTAAATATGATTTTTCAAAGCTCTGCGGGATTTTAACAACCTGGTATCCGTCTTTATCGGCAGCAGAGTGTTGCTCGTTAGGGGAGGGAAGCAATGTGACCCGCCGCTTTTCAAGCAGGATCGGCAAAGGTTCACGTGTGCAGGATTTACGTGTTGAAATAATGACAATCTTCAACCGGTCGGTCCATCATTGAGCACAGATGAAACAAGATGGTACTGTCAAGCTCAGAGTGAACCAAAGAGCAATACTGTAACATCACTCTGGCCTGAAGAGACAAAAAGCTAATCACATACTTATGAGGCCCCTAATGAGGAAATGAAAGTTTATCAAATCACATCACCTTGCTATTTTTTGTGTCGTTACGCATATGCTATATTTGTACTTTGTCATTCAAGTAGTTCATTACTCATTTTTCACATTCAGCACAGATTTTGGTTCATACACAATTCTTCCACCCCCTGTTCTTCTCTGCCTTATGAGTAACTTTTATCTTACATCTGTGACCTCTTTCTGTTATATATATATCTTTGCGAAAGAGTTGTTCATGCTCACATATATTAACTGGACCGTTCTTGACTGTAGGAAGGCCAACCAGTATGTGTTTCATATTTAAACAGGCTGGTTTCAGCAAACAAAGCTTGCCATTTCGGTTACAGACAACCACAGAGGCATTAACCTTTGAAATCTTTTGAAAGAATCTTGAATATCTTTAGAAAGAGTGCCATCAGTCAAAGTGCTAAATTAGAGATTCTTTTAAGCTTTGTTTCCTCTTAAGCTATTGATATTTCTGTTTCCATGGCTATTTTTTCTGAATGTAACACTGACAAGAACATCTTCAAATCTTGAAATAGGAAGACAAAATGCATAAAAGCTCTTTCTCGATTGCTCAGTTTTGCAGCTGACAATACCCTCAAATTAAAGCTGTCAGTTTACACTTACACCTCGCAATCATTTTGTAACTACACATCCAAAGCAATGACTGGAGTGTTTGATGTCCAAATATTTAGACTACTTAGACATCAGTGTTTCAATGTCCCAAATATTTAATTTTCCCAAACAACATTTCTCTCAGGTAAATGACATGCTGCTTTGTATTGCAGGCTGTAGAGGACGAGAGAAGATGGAGGGCAAAGGAGCAAAGAAGGAGTTTGGGAGCCAGAGTGCAGGAGCAGAACCATAGACAGCTGAGAGTCAGTGGTGCTAATGTGGGGTCTGAGTTTGTAACCTCACTCTCAGTGCGCTCTGATTAAAGAATGATTTATAGGCCTGCTGGAGAGCCCGCTCAGCAATCCGTCTCCTCAATGAGATTTTTTTCCCTTTCCAGGGGTTTGGTAAATCAAGCCATCTTGGAGAGGATCTCGGGTGGACAATGTCAATGTGTTACTGAGAGGGAGCCATTAAATGCTGTAATCATGAAAGCATGCAGGGGGTTCACAGGTGCATACAGACACAGATTTGTCACATACAATGTTGGTCCTGACTCCTTTAGGGGAATAAATCAGTGTACAGAGATATTTACACATCTATAATTCCCACAGACTAATCTGTGTCTCTATGCTTTAGTTTTTATTTGCATGTGAAGATTCAAGATGTGTTAGAAAATGTGTGTGTTGGAATATCATATTTGTTTCTCCCTCCTCTATTCATTCTATAATGTTGACGAATTGTTCAGATCTAAATGTATAACCTGAGTGGAAGGTGTTCACTGCACAAAATCTTATCAAGGCATTTTTCTCCATTATTGAGACATAAAAGTCAGCCATGCTAGCAGATAAATGCTAATGTCGGTATGCTGCCATGCTCATTATGACAATGTTAACATGCTGTCATTACGTATAATGTAAACTATGTTCACCATCTTAGTTTACTGTGTTAGCATGCTAACATTTGATAATCAGCACTAAACAAAAAGTACAGTTGAGGATGAAGGACATGGTCATAAACCAAAGTATTGGGCAAATTTCCATTTTTACCTAGATGAAAAGTTAAAGGCCCACCAAAGGAATTACAGTTCATCTTGAGGGGGGCATCAATGTGGGTACCAAAGTTTATGGCAATCCGTCCAATAGATGTTGAGACATTTCACTAAAAAAGAAACATGTCAAACTCATGGAGGTGATAAAGGAAAAGTCAGAGTCAGACACCACAGTTGCAGGATTCATCCTCTGGTAACCATGAATGTCAGTACAACATTTCACAGCAATCCAATTTAATAATTGTTGCAATTTTTCAGTCTGGACTGTAGTGGTGAACCAACCCACTGTCAGACAGAATGCCATCCGTAGAGCCATGCCGCTAGCAAGGTTTCAAATCTGAACAAATCTGCCAGTGTTGTTTAGGATATCAACTCTGTTTAGGAAAAATCAACTTGTTTCAAGCGTTTTGTGGAAATGAGTGTCAGTGTCTTGACAGAAGACAGAGTTATTTGGATGCACTAAAATCATGTAAAAGGACACTTGATAGAATTTGATTTGGGTTGGAAACAAGTTTAAACGCTCTCATTATACTGTGTTTTAGAAAATAAGACACTAAAGATTACACAAAAAATACTTGACAAGATGGAAGTTTCCCTTCTGGTCTGAAGACTTCTGCAAGATAGCAGAACAATGGCAGCACTTGTGATGGGAAGTCACTGCAGAGTGCTCTGACACACCCATCAGTCATTAACAAATCCTCGGCAGCCTGTATCCTATCTATGAAATGATGCCATTTGTCCTTAGCGTGCTGCGTGACACTGTGGTCTGGATCACAACAATGAATAGCCTTTCATTTCCAGATGCTCGCCAAAGTGTACAGTATGTTTGGATTTGGGTCACAATATGACATTTCAGGTACCTCGCTTAATTATGCTGCATTCAAGTTTGTATTCCATGATTGCAACCTTTTTATTAACCAAAGCACAAAACCGTTCCATGTGATGTTTCCCAATTATCTCTTCCTGTTTACCCAATTACATTAATTAGAATGCACTGTATTTACATAACCCAGAACAAATAAGCCATTGAGCTAAACCTATTATTAAGCTTCTGTGAAAGTAATTACTCCACCTACGGTTGCCATTGTTATATTGTAGCTACATTTAGGAACAAACTGTTGCAGAAAAGCCTGCTTATTGTCATAAAAAAGCAGTGTTTGGGTTTTATGTTTTTAATATTAAAGACATACTGAAATTTGAGCTAGCTCTGAAACGTAAAATGTGAACTTGCATAACACTGGTCAAATGTGTGTAGCAGAGTAAAAAATTACACTACAGCACTTGAGTAAATCTACTTAGTTAGCTTCCAAATAATTTATGTATTATTCTGCAGGTAAAATACAATGGGTATGTCAACATACTACAGTATGTTTGCTTCAGCTCTTTTTCATTCTATCACAACTCCTTCACTCATCTCCTCTTTCACAAACATCACAGAAACCTTTACAGCAGTGGCAGTAATGCAATACTGCCTATCCTTCAATAAAAAACTCAGACATTCCAGTGTGACAAAGTCTTTGATCCACTCAATAACAATGTAAACAAAGCCAGCATAGGGTGCACAACGATGTTTCCACTGTGTGCTTCACTCTATATTTTCAGATTTGGCCTTTAACAATGTAGCCCACGTACAAATCTAACCTGCCTGAATAACAGTGATTAAATTGGGCAGACAGCTTGCTCATCATTATGGCACAAGGAGAGGGCAGTCAGAGAATACTTGAAGGTGCTTAACAGTCACAGAACATGATATTTCTCTCTGCTGATTAGCTTATATAAAGCAGAAGAGAGAGGCAACATGTTGGAGCTGTGCTGGCTCTATAAATGTCAGGCTAAGCATAGTAATTTGATGTTTTTAGTACCGTTCCCCCTGTTGCATATTCCAGCTGAATTTGAGTTAAAAACACGCCATACTTGAATATTATACGGAATAAAGAGCAGCCTTGGCAAAGACACCTCTCAGAAAGCTAGTGGACAGAAAAAACAAGTTAAACTACACCTGCGTTGCAATAGCTCATTCGGTAAGTCACATCACAGCATTGTGTCTGTGTGATTAAGCACGTAGTCCATCATGCATGGATATGACAGGCCTGCAAACATTATGTCCTGAATATGTAATAGATTTTTCTGGAGCAAATGTGTTTCCCTCCTTGCAACACAGCTATCTCCCTGGAAAAAGTGCCAATTATAATATTAAAGCTGTCTCTACCAGTGACCTTTTTGCATTTGCTCTGTATGCTATTACACTCAATCAAGAAAGGTCAGTGTTGGACGTGGGTCCCATGCAAAACTATTTTTTTTCATCTTGCTTTGGTTGTTTGTACAATTGGATTTCAGAACTCTCAGTTCACAAACACATGGAATATAATCTATGTGACTTTACATTAGATTTGGTGTTTGAATGATATGGCTTGAATAATAAAATGTATTGTATGTAGTATGTTGGAGGTTTTCTACACTCCATGTGTGGAAATAAAATGCTGAAAAGTATCATGTTTGGTAGATTGTGAAACAGTTATGTAAAAGATGACAGATAGTAGTTATTTTGGATTTATATATTTTTTACAGTAGACCTTGGGCCTTTTTCACATGGTCAGTTTCATAGAATCTATGATTAATAAACATGCTTTTAACATGAATAACAGCCATTTAGTTTTTTAAAAGTACTGTTTTTGTCCCTGACACTGTTTGAGAAGAACAGAAACAGTTTGAGCCATTTAGGACAACATGAAAAGAGTTTATTTAAGTTTGATATCACTTCAGCAATTAAAAGAACAAATGAAACATTTCTATTTCATTAAAATCTCTGAAAAATACACGTACACTCATTAAAATTGTTAACATTTTTGTTATATGACTCTTAAATCAGTAAACCTTTTTTTTGGCTGATATATGCAGTACAGTATAACCTATCTGTCAGACCTACCATTCACACATTAATGGTTATGGTTTATCTTTGAAGAATACTGACTGAAGAGCTCCATTGCACCTGTTTTGCATAGGCGTATCAGTGTTTGAGTAGGGAGCCACTTGGTGGGCAAACTCTGAATTTCTCTCTGAATCTCCCTATCAGATCAAATGAACAGCACTGTAAATGAGCAACACTTCTCATTCTTGTTTGTCTTTATGACTGTCATATAGTAGAAACAGTCACTGACTAAATGTATTGATGGTACAGTATTCCGGGGAGGGATGTAATCTCCTAATTCAAATGTTCTCACTTCACAGCACACATGGCATCACATATTGTAGTTGGCTTTGACCTTGTTTTTTGGTGGTGCTTTTTGTCAGTCATGAATGTGAAAAACCTTCAAATGACGTGTTCCTGCCTTCAGAAACTGGCCCAATCAAACATTCTCTGGGCACTACAGGGCCTACCAGGCCAATTTTTCCAAATCTTGGTGCTGGGGTAAAAGCTTAACCTTACAAATATAGTAATGATTGGCCATTTGGATTGCCCAAAGTGGCTAGAAATAGAACAGGTCAAGAGATCACAGCAAATGGAAACAAATTACAGGTTTGTTTACTCATTGTCATAGTTCATGAAAGCAGGGATTTCTGGCAGAAAACTCGTATTAAATGTCTGGACCTCTGACCAGAACAAGAAATCACCTGAAGTTAGTTGTAACTTTTCAAATGGGCCCTCAGTTTTTATTTTTCTACCACCCTGTGTGGGCATCACTGTCAGGCTGCAACACACATTGTTTTAAAAGGCCGTTTATATGCCATATTATGGCTCTCTCTCCCTCTGTGTGTTTGTTTGTTTAGTCCTCTCTGTGTGAATGGTGTTGTCCTCTTCTGCGTTTGTGTGCCCTGCACTTTTTCTCTATGGTGAAGAGGAGGTGGCGTGGACCCTACACCTGAAGCTGCTCAACTGTCCTCCTGTATCCATCCTCTTCACTTAGGTTGTACAATCTACATTTTGTCATCATAATTGTATATACTATGATTTTATGTTGTAAATATATTTTGTACTCACGACATCTATTGCATGTCCATCCTGGATGAGGCATCCCTCCTCTGTTGCTCTTCCTGAGGTTTCTTTCATTTTAAAAGGGTTTGTTTTGGGTATTTTTTCCTCATGCGAATTCAGGGTCTAAGCACAGAGGGTGCTGTATGATGTACAGAAGACCCTTGAGGCAAAATGTGATTTGTGATATTGGGCTATATAAATATAATTGACTTGACTTCACTTTGTACGTATGTGTCACATATATTAATAAATATGTAGATTAATCTCTATGTGTCGCCATAAAAAAAGAAATTGTAACTGTTTGTATGAACAATGAACATATCTTCCAGTATGTTTGTGTGTACATTGGCATCAAAATTGGTTTATGTTCTTTAAATACTTGGTTGACATGCTCATAATGCTTCGTTAAACTGTCACACACTGTAAACATTGTATGAAGTACCTCAGTTTAAACGTGTACAAAAATATATTACCAAACTGAGCAACAGGATGTGATTCAAGGTTTATCAGATCAGCTCCACGTACTTTTGATACAAATACTGGTTGAAAAATAAGTTTAGAGGGTGGCATGATACTGTAGCTCACTGATTAATATAATTTCCTCCAACTAAGTGAGTCTGAATTTGATTCCTGGCTCAGGCATTGTACTTACTTTTCATTCACTTTAATGTTATCACAGCTGGCTGCCTGCACTGTAAGTGCCACTGAATGAAAATTCCACCACTATTGAAAAACTTTAATCTGTGAACGTTTGGGCTCAACCCCTCCATTTGTCACTTGCAGCTATGATATATATCTCTCTTTTGAGAGTATATTTTGTTGGTGAGTGCAGATCTCTGTTAGCAGGGCACTCACTTACTGAGAGACTGTTCAATTTGTATTCATCATTTCCTGTGGGTGGGGAACTGTCCACTGCCAAACAGAATTTCATTTGAATAAAAAGGGGGAATCTATTAGTCTCAGTGGGAAAGAGACGATCTGCATTACACTGATATTTTGTCAGTTAGGCCACTAACACAAGTATATGTTTGAAAATTCTTCTGATGCTCATGTCAAAAAGAGAGTTTGTTGAATTATAAACAAGAAACAAAACTAATTCTTGAGAGGCAGTTGAATCAGAGAGGTGTCGTTTATCTGAACTCAGAATTCAGACTCAACTTAGAAACTAAACTTTTCAGCTGAGAGATGAAACATGTGACAATCAGAATTTCAACTCGGTCCATGACAGAAACAGACAAATTACAACATTAATAAGCAATTAATCCCTTAATACAGTGGATGAGGGGTCAAGAAGAAGTTTCTTCTATTAAAATAATTATTTCCCTCTTGAGAAGTCTCTTTGTAACCAATTACATTTTATTTTTGTCAGTTTTGTATAGTTTTTAACACTTTCATTCCACAAAGGGATGATATATATTTTACTTGCAGTGTATATTTATTACAATATATCAAATAAATGTTCATTCACAGAGCAGTTTTATTAACATTCAAATCAGTTGTTATACATGGAAGACATGTTTACAAAATTGATTGTGCATTCCTATGTATTTTTGAAAGTCTATAAGGATTCATATAAAAAAACTCACAAAAAATTATTTTTAAAGTTAAAAACAACATCTTCATCATAGAAACATGTTTCTAGGTACTGTTTTAGTTCATTAAAAAAAAACAAAATATTAGTGACTTCTGTTTTTGTCATTCAAAATCAGTTCTTGTTTTTTATCATAAATATAAATATGCAAACTGATTTAACATATAGGGTCCCGATCTCTCGAGCTATAACAAATACTCAATACACACAGTTCCTTTTTTATGTGCGATTTAGTTGCATGTAGCTTTGTTTGTATTGATATTTTCAGAAACATACAGTACTCTCAAATGAACCCACACATGCAGAGTAACATTCATCTATTACTGGAACTTTTTCTTCAAATATAGCCATGAATCCCATCAAATTGTTAATGACAGTACATTCAGGCTTCCTGAAATTCTGGCAAGAATGTGATTATTATGGAAAGATTTTAAAATGTTTGGGAAAGAATGTGCCTCAACATGTGATTCATACATTGCGTCTTATCTGCATTTTAATTGTAGCCAAACAACGTTTCACACATTAATGGAAGGTTCCCGTATACTGAGTGGAGGTCTATTGTTAGAAACGTGGGTGAGAGTGATGGGCTGAAAGTCGAAGCTCAATTGTCCTTTTGTTGATTTCACTGACCTCTGCAGGGGTTCATTCACGTCTAATCAATTCCCCGATCAGAGCAAGCTGAGCTCAGAATAACCCCTGCAACCACATCCCAGGGCCTCACATTCCAAAATAAATAAATACTCACTGAGATCTCTTCACACGTCAGTGTATTAGACTGCTGCTTATCTTAGTTTGCTATAACTAAGATTTGAGATCCGAGCACAGTGAAGGAGTGCTATGCTATGCTATGCTATGCTATGCAAACAACAGTACACTAACATATAATCTATTAAAGATGGAACATATTCCAAATACATAATTAGATAAAAAACATGCTCACAGCTTTGTAAAAACTCTATCCTGACATAGCATGTGCAGTGTACATTAAAAACAAACTGAGATATTAAGTACTAATGTTACTACATTATTTGTAATGTTATGTGATTATGTCACAATAACAATACTAAGTTCAGGGTTTTGCTCAATAGCACTTGTAGCACAGTAGGGCAAATGTTGCTGAGGTTGGGGCTTTAACACAGCAAAAAATGTGTCTCTTCTCCCAGAAAACCTTAAATCCTAATGAAAATGTATAAAAGACTGAACATCAACCATGCTTTGAACCATAAGACATTTGAAATTATGAGTTGGGAAGTGCCTTAATGGAGTGTTTGATGGATTGTAATGAGCTACCATACAATACGCTTCATTAACACAGTTCTTGCAAACAGATATGATGGTAAACATTATAATGTGCAGCAAAGAAAGTACTGTACATATAACCACTCATACTGTATGTGATGTAGTGCCACCCATAGACAGGTCAATATATTACATCTCAGTCTGAGTGAGTGGAGATGGTAATCACATAGATACCAGACTGAAGAATTAGCAGCAGCACTGCATTTGCAAGCTGATTGTACTGAGGATGCAACACACGTGACTGTAATCACCATACTGTGTGCAACAGAAGTGACCAAAATCCAATGCATTTTACTGACACAAAGGCTTTTAGGTTTGGGACAAGTATATAACCAAACTAATGAATGTACATTTCCATAGCATTATACAAAAACTAATTTAATTCTAGGATTATGTGTGCAATTACATCATTTGTTTTATGGTGGGAATGGTAACAATTTAATCACATGTTTAGAAAAATAAATCTGCTCAAATGTCAACAGAATCTTTCAAAAGTGTGCCAATGAGTCAATAAATTGTTTTTGGTAGAAGATTTTGCCCTCATTAAGCTGTCACTTCAAGGGTGATTCTTGGATTTGACCCACAGAGGAGTTCATAACATTTGCACTTGTTGTTCTTGGGTGTTCTCTTCATCTGGTTTCATGCAAGCTGTGACTTACTGTTGGCTCTGCTGAAGGCTTGTTTGCTAAAATGCATCAGCAAGAGTCATTTAATAGTTAACTGAGGCCACGGTATTTAGATTTTTTTTATTTTATTTTGCTCTCCCAGTTGTTGAGTGACTTAGATTGTGTCTGCATTAAAATTTAACAGTTGTATTTTCAACAAACAAAATATGGATACAGTGCCTTCATTTTCATCTCTTCCCAAGCATCACTATGCTGCATATTATTGCTCTGAAACAATAAACACATCTTGAACTAGCGAATAGACGGAGAAGAATTTTCTCACCTATCTATCAGTGGCCGAGCAAATGAGCTAAATTCCCCACATATTGAGATGTTTCCTTTAAATGTCACAGAATTAAAGACCTGAACTCTGTCAGGCGAATCATTAGTGATTGGTTATCATGCCTGTAGAATACTAGAGAATAAAATGGTTTCATATTACAGTAAAAGCTTCCTGCCATGCACAGATTCCAGCAGCAGTGGCCTCAGGAAAAGCCTGTTCTCAGACACATCATGTTTAGTCAGTGTCTGTTTAGCATGTACTCTGGTGGACAACATACCAAGACAAATGCCCTGGCAGTATAGTTTCCTAAAAACATACATATTTATAGTCAATTGTCTGCACTCCCTCCATAGTGGCTGTGGATTGATCTGTTCCTGCAGTAATAGAGGGAGCATTCACTGTCAGCCTGCAGCTGTCTGTGGGTTCCACCACATTTGTTTTGCTTGATTGTAGATGTCAGCGAGACCATAGAACAAAATAGTTTTGAACGAATGCTGGCAAACTGAATTCCTTCCCTATTTGTTGGATGCCACTGTAAATGGATGCGTATTGACAGCCGTACTGTGGAGGCAAAGATGACCAACCCTCAACATCACAGATCGATAACATTAACTGAGACGTCCTTGCAACGGGCCTATGTGAATAAACGAGAGAAAACAGTAAATATGAACAAAAAAATACATGATATATAAGAAATTAGTTTTCTTTTTTATGGGATCATTTCAGAGAGTTAAGGGATGAGCTTCCATTGATCAGTAGTGGTTCTCTCACCCTGTTTAATAAGTACTCTTATTTAACCTATTTGTCTTTGTCATCTCAGCGACATTGTCCATCGATCAATAACCATGGAGCAAAGTAGTCAACATGAATAATGTGCTATATTAAGATCTTTAGCAGTTATCGATTATGCATTTGCCTCTGCCCTTGAACTCCCTCACAGCGCTTAACTGTTTTATATGCAAAGAGAGCTTTATGTCCTTTTATCACAACAAGAGAAATGTACAGTATAGGTCAGGCTCTACTGCGTTCCATCTATTTTTGGTATTGCAGATTGCGTGCATGTCTTCACAGTGAGGAATCCTAAAGCACTGCCCTTTTAAAAATGGGGAGGCGAGTAAAGCATACGAAGCTGCTGTGATTATCTCCATCCTTTACCCGGATGGTGGATGTGATACAACGTGCCAAAGAGAAGGGCCTGATCAGCCCAGAACATTTTGTAGAAAACCGGCTTTGCAGCAATCATGGCATGACGCTCAGGCAAAATGTGGCCAGAGACATGCAGTCAGAAATTATGTCTCTGTCTCCCAGGGTAAACAAGCCAGCACACATTCATTAAAGAGCTCTCGAATGGACCTCAAATGTGTATTGACCAGCTGGGGACAAATGGGAACCATTTCCCTCTATGAATTGAAGCCATTTGTTATAGTTTAGGATTGATTCTTTGTCATGGCAACCACCAGTGTATGGTCATGAAATAAGAAATTGTATTATCTCAACTGAAATTGATTTAAGAAAAAAGAAAACGGTTGTGTTTGACAGAGTGAATGGGCTCATCAAGATGTGACCCAGAATACATGAAGGTATGTGTCTATGTGTCAAAAAGTGAGTAAATGTTGACATTATCACTCAATACATTTCAAGGGGTTCATCATCTATCCTGGATCTGCCGTTCTTTCCCAGTTATTTTACTTCTTCTACCACGTATTCTTATTCATCCTATTTAGAAATATTTTGACTATTCCCGAAAACTGCATGTTTTAAGAAGGCTCAAAAACAGCACAGTTTGCTGAGGCAAATCTATTTTTCAGCTATGTATAACAGTTTGGGTCAATATAGCACTGATGCAATGCTGGGCTAACTTTACCCTGTACCAGTGGGTTGTTTAAAACCCAGCATTAGTGTTGTTTTTTAAATTACTTTTGGATCATTTAACAAAATTAAAATATGGTAATTTTGACCCAGTTTTAGATACAACAAGCTCAAGTTTTACATTAAAACTGTAACTAATCCATTGTTAGTTTCACAAAATGATATGCGCATGTCATTCAAAACTGCAAAAGATGCACATTATTAACAATCAATACCAAATAGTGACATGTAAGTTTATAAAGACCTAGAGTAGATTAGAACATTTCACAACCATACCATTATTTTGTTTGAGTAAATTGCCCAACAGTAATATATAAAATAATTATATAAAATAGACAAAAAATATATAAAATATAAATAGTAATAATAAATATAAAAAAGAACACTAACACTTGAGTCAAAACAAGCCCTTGTATGTGATTGTTTTCTAAACGTTTGTACTGGGTAAAAGTCAACACAGTTTTGTATTGGTGTTATAGTGACCCAAACTGGATCAATTTTGACTGTTTTTCTAATAGTGAAGCCTGAGATTGCTGCAAAAATGTTTAGCTGAGATTTTGAGAAATTAGGTCTTAAACTCTGGTGATTTGTAGTATTTAAAAGACATTTATTTTATTCCACAGTCGCCTATTGAGAGGTATCTTTTTTAATATGTTAGTGAATAATAAGAAATGAACTAAGAATAAGGTATTGAAAATGACACCTGATGTTACAATACAATGGATGTTCTTCATTTTTCAGACAATGTATAAATTACATTAATCCCAATTTCTGCTGAAAATAAGTACATTTCAATGAGACAGCGATCTTGGTGTCAGATTAAAATAGTTCTATCATATCACTATACTCATACATGAATGCATTAATATAACCTACAGAAGCTATACATACATAAATATGCATATGGCATTTGATGTTTTCATGGAAGCTGTGACAAAAACAGATGTACTGGAACAGTCCAAATATATGGAACCAAAATCCATGTTAAATTTTAGTAATATGGTTGAGTGGTGTTTTTAGAGAGGATGCGTGGGATGTAGTGAACACCCTGTTTCCCCAGCATTTCCAAAGACAAAACCTGTGCAACCCATCAGGAAAGGATACTAGTGAACTGTATTTCTGACAAGATGCCAAAACCTAATCCCTATGGGTCTAAATATAAACAACCTCTCCAGTTTCTTTCCTGTACTTTTTGCTGCAACATGTGTGTTTTATGTTAATGTGCCTGCAACTGAGTAACGGTAATTTGTGAAGCCTGACACGTGAAATAATTATCAGAAATTTCATTTTTTTTTCTTAAATTGAGGTGTATATTCAACTTTGAACCTTATATTGATCTCAGTTAGAGGGTAGTTAACATGTGCGAGATTGTATACAATAGGTTTTTCAGGAAAGTATTGATCTTGATGATGTAGAGGCCTCAGAAACTATAATTAGATAAGATTAGGTTAACTTCATTGTCCTCAAAGGGAAATTTGCTTGGGCACAGTGCATCGTTGCTTCTTCAAAACAAAAACAAACATTATAAAACAAAACATCACACTTCACTAACACATCACATCCACCAGAACCTGAGATGCATTGACAGGGTGTAAAACTTCAAAAGAGGAAAACAGAAACAGAAGAAAGAGGATGTTTTTGACAACATGGAGCCATGGATTAAAGTGCTAAAGTGCTAGTGTGAGTATTACACAATACTCCATTAAACTGTGTACAGTGTGCGCTAAGAAGGCAATATGTTCATCGCACGTTGCCCTATTGCACCAGGATTACGAATAAAGTGCTCATATATTTATTGCACATATTTCTATTGCACATTATTCAGCAGCATAGTGGAGGCTGGCACCAATGATGAATATTTATAAATAATATGTATAAATGTATATAATATGTATAAAATATGATACAAATCATATTTATAGGGTTAAGAATCTCTTAAAATCAAGCAATCATTAGCTTGACCACACTTTAGCCCACTGACTATATGTATATTTCAGATGAATATCCAAAATACATACAATTCTGTAATGTAAAGTGCTGTTTGACTTTGTGATTGTGTGAAGCAAAAATACATGCTAAAACATGCCCACAACAGTACAGTTTATACTCCTGCAGTAGAAATATTTTTTTCTTCTTTCTTCCGATTCATTAGGTTATGCTATACACCTTTCTGTTGCTGGTATGCAACTGAAACTAAGTGATCATTTTTGGGGCCCCGGGGGACCCAGAATTGAGGCTGATCTCAGCTGGAGCCATAAATGCAACGTGTGCAACGGTTCCCTTCTTCAATACCCCGGACAGAGTTATCCAACAAAGCAACACTGACACGGAATCAGTATTACATTTAACTCTGGTTTGAGAAGCCATTACCTTGGCACAGACTAGACAGCTTTATTTAATCTACAAGCTGCCAGATCCGTCCCCTTCCCAGACTGGCACAGCAGGTGCTTGTTCATTCAATCTGTAGGAGCTGGCATGAGTCGGGGAATTTGATTATATCTAGAGGCCTGAAAAACCTGGCAAGGAGCAAAGTTGAAACTGATGCCTATCTGCACAAGTACTGTGTAATCAGTGTTTTGGTTCTAGGATGCACTGCATAAATTATATTATATGTACTGTAGAAATCTGTGGTAAAGGTGTAGACACACTCACGATTCTTCATTGTATTTTTTCCTTTTTCTTTCTTTATTCCCTCTGCACCTCCTATCTCTATCAAGCCATGCAGAAGCAAAGTGTATGTAGGTTATTCCAGTGTTGACAGGCCTCCACAGCCAATGAATAACATAGATCTTATCTTTGCAATCCACCAGTCACATCTGACCGTTCACCTTGTGGATACAAGTGGCATTTTTATTTTCAGATTTAAACAGGTGTAAAATGTGAAGATGTCAGAAGGCATATGTACAACATGTATGGCAGGTCAGAGGTCATTAAACTGTGTGTGCAGTGTGGGATTGGGGGATAAGGGAGCACATCCAGGCTAGAGGGTTTAAATCCAAAAAAAGAGAAGTGCCAGAAATGCAGCGTTGGAGTCAGACAGAGAGCTGCACTGCAGATTAGATGGGATTGTGGTCATGCTGACCTGCTCTTTCAACCCAAACGTGTACACATACAAAGATTAAATCCACACAGGCTTACATAGTCTACTGTAGGTGGGTTATTCCACTAATTTTAAGTGATACCCAAAGGCACACAGCCATTAAATATTTTAATGACCCTTAATCCTCCTGAAAAAGCTTCTGTCATATTTGTTTTCTGAACTCATTCATATTCAAAGTGCAACAAGGTTAAGGGTTTTACTATTGTATTAACAGCATCAAGCTAAGGCATCAAGGTCACTAAATAGTTTGCATTTTAAGTGGGGGATTTGGCAATAAGCAGAGAATTAGCTCATTAGTTAGCGAGTTAGCGTTCCATTTAGAGAGGGACAAACAAACACACATGCACAGACAAATACAATGAATATTTTTAGACACTTATGGTTTTATACAGCCAGATATTCTGATTCATGTGTCCTCACAGCATTGCCAATGTGGTCCCATTTCTGTGATAGACAGAATATAAATTGAAAATTTATATTGTCTTCTCCTTTAGATCCTGATTTGTGAAAAGAGACATTTCTTGTGACTCTTGGAAAAAAAAAAGACGAGGGTGTGCTGGTGTCATTTGCCGTACGCGTTTTTGAATTCTTCCCCCTGAATAAACATCTTTAGTCCCCACTGCTCAGCATTTGTTCTAGGATTTTAGCAGGTGTAAGGCAGCAAAGTCGATTCCCAATGAGTTGCCCTTCTTATACCATTACAGGTCATGTCTGTTCTCATTCTGTTCACACCAAGAAATTACACCAGCCTGACACAGTAAATAGACATAATAAGGGCTGTTTGTTTTTCAGCGTCCTCTTCTAGACAAAGTCACGGCTGCTAAATGTTTTTTGTAGCTATAAGATATTTCTCTGCAGACTATGCCTGAGGTCTGCTTAGTTTGCTGTAATTACTCTGTTCTATATTTCATGCTTGTTGGTTCTGCATACAATGGACACTGTTCACTGAGCCAATGCACATTTCCTTGAGCTGTAATTGAATAGTGAAAGGGAGAAGCAGAGAGCCGGCTGTGACTGTAACGTACTGCAGATGGCAGTAGTTGAACAGGCATATGCAGGTGATCTGTGTTCTGCTTTTTTGTCTCGAATGTTAACTCCTCCACAGGTGACAGATGAGAACATAGAGCTTCCCCAACAGTGCAGTAGTACTTTTAATCTAGTTCAGATTTATGATGTCAACAGAGGGAAAATTCTCCCTTGCTTCTTGTCTGAGATGAAATGGAACGTGTGTGCCGACATTAAATAAAGAGGAGGGTGTTTTGGTGGGTGATAGAAAAAAGAGGGTTTGCCTCATATTCACAGAAGTGAATGCCCCGTGTGATTCATCCCACAACCTTTTAGAAGTCTGACTGAGGGAAAGCATGAGGTGAACTGATAACCAAGCACTACATCAGACAGGAAGGAATTGAAAGACAAAGTGTAAATTGCAGCAACTCCAGGAGAGATGAAATGTAGAGCTGAAGAAAGTTCAAATTGGAACTTAAAACAGGGCAGGAAAAAAATGATGAACAGCCAATATAGATTGACTCTATCTAGTGCCTCATTCAACATGTACAGCCTGTGGCTGGGTGCCTCATTTCCATAAAAGTCTAGGCCTTCATCTGACAAGAGAGACAAAAAAAAAAAACACTTGCTGCTGCTTCAAGAGAACACAAAGCATGAAGAATATTGCATCATGCCCTTATCCTGCTCCTATGTGGTTACACATGACATATCCATTCACGCATTAATGTGTTGTATAAGGACAGGTCCATAAAGCATATAACCACATGCAGTAAATCACAGTATATCTGCAGTGCAAGGCAAGGCCAATTAAGTGTGTATTTCTAAAGAAGAAATGAGGAGCCAATCAGCCATGTCAACGCTGGCCAAAAATGAGGGGTCACCCTAAATAAAAGGATAGGTTCTTAAAAGCGTCAGGGGAGCCGGAGCATGAAAGATTTATACGGGGGACAGAGCCAAAGATTTACAGTCCTGTCTTGACTCAAAGTTTGTCCATCCTGTCAAATACTGCACAGCTAAATCTGTCACCGTGAAATATACCCATATCATACTGCCAAGACCAATTTTTTGTTTGTTTGTTACGTCTCGAAGATCAAAGCATGACCTTAATGATCTGTGCAACATTGAGTGTTGGATTACCAAGTTACTTGAGCCAGCCACTGAAAGGCATGCTGCATGTTATATTTTGATTGTGTGGGCAGGAGCTGATAGCCCCTCTGCCCTCCCCTCATGGAACCTGACGCCAGCAGCAGGGCACTCTGGGGAGGCTTCAGCAGGACGAGGCATTCAGCCAAATAGCAACGCCACACAGCTCTGCAATTTGTCTTCCTCCTCCTCTGGACACACCTCATGAAAACAAATGAACTCTCACCTTTGTTGCTACAGCCAGGAAGAGCGCACCGTTGTTAGAGGCAACAATTCATTGTAGGATGCCGGGTTGTTATGGGTTCTTGAGCACTGCTCGCTTAGGGGCGTATCCAGACTTCTGTACACTTGTGATTGGATTCCACTAAAATTGGATGCGGTGAAAAAAATAAATAAAAGTGAGTGATACTTAGTGACCTCTGATGTCCAGTGATGTTAGGCCTTCAGGGTTTGTAGACTACATAAAAGAGAATAGCAGAAAGCAAGTGTTGGAAATTCACTTGAGGGTCAGAGGCCAGCTGCTGCATAAGCACTCCTGCTGCACAAAGATCATAAAGCACTGGGTGGCCTATTGATTTCGCGGTCTTTATCAGTGTTTCCATGTGGCCAGTGGCCGAAACTCTGCGGTACAGACATGTCTGTCATCTTTATGTGTGCGTTTACAGAGCCCAAGAGAAACAATGAGTGTTAGAGCCTCAGCTATCTATTTCTGTCAACTGAGTAAAAATTTGTCTTTTTTGTTTTCCTCGTTTGCAACAGTGATTTAGAAGAGCTTTCTCTCCATGTTCACCTGCAGCACAATATAGTGGAATCAATAAAGTGTGGTTGAATTGCTGTAAATACATTTCCAGTATACTGTACATGAGAACAAAGCATGAGTAAAGATATAAAAGCTTTTAGAGGATAATTCCAGTTTTTTACAACTTGGGTCTTACTGTAGTTGTGGTCACGTTTCTGTTACTTATGATCATATTGTACTCACCAACGTGATTGCTGAGATCATGGCAACATCTCTACAAAGAAGAGATCCATGAGAAACATGAGTGGTCACATGATCATACATATTGTAAACAAGACACCAGATGATCTGAACCAGGTAAGGCCTAAGTGAGCTGACTTATAATGTTGCTATTAATGCTGAACACACAACCATGCTAAGTATGGTAGGTGTTCAACTAGGAACTCGGTTAAATAAGGCAAAGCCAGAACATAGGTAGCGTGTTAAGTCACCTACAAAACATTGCAAAAATGAGCAGTCCACTAAACTGCTGAACCTGGTTGCGCTTTACTGTTAATGCAAACTACTTGCTGTATTACAACTACCTTCAGGATGTGGGTACAGCTCGTCAGCGTGACTTGGTTCACTTTAAACTGATACTATGTAACTTTTGCTCAAAATCAGCCACTAATTATATATTTATAAAATATATATAACCATTTAATACATTATGTCAATGATTCTAGTAAACATCAGCAAAATACTGTGATATATAACATAACAGAGTTCCCAAAAAATATATATCATCTTACATTATCATAACTGATAAAAATGATGGCCAATCCTGTGATGTCCCCTAATCCTAACCTTATGAAAAGAAGATCCAAGTTGGAATAAACTAGAATTAACCTTCAATGTTTCGATTTGTAACTACTGGGCTACATTCTGCTTCTACATTGATCTGTTGTAATGTTAAGCTAAGACAGATGCAAATGCTTAGAATCTGTGACTTTTATCATGTGGTCAACAATTTTGTGGTGAACAATTACTGAAATGTCAACGTGGGGTTTCATGTGTCAATATTTCCATCCAGATTTTTAGATTACATTTTGATTTCAATCAGTAAGTCAGTTCACTGAAAAGCCTGAGCTTGTCTCAGTAATGTCTGAAACTGAATACAATCAATAACCACCAGTTCATATTCAGGTTAATTATGTCTGCGTCTGTAAATAAATGCAGGTAGCCTTTGTAACCTGCAGCTGCTGCACCTACTCGCTGTGATTGACTTCCGTCTGTAGGCTTTGGGGATTAGGTTGACCTGGTAGACCGGCTATCACTGTATACTTCAGTGGTGTAATTACGGGGGGAACATCACTGCTCAATTTATTGAATACCTCAATGTTGTCATAATTTTACTCAGCGATTAAATGGTGTGACTTCTTTTCTCTCCAGCAGCCTTACAATCAAATCCGGTTTTGTATTTTGAAATTACAACGTCATCGCCGCATTCTTCCCACCAACCACAACAATTATCTTATTACAAGCCATCACATTGTGTAACAACAGAATACTATACACCTGCCATTATAGTGATTATGTTTAGGTAAACTACTCCATACAAACCCTCTCAGAACAATATATTTACTGTACATAAAAACTATTTACAACAAGCTTACTGCTTAAGCGCTTTATCTTTTTAAGTTAAAACTATACTTAATTGCTGTAAACAAAGAGAATTATACTTGTATCAAAGTAGATATAGACAGATACAGCATAACCTGAACTTGCTTTATAATAAATCAATATTACCTTGTATCTTAAAGTGAATACAGCTAAGGTACATTTCTGAATAATAGTGCACCACAGCAAAATAATTTTGTGGTTTCTGTGGATTCAGTACATAGATCTTACTGATAGTTTTCTCATTGACCCTTTTGCAATTCTATGTGAGTAATGGATATGCTCTCAATCCCATTAAGACAGTAGATAAGGTACTTAAAGGCCACTGAGTGTCGACTATTATCAGATTTTAATCCTCTTTGCCTCTTATTGTAAGGTAGCTATACTCCTGGCTGAGGGAAGATTAAAAGAGTCACAATAGATAGTAGGTACTTCATACTTTGAATCTCTAATGTATTGTGTCTTGTAAATTGTATTTTCACCATAAATAAGTTTCTGTTTTACAATCATTAAATGTATTTTATTTGTTTGCAGTAAAAAAAAAGGCAATGACATTGTAAAATGTTTAACTTGTGAAATATGATTATTTCAAAAGATTTATAAACAAATATTATGTTCATACATAGGAGTTTAGATTTAGGAATAGATGATTAACTAAGAGATAATGTTTTGGCTTCAGTGTCAGAGATGCAGTAAGAGGTCAGAAAAACACCGTACTGATGTTATATACAACATAGAGAAGAAAAAACTCCACTTTGTTTTGTCACATCTTATTGTCGAAGTCAAAAGGGAAGTTTTGCAAGCATTTATAAAGTGCTTAAGAGCCAGGAGGTTTATTTTCCTCTGTGAAACCTCTAATATAGAAACAATGACAAAATACACACTGTGCTCCACCATCAACAATGTTGTTACATTTCGATGGTTCTTTTTCAAATTTCCTTTAGTTAAATTCTTAATCAAAGTTGTTAATTTCTTATTTGTCTATACTTGGGGTGCATTCCATTACAGTCATTCTTTGGTTTAACTCCAGATTGTATTGTATGGTGATGTATTTGCAGATGGCGATGTCAACACAGCAATCATTTTAGTTTCCTTGACACCAAAAGCAGAAAAACAAGAAAAAATAAATAAATAAAAACAAGGAAAACAATGGCAGGCTCCTCTGAGTGTACAGTAAAGCCTTGATTGTAGAACTAGATATCTTGCAGTGTTTGGATGAATCAAGTCTTTAGTCCTGCGGTTTAATCAGCGTATTGACTGAAAAGATGTTATTTACGTTTCTGAGATTTGCAAGTAAACATCATGTTAAACAGCTCTGACAAAAACAATGGAACGACTATGTTTGAGAGGAAAAATCTGGTTCTGCACTCGAGTGAAAACTTTGCCTACAGTAAACACATTCAAATATTTAGCTTCGCTCTGTCTCGTTCCCTCGTCTCAGAGTCAGAATGAATGGGATGGAATGCAGAGGAGTGGTAGGTCAGTGGTAGTGAGTGTGCAGGTGTGCAAGTGTCAGAAGTTAATAGAGGCAACGGTGGCTCTGTAACAGATTACAGCAGCTCTGTCAAAGGAAGACGGGAGGCAAGGCCTGCAGCCCATTCATCACCAGCCCTGTCGTCTCCTCAGCCTCAGTCTCCTTAAGCCATGTGATAAAGGTGCATGTCAGCTCCTCTCTGCTGCTCAACTGCATCCAGTCCCTGCAGAATCCATACACAGAGGATCAGGTGCCTTCACAGCTTGACACTGTAGCCATACCAACATCTCTGCCTGCCTGCTAATGTAATGTATATATATAGATAGGAATGCTTCAAATACATGGGGATGCTTCAAATACATGGGGTTCAAATACATGGGGTTTTAACTCTAAAATGTATTTTACTTATTTAAATACCTTGGAGTTCCTGCAAATCTGCAGACTTATTTATACAGTTCCTTCTGTGTAACTCAGACATCTTTATTATACTATAAGAGATTATATATGCCTGAGTTAAAGTATACAAAATCCCCAATCATCTCGACTGCTCAGGGGGCTCTGGTAATAATCTTGCCTGAAATAGACAGACACTGCCTTACTCTGTGGTGTTCTTATGGCATTTAAACTAGAACGATAACTTCATTCAGGCTAACAACCACTTGGAAGTCTTTTCTGTTTGACCTAGATTACAACATCAGGGGATATTTTTCACCCATTAGTGACACAGGCTTACATTCTCTCGATTGAATGTGTAGGTGGCTGTCGGTTGAGTCATTCTATGAAGGATAAGCCATTCAATCACACCATGTTTCAGTATAAGAGTTGCATTTACACATATTAAGCAAAGGGAAACCACAGAAGCGTGATGATACTTCTTTAAAAGACTGAGTCACCCCTTTTAACAACACATCAAATGTGTATAATCTTGTGGATACTACAAATCATTACATAAATCAGTAACTTTAGTACAAACCAGCTTTAGTTTTATTTATACCGCTCATTCCTTATCGCATATTCATAATTTGATTCCACCATGTGCAGCATGCGTGTCATGACCTCCCTATGATCACTTGCAACAAAGGAGATCTGCCTACATCTGCTTATTGCATTCAAGCAGTGTGCATCTTTTGAACAAAACTTCAAGATAACGCACAAACGCCTTGTATGTTTCCTAACAATTAAACTACTCAGTTGTTTGGTACATGCCTACCTGAGAGGAGAACTTCTACAGATGGTTAGTTACTGAACAAACGTTAGGTCGGTCAGAGAGATCAGGGTATTCACTGTCCTGTTCAATAACTGTGCATACAACTGTTTTATAATTTGACGCCTTCTCATTTGTAAAGGTCTTAACATTAATCAGAATGTTCAGAGTGTTTTTTTATGTTTAGCAGTGAGTGATAACACTGGGAAAACAGGAAAACGTGGTTCAGTACAAGACAAACAACCCTCAACATGTGGTTGTTGTCTTTGACCATACATTTTAAAACTCTAACTATCTAATACTGTAACTGTGTGGACATTACAGTAAGGCAGCTGTGAGGTTGTCAACAGTTCCCCTGCACTGAAATATTTACCATGCATTATTCTATCACTGTTTAAAAAGAACAAATCTGTATGAAGACACATAAGACAATAATCATTCATTTGTCATGTTGTGATTGGCCTTTTATAGTTATCATATTTTTGGAGATTATGGGGAATATTTCTGAGTTAGGATGATTGCGGTGCAGCTGCAATGTTAAGATTCTAAAACTGGACTGAATACAGTTTCAATTCTATTCTATCTTATAAAAGAGTTTTATAAGATAGAATATAGGCTGCATGTATTTTGACAGCATTTCAGTAATTTTAAAATGTGAAATAGACGTCTAAAACTTTTTCAGTCAGTTTAAACTTAGACTACATTGAATAAAATTAAATTTTAAGACAAATGGCATGGTCCACTTTGACACGTTTTTGCGGACCATGACATTATCTTAAAAACAGGAGTGGAGAAAGGAGTCAATGAGTTAATGATATTACATTTTATTCAGTGTAGTCCACTCATTCATCATTCATCACTTGAATTTCCTTAATGGATAATAAAGTGCTGGAATCCTACTGTATGTTACATTTGATTTTTAAATATGATTATTTAGCCTTTATTCAGTAACCTGATGGGGACAAAATGCAGGTGGCCGCAATTGAAAGTATTGATCTAACAGATAAGACATAGCTGACTTATGGACCTGTGATTGTAAAGTCATAGTCCGACCCAGTAATAATGATTTTGGTGATTTACAGTTGAAAAGGTGTCCTAAGTTCAAACTTACAGTACAGTTTCAGCTGCACCACAATCATCCTCACTCAGAAATATTCACATTATCTCCAACATGATATGATAACTATGATAGGAAGGTTCCACTAGTGCCACCAGTCACAACATAATGTCCACAAATGTCTTTTATAACACTGTGCAGTCACAGTGTTATAAAAGACAATAAACCGATTTCATTCAGAGCTGAGGATGAATCCACGATGTCCAGAGATCGCTGTCTCTGTCCTTACATTGATTCATATGTTCACAGAGTCAATCAAGTTAACTTTCTTTCTGAAAGGAAAAGAGTTTCCTTCATCTCAGAGTTAAAAAACTCAGCGCTAAACCCGCTTTCTGAAACAGCGATCTTTGGATATAGAAAGTGTTTTTCATTACTTCGGGGGTTGTTGTTTGTCCACATTTGAGCTACATGATTCTGCAGGAGAACCCGTCCAAAATGTTTTAACTTGTCATTGACCCGTCTACATACCTACCACGTGTCCGCGACAAAGTTCTGCTTGGGTACAGTTCACGAAGCATTCGCATTACCGTTTCCCTTTTAACACAGTAGCCATGTTTCTGCTTTAAAGTCAGCCAGTTCTTTATCCCAACATCTGCTCGCACCACGCTCTGATAGCCTGATGTCTCCTCAGTCCTAATGCTTTCAAGCGTGCTTCTGGGTTTCTCAGGACATTTTAATGTCATGATATGTTGAAAGCATATCAAGAATTAAGCTACATCATATGTCCTTTGTGAAAGTATTCTCTTATGATTTCAATCTCCTCTTCCGTCCTTTTAAAATCAGTTTAAGATTTGTGCAAGGACACTCCTGAGAGTAGTAGGCTAGGCTAGGCTACACAAACAGGAAAAGACACTGAACTGCAACCAATGCAGGGACTTGGGTTCTGTCCAATCACAAACAAGAAGAGTTGTCCCTGCTTTTCCGAAATCTGAAATGTCATTCAGTTTTCTGAAATGTTATTGTGTTTTGTGAAATGTCGTTGTGTTTTGACCCTCAGGGCCACCATAAAAACATATTTGGAGTTGCATTAAATCCACGGTCATAAAAAGGTCAAGATATATTGGAATATATAATCTTAACACAAGAATGTTAACAGCCATTGATTAGCCCATAGCTCCCTACTTACCAGACCTCTTTAAAGACGCACATAAAGGACGTTCCGCTATTACACACATTGCCAGGCAGTTTAAATTCCTTTGTGCTTTGATTAAGTGCATACGTAGAAGACCAATCAATATCCTTATAATACGCTTTGCTGTTGACAGCACCTAATCTGACACATAAATTCCTCTGTTGTTTATAGACCTAGGCCTGAAATTATTGCCAGATGACCAATATGCTGCAGACATTATATGGACTGTTTTGTAAATGCACCCATTTGTTTTGATCCTCTATCACTGCCTTTGCTTAATGTGTTTCCATCAATCCTGACAAACATTAAGCATGCTGCATTCCAATAGCAAGAACAGACATGTGTCATGCAGTTGAACAACATAAAATAATGAAGCTATCTTTCTAGCAAGTTAAAGAGATTGATTATTTAGCACAGAGACATGAAGAGAAGTATGATCTAATATTTCTAAAGAACAACATGTTGTAGATGCCAAAAAGAGAAAATTATGAACTTCATCCACCATCCCAAATGCTTCCATAACTGCATACAATGTTGGTTTTAACTCGCTTCTCGTTACTCCCTATTACTCTTATATTGTGAATGACATAATCATGTTTTAACCTTGTTCCTTTCCATATAACCATATAATCTTCTTTTACCTTACATAGACATGTTTTAACATCTTAGCCCTTTCATGTAACCATATACTCTGATTTTTACATTTTGTCTTTTAACAGTTTAGCTTCTTTATATAATATGATACTTATCCATGTCTTGCTTTTATGTACTCATATATCAGTTTTTACACTCACATAAATTTTCGTATATTGAAAATTTCTATCCACATGTCATCATTTGCTTGAAAATGTTTGTGTAGCGTCTTGGTATGATGGACAGTTCCACAGGCTATGTAGACAGACAAGGTAAGACGAAAGGAAGTGAGGTGAAGTACCACTTAGCTCAGCAGAATAATGCCTCATACACAGGATGTGGGGAGGTATATACACCCTTGTTGGACCCTGAGTCGGGCCCCTGTGGCAACTCAGGGCCACTTTGGCTTTTATATCTCTCCCTGCGGTTTTTTTAATTTCTTTTTGTTCTTAGACTTTGTTATAAGACAGGTGTAAGCTGCTGGGATGTAGGTTATTGTAGAATAGGCATTACTTTCACTTTATAAAATAACTCGTGCTTTGAGCTCTATTGAAAGACATTTTTCTTCATTGTTGACTTCTTTAATTGAGACCAGAGGCTAGATGTTAATCCCAATTAGGTCTGGTTTACTTACATTAGTAGCTGGGACCTTTTGGCATTCCTTTAGGGTCCATTAGGAACAAGGCTTAAGATTTCAGATTTGGGTGACTAGCTATTTGTCTGTCCCTGACAGCGAGGTCAGTCTCTGGCGTATCTAGAAGGTACAAGACAGAAATCTCAACCGTTCGGTCATGTGCCTGCCTAAAGTTTAAGTAATAGGAGAAAACGGAAGCTCCAGCGCTGCCTGCACTCAGAAGGGATCCTTGCCAGTTTGGGCCTGCTGCTTCAACAAGGTCTGACACTCCCGGTGTGGAAAGACAGCCTGAGAATTGCTGCCACTAGGTTTGAGTAACAGAGGTTAGAGGCGAGGAAGAAGGGCGTGTATCCGGCAAAGCGGCTTACCATTGGTCAGACCAATCGAGTACACAGGGGTGACCAGTTGCTGGCCCCACGCCTGCATTCCTTTTCTCAGTCTAGGGGAAGTTTTATTTAACCTAAGAATCTCAGCTAAACAGAGTGAGACTTTTCCCTCAAAAGGGGCAGTGGTGGGTGACACCTCTGCGGCCACGTCAGTGTCTGGCATAAAGGTGGGCTGCATTATGATGCTAACACCTCATAATGAAACTTTTCCTTCTACAGTCCATTTCATCTTCACCCGTCTACAAGGGCCCAGGTCCTTGAGGTGATGACATATTCCCCCCAGAGAGAATAAATGTCGTGCAGAAACCTAGTTAGGCCTGCGTTCATTTTGCCGTCACTTCCCTTCTGTGCCTCCAACAAAAGAAGAGTACTTCTGTTAACAACCCTGCCAGCTAAAATGTAATCCAGCTACTTGAACTCTGCTTGGAAATGATAGTTCCTCCTCCACCTCACAACACATGGCCTTAGAAATGCAGCACATATCAAAGTAGAACAATAGAGACATTAGAGGAGAGGCGAAGTGTACTGTCCTCCAGAGACAGTTTGATTAATAAAATTATTTAATTTTGGACTGATGGGAATTAAGATGGAGGAAACTATTTCTATGATGATGGGGATCAAACAGATCACATGAATTATTAATCACGAGCATTTTGTCCCTTATACCCTGAGGAAAAAGCATCTACTGCTAACACAATCCACATCTCATTTATTTTATGGAAAGTTATTAAAGTATATATTTGAAATCAAACTGTTGGTGCAAGGAGGAAAACATAAAAATAATGAATGTCATAGCCCCGATATCAGAGTATGAGGATTTCAGTCAGAAAACAGAGATTTACAGCAAACCTTTGGCCAAACGAATGTGTTCACCTATTTACCATACAGTAGGTTCATATGAGGACTTTTTGTCCATAGAGGAAAACCTTTATGTTAAAAAAAATATGTATGAAAATATGAATGGGTCATCTGGGTCATCTGTTGTTACAGATGCTATAATGGAACAATAAGAGTCATTTGGCATTTTAGCAGCAGTGTGTCTGTACTAAGGCACAGCAGTGATTTGAGCTAAATGCTAATGTCAGCATGCTGATGTTTAATCGGTATAATGTTATGTAACCATATTCATCATCTTAGTTTAGCTTTTTAGCATGCTAACATTTGCTAATTAGCACTAAACACAAAGTACAGCGGAGGCTGATTAAATTAGTTTTCTAAGTAATTGGTCATAAACCAAAGTATTAGACAACTGAAACCCAGAGTCATTAGGATACATAATCTTGGAAACATGAATGTCTGTACCAAATTTTGTGCCAATCCATCAAGAAGGTGTAGAGATATTTCTCTGGATTACTGAAAGCTTTGACCACCTGGTAATGCTATTCTCCAACATAGTGAGGAAATTGTGTTAATTAATGTATTGGCCAAGTTGTAATGGTTTGAATTAGTATATAAACATAATTCCTAGGGATAAAGGAATTGTCCTTTGAAGACCATGAATCTATGCACCTAATAGCCTACATGGCAATCCATCCAATAGTTGGTTAACATGGACTAACAATGGAAACAGAAAAAGAAACATTTGGTAACGGGTAGGTAACAGGTAACCTCATACGCCTCATCTGCTTCTGATGTTACAGGTGCTCAGAAAATCTCTCTTGAGAATTGGCGTTTTCAATAATTTTACTGCTGCTGTTATTACTGCACTTACTCTAGATACACACGTTTTTATTGTAAAATAAAATTACCCAAAGCATGTGAGTAAATCTTCACTGCATCATGGAGTGTTGCAGAACATCTCTGAAAACCATTAAATCAAATTGCTGCTGTCTTGCTTAATTATCATCACCCTGCATTAGCTGTGTAGAACTACTATAGTCTGTGTTTTTCTTCCATATTCATTAATATAATAGCCTTGAGAGAAATATTAATGTGTACCAAACATCCAATCATAGTGGCCCAGCTTGCTTATGTTGATAAAAGCCTGTGCCGCAATACAGTGTGATGTAAACTCGCTGCAATCAAATTTTGTTTTTCTACATCAACGCCGTGGGCACTTGGGCCTAAATTTTGCCAAGGAAACATCACTATGATTCAAAGCTTTGCACTCCAAAGTACAGAGCTGTTTTCTGTCAGCCAGAGAGTTTGGTGCTCCCCTCTAGTGAGGATGAGGACGGCGCCCTCAGCACTCCTCTGTGATGGGGAGAGCTGATGAAGAAGTACAATGCCATGGCCAGCGGTCAGCAGTGTTTATGAGGAGTGTCATCACGGCTGACAGCCTTCCCGCTCTATGATTTATACACTTCCAATCGCAACAGGCACCTGCCGAGAAGTAACAACTTGCCCGCGGAGGAGTGTAGAATTGTTTCAAGCGAGAGGTGTCCTTGATGCCAGCAGACGTAATGACAATGTTTGATGTCTGAAATTCAATAGCTGGAATACTGTGCAAACATTTGCCGGGGACGCATTTCAGACATGTCTATTATCTGATAAAGAAGCGGTCTAATTTACAACTGTACACTCCAGTGACTTTATATTACTGTTACAGTGCCATCACTCTCATGAAAACATTTACCTTTACTTGACAGAAAACTGAATATTTGTAATAGTTCAGATGGACCTTGATACAGCTATGATGGCACGTAGAACATGTGGTTACAATCTTGTGAGTTTCTCCCGTGGTTAAAATTAGAGAAAATCAATCAAACAAAAAAAGAAACCTCCTTATAAATCCTCCTCTTGAAATTGTTTTACCCATATGAATTGCTGCTGCAGTTTGATGCACAATTAAGAATTAAATAACACACCTACTGGCTGTGTAACACTAAGACAGACCCATATAATTTTCCATCTTGAAAGCCATCTTTAATTGAAATCTTCGTTTGTCATTTTGGGTAGAATCACCCGTGGCACCTCATAAAACAGGCACTGACACAAGCAGAGCTTTGAAATTTTTATATAATTAGGTATTAAATTAGTGATATATTATGTTCTTGATTCTTTGGACAGTTACATTCACACATTTCTATCACATTTTTCTATTAAACGACACATTTTTGTTCTTGCAAAGCACAGATAAGACTAATTGGACAGTTGAGAGACTTATGAATTGATGGTATAGCTTGAGTTGCTTTTCATTCAAAACGTGGCATGAATTGATAAAGGTCCCTCTGCAGCTTGTACGAGTTCCCTGTGACCTTCACTGAGCCTCCAGACTAATGTTTTTGTTTTGCGTCTTCTAGTTCCTTTTAATTTGTGGGCCATGCAGAAACTGTTGAGTACACTTCATTCACACATCCAAGGTGGAAATATGGAGCTACGGTTACAATATTTCATTTGCTATGGCATTCTTATCAATTAAGTAATCATATAGTATATCCTGTTACTAACTCAAGTGATTGTGGCTCTTTTTAGGGAGAGGGATTCAGTAGTGTTTGGTTAAATTTTACTATAGGGGTTATAGAAATAGGGTCCAATATCAAAATTATGCGTAAGTTTATTCATTTTTGCTTAGTTTTATTTTCATTTAGATGAGCCAAATACTAGATGATTTAGAGTTCTTACCTTCCTGTGCCATATTTTTGATGAAACTATTAACATTTACCAAAAATAAGTATTTTTTCTTGAATCACCACTATGACAGTTGACATTTTACAGGGAAGCTTTTAAGGTTCAACCTGCCCGAGAAAAAATGCATGAGCAAACATGTTTGAAAATGTTATGCTCATATATATGCTTACATGTTTCTTTACATTTAAATTGAAGTAATTTGTGCTCATTACCTTCAGAGTGGAGACACTTACAGTACTGTTCTGATTTAAAAGGAGACACATGGTGATATTGCAATAAAAAGTAATAATGAAATAAAATTAAATCTCTGAGTTGCCCAAAATGATCATGGAAATCAGTGGTTTAGATTTTGGCAAACATTTTAATATGATCTGCATTTTTATGCTTCAAAACACTGCCTCAATGTGACTGTAGTCTAATAATAACCAATAAAAAATGTAATACACAAAGCTGCTCTGCCTTTAGAGTGCTGTTCTAACAACTTTAGTCTTTTTGTTTTTCCAGCATGTCACATTTTAGTGATAAGAACTCGGTATATCCTGGAACAATTGGAAATACCAAACCAGAATCTTTATCTCTCGACATAGTGGATAAACTTAACCTCTGTCTGGGTGTTATCAAACTCCAGTGAGCAGGACCATATTTCTTGTCCATGTGAACATTTACCCTCTGGTCTTCTCTGAATAGCGAGGTACTGTATATCCTAAATCTCATGTGTGGAAAAATGTTCCCTTTGCGCTCAGCACGTCTTGCCTTTAATAAATCCTTTAAATTACTCCATGCTTGTTCACGGCAAAAAACATAACATTCTTTTCTCACAGTTCTCCCAACATACAGAAAAGAAATATAATTTATATGGAACAAACTGTGGTGCAAACATGCCTCCAAAACAGCCATATGCATTCAAAAAACATTCACAGAAAAGTTATCGTTCACTCATGAACATTATAAATTTAGATATTCTAATGAGCCAGTTAATTCAATAAATGGCTACTTTAAAGTCCCTAAACTATATGACAGAAAGGACACACAATTTCAAATGCCAACAGTGTAATTAAGACACAAGAGTTAAAATGCATATGGTTTAATAAGGTATGTTGGAAAAAAATGTCAGACAAAGTATAAAGCTAATGAATTAGAATAGGGTTTAGGAACGGTTTAACCATTGGCTGAGTTGATACTTTGAGGAAGGCTTTATTATTACACAGTCTCAGGGCTGCCCAGTCTTAAGCAGTGCATTGAAAGAAAACAGAGCACACAGGTTTCCACTTTGAACCCTAATAAGCATTTAGTTTGAGGTGGGCTAGATGTGAACATAGAGGTGAGTCATTGCAGTGAAAGTATGTCTTAACGTTGTGTATTTCATGTTCAACTACATTGTGTTTCATGGAGGAATGGCTGTGGAAAGGCAGAGGAGGTGTTGAGGAAGATGAGATTCAGGTTGAGGATGAAGGCACCCAAAGGGAGACTTGAATCTGAATTTTTTCTGATGCCTGCAATAAACACTGACCCTCTTGTTTTTTTGACATCTGATGCAATGTGTGAAACTAAATCCCAGCCCAGTAGAGCAGAACAACTGTGGAAACCCGCTCTGCATGTCAGTTATTGGTAAATCAGGTGGAGAATCAAGAGACAGCTGCCTCCACTATTCTTTCTGTGCATGAAAATGTACGCACTCCTCGCAGCTGATCTGCGCCTCAGGAGATAAGTAATTTCTGTGACATTTTCCATTCAACTATATAAACAGACATTAAACTGTGGATTATAATATATTAATATGATTATTATGATATTTTTTATGCTTGTTTATTGTTTACCAATACTTCTCTGAAAAAGGCAAAGTAAATACAACGACTAACAATGACAAAATAAGGCTAATGGCGTGTCTACACAAAAAGCATTTCAGTTAATGAAATAGTTGGATGAACTGCCAAATGTCAACCTTGCACTAGAGCAAAAGTAGATCACCAAACTCATTAAGATCTATTGTCTGGCAATCACGAATGTCTGTACTACATGTTGTGCCAATCCATCAAGAAGAGATATTTCACTGAATAAGTGAAAACATTTACCTGCTGATGGCACTAATGGAAAGGTCAGGAGATAACCATAGTCATGGGGATTCATCCTCTGGACACCATGAATATTTTAGTGAATTTGACTGATATCCATCTAACAGCTGTTGAGATATTTCTGTCTGGACCAACCAAGATAGAGCAGCAGACTGACATTGCCGTTCCTAGAGTCACGCCACAGTAGCATGCCTCAAAATATCTTTAGAGCATTTTTAGCTTGTTTCATTAGGTGCCAGAAATACATGTACACTATCTAAACCACCTTATATCTAATGTGTGTTCTAACCTGCTGGGTGCTTAACCATGATAACAGTAGGGTGCTAGGTGGAGTAAGAGACCTTATACCAAAATTCCATTCCAAAATAATTACCATTTTAGGAAATGAGTGTTTGTAAAGTTATACAGCATGCTGTTATAGAAGCATTTGATTGGAAGCAGCTGATCTGACCACCCTCACTGCACCTGTTCCCAGCAGAAAGCATATTACCGTTGCACTTGACAAGCTAGCTGTGTGCTGGATACTGGGCTAGAAGGTAAATTATATGCAGTAAGCAGAATGCACAGAGTTCATCCGTAGTGTGATTGAAACAGAAATATAAGTACAAATTGGTTGCAACTGAGAGCAAATTTATAATTAGGCAGATGTTTTACCATTTTTTTATTATTGTGGACACAGTAATGTAAACCAAGCTGAATGGATGTCTTAATAAGCCTCTATGAAACTATGATTTGCCTGCTCTGCCAGTGGCTGGCAGCAGTGATACCAAACATTATGAACAGCCACACTGGTCTCACTCTATAAAAAATTAGATTTAACAGCATATTTAAAAAAAATCTTATTTGCACATAAATAATTGCAAGGGTTATTGGTGAAGTTGCCTGGCCCTACCTACAAATCATCCCTATGTGGAGGGGGGGGGGGGGGATTTACATGTGCATGACCAGCAGAATGCAGATGCATTTCTCTGCCAGCACTATTAGGAATGTTCTCCATTCACTGCACATGGTTCGTGAACAGTATGGCATTCTAATTTGGTCACTTTAGAGGTATGGTGTGCACTCTATGCAGCTCAAGCCCCCCCGGGTCAGAGTCTACATGCCTCATCTGCTGCAGGAGTTGAGAGCATAAGAATGATTTGTTTGTGAAAAACATCATAAAAACCAACTGGAAGTAATGGCGAGGCGAAATTGGTAACATCTGACACAGACTTATCTCTTGGTGAGCCGTTTCAACTCAAAGGAATGATAGAAACGTGTCATTCTCATTTGCTGGAATTCCAACCTAAAAATTAAAACTGCAAGCTGCATTTTCACGTTTTGGACGCTGCACTGAGGAGGTTAATCTCACTTGGTGTGTCCAATATGTGGTGCAAGACAACAGAGTTATTCACAGAAGAATACTTCGCATTTTTGTGCCTTTCGTTCGTCATTGTGTAGAGGTGTGTATTATATGTTTTGCTTTTTGCTTAGTACTTCTAATCTTGTGTGCACTGACGTGACAGTGAGCTGCTGTTACAAAGAGTTTCCCCTCGGGAATTAATAAAGTATTTCTGATTCTGATTCTGACTAAGAGAATAGGACCTGTAAAGTCCTGTTGCCAGTAGGTGGTGTTATGACTATGACTGAATACTGGCATGTAGATTTCTTCAGGCCAGCACTCTTATCAAACATGTGAAGTTTGGGGCAGAATTGACCATGTACACTAGAATTACAACAATGTCCTGTGTCATGGCAAAACATCAATATTCGACGCTACGCCACGGACAAAAACTCACAGGCGTCACAATATAGCATGATTAAAGATTTAAGGCTTTTCTAGCAAGATTTGGGGTGGTTGTGAAGTTGATCCGATTAAATCTTTAGGATGAGTTCGTTAAAGTACGGAGCCTGTAAATAACAAAAAAATTGCCTAAAAGTGCACATTCACTTCCAAAAGGCTGACTTCCTGTTGGATTTACGATATGGCTCCAAGAGGCTTTTTTCTGCGTGTTGTTATGATACATCTGCCACAAACATTCCGTGCATGTAGGTGAAACGTGGCGTGGGGGCATCTTTTTTGTAACTTTATAGGTTGCGTTATGGAGTCATTTTGCCACGCCCATGCACGATGTCCGCCACTTCTGACGTGTGCAAAGTGTTTTGCTTTTTCGAGAATATTTAGGCCGCCTTGCACATTTCATGCTCGGACCCTAATGAAACAAGGGTCAGTTTAGTAAAGAATTACATGCAGTCACCCTGCAGCCCAAATGACTCTGTGACCTGTTGCAAGTCCACAGATGGTGTTCATTGCCAAAGAGTCAGTTAACAGGTGTAACAGTGACACAGCCATACTGTGGTGGGGTGCGAGTAGAGGAGAGGGAGATTTGTCCACCAGATCCACATATTTACCCCATTCATAGCAAAATTATATATCAGGTACTTAATATATAATTGATATAAAACTGATAAACAAATGTTTTCTATTCTGTAACAATGTTATATTTCTGTACGTTGTTATATTTTCCCCAAAGCATGAAGCCATGAGTAAATGTAATATCTACCTACCTAACAATGTGGACAGATTCCACATGGCACATGGCATGCACCCACACAGGCGCAGAAAAATAAATACAAACACACACACACACACCAAATCACAGACAAACACACAACCACACAGCGGGCCTTTTCCAGACATTGCTGGCAAATATGATTCAATGGCTTTGTATCATACAGAGCACAACATTGTAATTACATATATCTTGGTCACAAAATATGCAGATTCTTCATATTGGAAGATTTCTTAATACTGGTAGAAGACATTTTGATACAAAGCCAATAGAGAAAAAACAGTGTTCTCTTGTTCCTTTTTATAAAGTCTCTAGTCATTTTTACGGATCATTCAGATATTTTAAAAGTACAAGCTGCAAAATGTTACGTTTTTTAAGTATTCATGCTGTGCCAAGTTTCTGATGTGCTCTACTGCGTATTTGTTTATGTCTTGGAGACAGAATATGTGATTTATAGTTAGACTGGTGGGGGTGGCAGCAAGGGAAGCTGTTATGTTCTTCCTTTGCTGCTTGTCGTGCGCCGCTGCTGTTCTCTCCAGCTTGCTGTACGTTCACCCCGATATGCACCCTCAGGCAGTATGCCTTTCATTATTTCTTTTGAAACTTTCATCTGAAGTCTCTGAGGGATTAGCCCTCTTGATTCCTGACACAGTCAATGAAAAACAAGCCTCATATACAGGGAGGCATACAGCCAGAAAAGTCGTGCTAAGCCCTCCCTTCGCCTCTTAATGTGAAACTGTATAAGTAGGTAGGTTTACGCAACAAGTGGAGGCTCCTCTTGGTTTAGGTCATTTTGACATATTTAAATTTGTGTTGGATTATGTATGCAAGTGTGTTTTTGCAGAAAATAAGAATCAGTTTACATTTTTTGATGTCATCTAGCTGTTCTTGCTGTGGGGGTTGAATACATATGTCTCTTAAGATAAAAGCATCTGTCAAATAAATGTAATGTAATTTTACAATATGAACCCAACTCAGCACTATGCAGGTTTTATCTGCTTTTATGTTTTGATTCCCCAGGTTGCACATTAGCTTTATATTGGGGTGTTAATGACAACTTAGGAACCATTCTGTCTTAGACAGCAAACCAAATCAGACAAACTAGTGTTGCAAAGCATGATAAGCATGATGCGTAAGCAATACTGTTTTTAACACTTTAGCTATAAGTGCTTGATAAACCAATAGTATCAGTGTTTGTTTTGTCACCCTCAGAGATGGCTTGATACAATTTTAAATATTAAGAAATCAAAGCTGTCAAAATTAGTATAAATCTGTTGAACATATGAGGTTAATTAAGGGTTATTTAAGTTATTTAAGTGGTTTTTATTGATATTTCTATACTAACGAAATATCAAATGACAATTTGAAAGCTACATTGAAATATCACTCAAATCTGAAGATCCCCTCAGCTTTACAGAGCTTTATAGTGAGTTTCAGCTCTTTGTTTAGCTGTTCAGCCCATAGCTTAACTGTTTTCGTTCACTTTCACTGCTCTCATAGTCTTTTTTTCCGACACATCAGGCAGCTGTTTTCAGCAAAAAAGAGTTAAAACCCACTGTACACTATCTGCTCAGCACCAAATGGCAGACAGATAAAGTTAGCGACTAACTGGTAAACACAGTGAAGCATTTAGCAGCTACAAAGTCAGAAGATATTTCTCTCAGGAGTTGGTAGAGAGAAACAGAGCTAAAAAGTGAATATTGGACTTAAATTAGACTGGTGGACAGAAATATTACTCCAAAATGAATGATAATGTTGCTCTTTGTCTGCTGGATCTGTAACTAAACAACTGCTTTCTAACAGTTTGCCATATCAACTTAAAATGTGATGATATGTCAGTGTAGTGTAGCCCCCAAGTGGCCAAGCAAATTAGTTATTGCAGGCTGAAAGTAAAACAAGGTTTATAATTACAGTAAATACAGTGACTTAAATACAAAAAGCCATTAATTGTTGTAACTAAAAAGGCAAATATATTGATTACTTGTTCAAGATTGCTAATCAATTTGGAAACAGGAGATAATAGCAGCAAACTCTTGCTGGGCCATGTTAGTGGACACCATTATTTCTTTTAGCATTTGATTAGAAAATTTAAATTTAGATACCGATATAGCCTGAATATTTGTCAGTTCATGAATAAAGTCTTAATAAAGTTTTTACTTTGCAAACATCGGATTAGTATAGTATTAATGTTCTACAAAGACTACTGTGTGAGGGAAGGTAACACTCTCATTTCAAACTCTGTAGTGGCAGCCCATGATTATCAGCAGGATCAAAGTTAGCTAAAGTATGTTTGAATGGTGAAATGTTGCAATCTTGACTCCTTACGTTGTAAAAACTGTGAGTTATTAAATAGTGTATCTGAGTCCCTTTGGGATTTACAGTCTGTGTAATGATGCGCTCCCTTCTCGTTCTCCTTTGAGCTTACTTTTGTCAGCAATTTCATTACTTTGCACTTTGCTACTAAGCAGGTGGAGCTAATCTATCTAGTTTGCCCTTCATTTATGGTTTACTGTCCGGGGGACTGGACACAAGTGTCTCCAATAATCCCTTAATTAGGCAATGATGGACTATTCATTTAGTATGCAAAGCTACAAATCTCCCCGTCCACTGAGCGGAGCCCTCTGCAGTCATACGGAGGCCAACGCTAATGATCTCAGCAAGTGGCAGCAATCCATTGGAGCGCTGCAGCAAGTGCACATTAATCTTGTGGGTGATCCAGTTGATGAATGACCCTGCCCCAGAAGTCCTGGCAGATCCCACCTTAATTATGCTGAGGGAGCCACACCTGGGAGGCACCAGGGGACATCTTGCTAACTCAGGAACCGCGACTCAGGAGAAGGCCTGAGGTCCACAGCCAGCTCGCTCCATGCAGCTCCAGTCCAGGCGTCACTGTAACACCTTGGGAAAAGTGAGCCTTTACAGCAACTCCAAGGAGGATATTATAGGTGGGACTAACTTCCATTGAACAAGTTGTGGAAAGGGAAGATGGATGCCATCAATTCAAGACACATTCCTTTGATAGGTCATTAGAGGGAAGTGATTTTTCTAGGCTAGCGCCAAAAGAAACTCATTCAAGATGTTGCTTTTTCTGTGATGATGCTTCCAACAGAACCTTTTCACAACTGTTCTAATTGTACCCCATTATTTGGCTGTGCTCTGACATGTTTAAAGAAAAAAGCACAGCAGGCCAAGTGTTACATCAGTCTAACATCAACACCCTAAAGATAGCACACTGGCACAATGGGAGGATGAGTAAAAAAAGAAAATGTGATCAAAACGCACGAATAAACAATATGAGGAAAAAGGAGAAAAACACAAAATCCTTTGCAAACTGTTTGATTAGACATTACAAAGAAAGTCATGGACATCCTCCAAAACAGTGACAAATTCCTATCTCTTAGGAAACATTCAAGGTCATAAAATAGTTGAAATCCTCAGATTTAAGAGTCAAAAAGCACTGACTGAGCCCATTATCTTTTAGCTATTCATAATGCAAAATACTGTACAGTAATAACATAATTGTTTTGGGTTCACCTTTTTGGCCTGAGAACAAGGTGTTTTTGTCACAGAGCAACTGAGAATGTGTGGGGAGTAGATGAGAGGAGGAGATTGGAAGAGTCTTGAAATGAGTTTTGCTCCAAAACAGAGAATTGGTCATTTTGTGCTGTTGGAAAAAGAAATGTTGCTTTTTGCCCTAGTAAGATGCTTGAAGACATCCATCTTTAAATCCACTAAATGTGCTTAACATTTTCAGAATTCTCTGAACCTTGATGGTAAAATAGGGCATTTTAAAATATTCAGCTGTTACTGTAGAAGGGAATTCTAGTGGCACTCACTAATCGTGTTGGGAACACACTATCCATGTGAACTCTGAACTGCCTTGATACACACCTTCTTCCTTTTCCCTCCAGTAATGGTCGACTGGTCCTCACATCATAATAGAAAGCTATTGAACATTTGACCCATTCATAGAGGTTATTGAATTCTATGGCACAATAAACATCAGTAGGGATAATTTGTCCCTTTTCTTACAGCAAAGCCACTGAGACTGGATCTGGGAGAACATTTGTGAAATCTCATTATCTCTTGTTTTGAAATGAGAATCAATAGGCTTTATGCTTAAAACATGTACGAGGGATGTGTAAAAATTTACCTATTGTTCCTTTTCAAAACTTCTATCTGTCCATCTATCCAATATATATATATCCAATATATATATATATATTGGATAGATGGACATATATATATCTATATATATCTATATATGTATATAGATATATATAGATATATATAGTGAATCAATGCAACACAGACTGATTGCTGCATCACAAATATCCAACAAATTGACTGCATCCACGTACAATAAAATTAGGATCCAAAAGGTCAGCTCGAAATGGGACAAAGCCCAAAGGAGTTCTCTTAAGGACCAGCTGAATTTAATACACATCCATCACTTTTTATCATCTAATTAGTCCGCAGTGTGGCAGTCTGGACAACATTGGAGAGAAGCAGAATTATTGATCAAGTAAAGGATAGTATCTATCATTTCACCTCAACATCGACACTCCAGCCATTTGAAAACAGGGAAGACAATATAACCACAGGAAAGTGCAGTGAGAATCAAGGATGCCATTCAAAACAGAGGCCATTTGTTTCTTCTCCTCTGTTAGGCCATCGACTAATAGACTTGTTGTTCTGACTTTGCAGTGCAACAACTTCTGGAATAATAAAACCCACGACTAGAGGAAAAATAGCAATCTGCAATTAGAATCCTAATGTAAAATACTACAGTTTTTGATAATTACAGGATGTCTAGCAGTGCACTGTAGGTAACTGCAAAGAAATACTAATATCACTTTATGAATGCTTATATTCAGGCTATGGTCATGAGCTTTGGGTCATGACCGAAAGGACAAGATCCCGGATACAGGCGACCCAAATAAGTTTCCTCCATAGGGTGGCTGGGCGCTCCCTTAGAGAGAGGGTGAGGAGCTCGGTCACTCGGGAGGAGCTCAGAGTAGAGCCGCTGCTCCTCCTCATCGAGAGGAGTCAGCTGAGGTGGCTTGGGCATCTGTGCCTGATGCGTCCTGTACGCCTCCCTGGGGAGGTGTTCCGGGCATGTCCAATCGGGAGGAGACCCCGGGAAGACCTAGGACAAGCTGGAGGGACTATGTCTCTTGGCTGGCCTGGGAACGCCTCGGTCTTCCCCTGGAAGAGCTGGAGGAAGTGTCTGGGGAGAGGGAAGTCTGGGCGTCTCTGCTTAGACGGCTGCCCCCGCGACCCGGCCCCGGGTAAGCAGAAGAAGATGGATGGATGGATGGAAGAATGCCTATACGGACCAACTCAGTCGTATGTATCGAAGTTAAACATTAAAAGTCTTGTTTTTTATAACGATCATTTATACAAAAATTAAGGAAATTGATTTATTTCTTATTTAGTAAGATACTTTTAATTTTTCTACATTACACAGTTTGAACATATTTAAAGTAGCAACCCCATGAGGTACAAATGATGATATGGTGTTTAGTTTGGATTGATGGTTATTGTTTTGCCCGTATATGAGTACAATTATTGAGAGTAATGATTATTAACATCTGGAAAACATTGTTTTAGATGTAGATTTTTCTGTTGTACTTCATCGTTTTTACATTTAAATTGATGGAAGGAAAAACAGGTGAAGTCCGTCTGAAGCCATTTCTCTGCTCAAATGAAGACATGTAATTTGAAGTTGCTCTGATTATTGCCTAAATGATCACTAGTGGGAAATTAATTTGTAAATTGGAACTATGGTAAGTGTGCATTTTTCCATACTCTGGGGGTCAGAAAACAAAAGCTGAGATGGAACAAGAAATGGATGAGAAGGCACGTTATCATAAATATTTTCCGGAAGATAAAGCCAATATTAGAATCAATCGCAAATTCCATAACTGCCATCTCTATAGAGGATGTGACATGATAAGACATGCAAGCTGTGTCCCAATTTGTAGGCCAGCAAAGGTGTACCCTATAGAGGGCTGAAGGTTTGTGGCTGAACCTGCATCTCTTTCACAAATTTGATGGTTCAGTGTCACAGGAACCAGTGAAGCATTTTGGTGGTTTTTATATATCAACAAAAACACCTGGTAAATATGACACGTCCACGTGCCATCTCCTATTTTGCTGAATACTAAGGGCCTCAAATGATGTGTCCTCCAAAATTAGATGAACAAGGTCGCCTTTCTTGGCCACATGTGGAGTAGCCTTTAAGGGACAGGCCTTATCGACTCATTTTGATGTATTTGGTTTTGGAATTGGGAATTTTGAAGGAGGCAACTCCTGAACTGGGACACAATTATCTCCACTGAGATCTGTAATGTTAGGACAAACAAATCAATTCTGTCAATCCCAGCATCAATTAGTCATTCTGTCAGTTGACCCCCCTGAGTTATGCCAGCAAGTTCAGCGATTAAAAAACAGCTTTCTAGCAACACTAATAAAGAATAAAGTGCAAGATAACTTATCTGGTTTCAAACAGCCCATTCAGGAATTCTTAATTTTTGCAACTTTGCAGGAGTTACAAGAGGACAGTGGACAATGAAACCATCCAGTGTGAGTGCTGGAATATGTGCATGTTCTGCAAAACGATGTGCACCAAAACAGTTTTTTATTTATTTAATACAGATCAGATAATTTGTCAGGGTATGAATGTTTGAGAAGAATGACCAGTAAAGACCAGTGCACACATCAGGGAGAAACATCTACACACACCTTTTCTCCATTTACAAATGATTTCATCATTGCAAACCATTGTTGTTATGAATCACAATCATGTGAAATTGCACATTGCACAGGAACACGCCTTATAGCCAACTAAATCAATAGCTGTCAGCGCCTACAATTAGCAATCATTTGGTATTACTTTAAACGCCCCACTTTCTCACTGTTTGGCCTTCAGTTTCTCTGTCACCTCATTCCGGCCCTTCTGTCAACAAAATGTGCTTAACTCAGAACAGCAATCCTAAACATTGCTGACTGTAAAGCAGATCACATGTGGATTGGATTTGTGTCCTTACAAAAGAGAACATTTATTTTTGCTCAAATATGAGTCAAATTTGTCAAAACAAAGAACCTTTGTCAAATACTCCTATTTTAAATCTGATAAACCAAGATAAAAAAAAACAAAAATCCACTTACTTGCCAAACTTGCCATTATTTAAAAGTGCCAAAGCAGTCATTGTGCCATTGTGCCATTTTACCCCAAAACAAAGGATTATGAGAAATGTCAATTTCATTGAATTTACCAGATGCAATAAAACATTTTGTTGACCTATTAGCATGAGTATTCTAACATGTTACATTTTTAGCATGCCCATGTTAAGGTAAATGCACAGTTTTTAATTGCTTTCATTAGCCTAACCATTTCTTTCATTGCTGTCATCCAGCACACCCAAATTCCCATCACAATGTACAGGCTGTACAGCTGCAGAGTGGGACGCATATTTGCACATTGTGTTTGTGTTTATACATCTCAGGTTTTGTTTATATGCACAGCCTCAGGCTTCAGGTCTCTGGATGCATGGAATTCATGTCTTTCCTTAGCCCATTTTGTAGCTCAGCTTGCCTTCCCATATGCATTAACCAGATTTCTGATTATATTTGGTATGCTAATGAAAACCAAATGCTTTCCACAGAGGTTTTTTGTGATACTGATCCAAATGCATTTGCCAGGCCCAGAAGTAAAGCATGGGAGTCTCACATCCCTCACTGGGCAGCTGAATGAAGGTGGTTTGTGGCAATAAATGTGGCAATCCTGTTTGTTGTTTCTATAGAAACTCTACAGTAGTTTGAGATTCTGCATTAAAATGCCCAAAAATCATACATCTTTTAACAATCCTTCTACTAATGGCCCAATGCTGTATAAGAAATGTTAGTTTTTCCAATCTTCCTGTAGAGAAATTCTTCAAAGAAATTCATGAAGAAAATGCCTTCAAGTATCACTCGAAGGCATTTACCTCATGAATTTTGTTATCTTCATTACATGCAGACAACAAGACTATAGACTCTAGCAAACCTAAGCCAGCACTATATGGTAAGGTTTATGTAGCCACATTGTTTTGTTTTTTTTCTCTATATGTTTCTTCATGATAATGTAACGTTTCTAGGGTACTTATTAGGACTTTGTAGTCTATGACTCATTCATGGGTTGCAATACGGAAATTTGTGCAATAAATTAGCAGATCAAACAAATATTAATTTACAATTACATAGTGTGTAGATTTTACTGCATTTGGGGCCTAAGATGGTCTTTACAAGGTATTTTATACAGTCCCTTTTGTTTTTGTTTGGGGTCCCTCAACAGTCGATTTGAACTGATGAAGGGATGGTCACTTGTATGTGTTCTGTCATCTTCTGTCTAATTGCAGCCTGATAAACCATCTCTGCTCTCTGCCCCAGTGGAACAAGAGGATGTGGTACTGGCCACAGTACTCTGACTTAAATTACACTGAGCACTGTAACAGTCTGGACGGCTGTACCTGCCAACACCTCCCCACGATGGTTGGTCATCTTAGCTCCTCCAGACAGGCTCAGACTGTGGTTCAGAATCAGGTCATTTCATATTAGAAGACCCAAATCTCAAGGTGATGCAGCAGCTCCTGAGAAGTAACTATATTGAGAACGTGCCAGGGGCCTGATGTATTTTGCATTGACAGCACAGACTCTTCATGTGTGGTGCGTCTTAGAAAGATAGTTAGTTAGACAGTCTTTTTGGGTTTTAGCATAAAACAGTCTCTAGAGTCCTTTGCGTTGCACCTTGTGATGATGAATCAGAAACTAAAGGAGCTCTGTTGCCGCATTAGTTCACCATAGAAGCAGTGCCAGGTGTTGTATGAGATGCAGTTTATTCCTTAACCTCATCTGTGCTAACTGCCTTCAGGCTGTCCAGACTGCATCCCCAGCGCATCACCATAAAGAACAATGCACTGACCACCAATTACTGGTATAGAGCTGTCTGGTTTTGATTTTAAAAGCTAAAAGCCCTGAAAAACTCTCATTATCAGTACCTGAAGTTATGTAAGATACCGCTTATATTGATATTAAGAATAAGTTGTTTGTATATTGCCTGTAGCCCCAGACTGCATCATAACCAGATACACGAAAAAGAGTGATGACCATGAGGATGAAGATGCTGTTGTCAATAGAATATCATTATACTTGTGCACCTTCACCCAAGCAGTGTCAGGTGGTGTGGTCTTCCTACTGCCTTTCTCAATCAGTAGTAGCGAGATCCTCCTCTCCTTCCCCCAAAACTATTATATTCATACAAACCATCTGACTGGATTGATCGCAGCTGTTAACTTGGTTAGTACAATGTTATAATTAATTACATAAATAAATGGATAAAACTATGACCAAAATTGTAGTACAACAGAATTATCTATCACTTAGAGATGACCAAATGTCCTTTAAAGTCTATTTTATGGGGCTGTAGTTCCCTTGGATACCGTGGAGTGAATGTGTCCTCTCTTTTTAATATAGAAATATTCAAACAGAGAAAACACAATGGCATTGTGTGCATTGAAACATGGTGGACCAGATGTGTCATATCTGTATAAATGACAAACACATGTGCTGCACTAGTCTTAGTGCTGCAGCCTCCACTAAAACCTGTGAGATGATATTTATAACGAATTAGATGAATAATTTTGCATTTAATGAGTGGATATTGTCAGGATTGAAAATCATAATGGAACTCAGTGGAACTGCAGACACATCGGATAGCTGAGACACATTTTTAATTCCAGGTATAAATGTAATATGGATAATTCATATCTGAATACAATCTAGATATGAGGCGAATGTTAATGCGAGCTGCAAGGAGGGCCATTGTACTTTGTGTGGCTCACCGTCACATGGGAGTGTGTGTCAGTAGATTCTGACCAGAGTGGTTAGCTTGTACCATATTTACATTAAACAAGGAGATGGGAGAGTGCATTTTTTTAAGAATTATTTTTTCAAGCTTTTTGCCTTTATTGGATAGGAACAGCTGACAGGTGGCAGGGGGGTGGGGTGGGGGTTGCGGCTGGAATCGAACCCCAGCTGCGGCTGCAAGGACTCAGCAGTAGTAAATGGTGTGTGCACTCTACCAGGTGAACTACCAGGGCACCCCATGGGAGAGTAATTTTTAATCTTCCAGAGTAAATGACTGTAGGTCGACTTGGAGCGACAAACACTGATGTTTTCAGACCTTTAGCGTCGATCCTGTTAAGACCTGTTGCCCGTAGTGGAGGTAGAAAATGTTCATTTGTTTATGGCCTTTTGACACAACCAGTAAATTCTCTTCTTAACATAGCAGCTGCCTAGACCTAAACTAAACTTCAATAAACTCCATTCTTCCTGAGTGACTGCTTGTTTGTAAATGCAAATAGACACAATCTGAGCACTCAGCTTCCACGGGGACAGACAATGTCTGAGCGATTTATGAATGGCTCAGATAACAGACACAACAAAAGGAAGATAAAATGAGTCAATATATTTTCTCTTGTGCGCTGATAATAATTTATCATCAGCATTGAGTGGCAGCAGTCATCTTAATACCACTTCACTTTTGTTGTTAACACTGAAACATTTTGCTGCAACTGCTCTACAGCCAGTGTCCGAGCATGCTCAGAAACCTCTGACTGGGTGACTCTTAGACAAGCAGGAAGTCTGATAACAGTGTGAATTTACAAACAGGGCAGTTTGTGTTAGAGAGCTCTCTGCTTCTCCGAGTGGCAATTTACGAATACAACAATTTCAGCAAACCCATTGAGCTCTCCTACGCTCTCTTGACTGCCAAACACCCGGTAACCATTGTGCTCCAAACACTTGTCCACGCTTTCCTCCCCCTCACCCAATCACCTGCATTGCTTATGTACAGGTCTGGTTTGCCAATAATTTGGTATTTCATATTGGTTGGGACATAAAATTGGATCTAAAATCAGAATAGAGAAATCCTTACAAAATATGATCAATTTAGTCATGCAGTAGTGTTTTGGACCAGGTTTTCACCAAAGAAAATATACAGCATATGGCAACTAGTGATTTTTGTTTATTATACATCTGCATCTCACACAGATATGAGATAACTGATATTTGGCCATACACATATAAATGACTGACTTGGTTTGTTACTTTAGTGACTAAGAAAGCACACCCCTACATACAATAACCATAGATGTCTACACCCCACAAGAACAACATGCAGGGTTATTTGAGAAAAATGAATTTGAGTATTTCTTTTGACCTACAACATAAGATTTTTTTTGGCCACTTGGGGGCAACGAAAAACAGGTTGTGAACACAACACTGACACATCATCACCTTTTAAGTTGAAATGGCAAATTTGCATATCCAGCAGTTACGGAGCCACATTATCGTTCATTTTGAGTCCTGTTTCTGTCCACCTGGCAAATGTAAATCCCACTCTCTTTTAGCTCTGTTTTTGGTCTCTACCAACTCTTTAGCTGCTTAATGCCCCACTGTCTTCACCAGTTAGTTGCTAAGTGTGTCCATTTGGTATTTGGTGCTGAGCAGGTAGTACAGTGGGGTTTTAGAGCTTTTCGTTGAAAACAGCTGCCTGCTGCGTCCAAAACAACAGCAGCTAAACAATGAGCAAAACTCGCTATAAGCTCAATAAAGCCGAGGGGAGCTGAAGATTCTGGTGATAATTCTCTCTCGCTTCATCACTAAGCATAACCCCTTTCAAATTGTCACATTGTTTTCACATTTTCTTCTGGTACTTTGATGTCGTAAGAAATAATGATAGCCGCTTGACGTTTAGACTGCACCTGCAGTTCAAAAATCTTGACTATGTGTTAGGAAAGTCAGCAATGTGAAGGTGTATTTTCTCTCTATACTAGTAGCTCTCATTGGATGACAGATTTTCTGATGCGGTGGAAATGCACTGGCTGAATGCAAAAGAGCTCCCTCGCTATGTTGTTGTCCTTTAGTAACGCTGCAACACTATAATAAAATGACTTTGTGTCACCCCTGGTTTGCATGCCGAGCTTGCTACAGACATTTAGAGGAGACAAATTTGGTCAAGCAACATATACATGTAAATATTTTCTACATTTCAAACACAGAACTGTATATATGTATAACAGCGGCTTGCTCTTCTGAGAGCCAGGCATGGCAAATTATTTGGGACCCCATACTTAGTGTGACACTGGCTCTCCTGGTGTGTTAGAGGTGTGTGATGAATGAGATTCCCTAATACAGGGAGACATTTCAGTGGCATGCAATTTTAAATCCTCATATTGCGGCAACAAAGTGTGAAAGTTAAGGTCTGGTGAATATTCTCATCAGTAATTATAGTCTGCAGCCATGTATAATAAATGCAGTGTATAATATGTCTAAGCAGCATCCCCATCCTCAGAATAATGCAGAACACAGTGTTTTTTTTCTGCATGTGCTCTCTTGCATTTAGAAATATGTAGAGGAGAACTACACCCTCCATGACTCATTATTTTAATTCAAAACAATGTGTTGCTCATTATATAGTTTGATTCATGCAACCTGCTTTTATATTAATCAGGAGAAATTTATTTTGTAAATTACCTTTTGCAATGCTCCACAGAAAACCAGCAGGGTGCAGACATGAGCTTCCTGTAAAATGTAATCTCCATCAAAATAATATTTCTGAGATGGAGTTTTATAGTGAACTTTATACATTATGAAACAATGTAAAAAGCTCTCATATCCCAGCATCTATAATCCCCATCTCTGTAAGTAGGCACATGGATGAGGAAGCGCAGCTTTCCACACGACTATTTCAAGGAAATCTGACGTTTATAGCCCTACTTGTGCACGGATAGAGGAAAAAGTGGGTGTACACACTAGTTGTGCTGTGTGGCTCTACGGTGCTTCAGTTCAGATGAGCTCACCCAGCCGATGCGCACATAGTAGGACCCTACCAATCTGAGAAGGCGCGAGGACGGCGAGCAGCAGCCTGGTGGGAAGAGTGGATGCTTTTGTGCGAAGGCTGCCGACTTTCCACTACACAGAGTAAACAGAGAGAAGCGTAAAGGATTGTGCGCCCATTCGTCTCTTATTGGAAAGATCCAATGGATTTGTAGGTTGCCTGGATGGACGTGAATCCACTCTTGTATGGCAGACCGGACTGGACTTCGGGGCTGAGCGGCTGATGAGCAGAAACCTACTTCAAACACTCTGCTGTTCATTTTCTGTTTTTCTTTGTCCCCCTCATCATAAGATGCCAGTATTCCCTTCATCATACTCTGTCCAGTTAAAGCCAGGCTGCTCATTTGAAAGGACGCCAGACCTCCAGCCTCTCAAATCTGCAAGTTCAGTCCAATAAATTGTGACATTGTCTGTCAGTCTTGGAATAAGAAATCGATACCCAAGAAAAGGGACGCGATATTTTTCCGGGATTTTAACGATCTATTTTCCCGCTATCCTTAAAAATATGCGATTTGGTTGGATTAGGTTGGTTCGGTCCAGCTTCATGCTTTTTTAGCTGGAGCAGCGCTGATAGTGACTGATTATTGCTGTTGATTTTGTCCATGCAAGACTCGCGGTGGAAACATGTCTGGCCACTTCTTTGAGAGGATCACTGCTATCAGAGATGGCATTTTGGTCCAGCACTTCGGTTTTCACCTCTAAAGTGCCCCGGAAAATCTTATTCATGTTCACCCTCTCCCTGTCTGTCACCTACTTGTTCTATAGCTTGATGAGCTGCTACAACTCGCTGCAGTTCCCTCTGCAAGAGAACTACGCGTATCAAGGGAGGCTGGTGACGGAGGAGACAACTTTTGTGACATTGAGGGAGAAACTTTATTCGGCCTCCCAGGGCTTTGCCGAATTCACCGAGGAAGCGAGAACCACCGCGGTTTCCACCGTAAAGGATCATGCTGAGGCCGAACAAAGGACAGTGGAGTGGATTAGGACTCAGGCGTCTCCAACTAAATCGGCGGCGGCGTATCACACCACCGCGCTGGAGAGGGAGCACCAGGAATTCAGCACCACGGACAGCGAACTCAGGGTGAACTGCACCATGGATTATGGGGAGAAGAAACTTCCCCAAGCCATCATCATCGGGGTGAAGAAAGGGGGGACCAGAGCCCTGCTGGAGGCTCTCCGGGTGCACCCGGACGTCAGAGCCGTTGGAAATGAGCCACATTTCTTTGACAGGAACTACGAGAAGGGGCTGGACTGGTACCGGTGAGTTACCATTTTACTGATATGCAACACCAGTGTTTTGTTTTAATCAGATATGTTACAAACAATGCATACTTTAGGCTGCTCGTCACTGCTTTCCAAAGAATGGATTGTGTGTGATGGATTATCTCACTCAGACGGCACGTTTCAAGTCTCTGCAAGTTGATTTTTACTTTACCTTTAGTGACACAAACTGAAAGCATTATTTGCCCTGCCTGTGGGAAAATTCATTAAAAAATCTTGAACAGCAGCTTTGGAAAGTGGTCAGCAATGCACATAATGATTTGTAGAAAATGGTAAAACTAATTGTAATTGTAATGGTCCTTCAACAGGCTGTAACAGTAACTGGATGAAATGAGTTCTAGAATCTTGTGTTGAGTCTTATTGGCAGAATATAAAAGTGTGAATGGACCAAGTAGTGGAGCTGTTTTCACTTTTTTTTTAATCATAGTTGTCTATTATTATGCACAGTATTTAACCCCTTTTGAAGATCCATGGTGGTCTTCGACAGCAGGTCTGTCTGCCATATATCAAGTGATGTTCTGTCACAAAGTTAGTTGAGGTTTAGACCTTCACAGGGTTGCACAATATTTGCACACAAAGTGGCACGCAAACACAAAAAGAGGAGTGTCACTGTATAGTTTTAACTTTTTTAAATTCTGATTCTAAGTTGTTTAGTCTCCAAACCAAAATCAAAAAAATCTATTTTATTTTACATGTTTAAGTATTTTGACAGAGCACAATACAAAGTGAGAGAATAAGGATATGGTATTTAATGTAATGTTGGCAATTTCCAGATGTTTGAAATTCACCAAGAGAAATTGGTTCATTATTTAGTTCATTATCCCTAAGATTTAGTTTCCTTTACACTCCTATTGTGAATGAGTGTAACACATACACAATCATGCTCACAGATTAAACAGAGGGAAGGAGTTATTTTATGGAGTGCATTTTATTTTTAATTTATGTATTGGACTGTATATCATATATAATATGTTGTATATGTAAGTATTTAAAGAAGAAAAGTAGAGTATTTTTCCCCCCCCTGGCGTTTACTCAATGTTGATTTTACAAGTCAGCCAGTATTCTCTCCTTCTTCTCCAACGAACATTCAACTTATCAATTACCTGAGCACCTCTTTTACTTAAATTGCATACAATCTAACATGTAATAGTGCGTAAGTGCTGCATTTTCTGAAACACCTTTTGTCAATGCTTTGCCGCTTGTTCTCATAGGAGCATGAATTGTTTAGATCACCTTTCCTGTGTGCGTCTGTATGTGTGTGTGTGTGTGTGTGTGTGTGTGACGGTTGACATTCACTTTGAGTCCATGTTTAGCCAGAGAAGAACCTGTTTATCAATGCCATGTTTACGGGAGAAAAAATCAATTTGAGGATTCATTCATGGTCAGTTGGTCATGGCTCATAGGCGTTGTTCTTACATAATGGCGTTTGACCACGCAAATTCAAGATTTCCTAATGGAGTCAATGAGCTGATGAGAATGACGCTGACTCAATGTCCCTTCTGTTTCTCCATAGAACCAGATCTGTAACGCTGGTGTTTGGGTTTGCAGAGCATCTGCTTTCATCTTGCTGCAAAGACATGGGCGCTCTCGGCTGTTCATTTAGCCTGTGTTAATGCAAGCTGTTTCATTACGGTAACGGTGAAAGGCTCATTAGACAGGAGGATGACATGCTTACATAAATAATAATAAGTGTGCTCATGTGTTTAAGGGCTCCTGAGCCAAACAAATCCCTAAAGGAGCCTTCATTTTATATCTACCATGGGCCTGTGTAGAACGTTGACCTCAGAATGGTGCGTTCAAGAGGGGAAAGAAACATACAGGCTACATTTTGCAACAATGTATGTAGCCAAGTAAAGTGAATGGTTAAATGGTTAAACATAATCATGAGTTGAGCCACTAAATCAGATACCAGACACTGCTATAAAAATTCATTCAGTCCACGTTTGTTTGTTTGTTTCTAAATGATGCATTATACTGCATCTCGCTTCTCTGTCTGTGATGCTCTGGCTAATGTGCACTTAATGGAAGTGAAATTATGATCAGTTACAGATGTTTGCAACCATTTGACACTAGTGTATTTGAGTGAGACCAGTAATCTCATAAAATGTGATTCATAAATTTGGGCCTGTCTTTGTAACACCTGCTCCACATTTTGATAGATATGATACACAAACTATGGGGAATGTAACCCCAAGGCGTCTTGTAAGCACTTGTACTCAAATGCTCGTTCCATCTGTTCTCAACACAGTGAATCAAAAGATGTGTGTGTGTTAATTACACTAGAAGCTTGTATTGAATGGTGATATTTGTCCTTTACAGTTTATCCTACAGATATTCAGGTTTTGTGAGTTTTAGAAAGATTTGGGATTGAGTTTTTGTGTTGTTATTGTTTGTGCGTGTTTAGGGGGTTACTTTTCTGTTACTTTGTGTGATGCTCTGGAGGAATGAAAACAGGATGAGGATTGAGTTTTGTGCTACCATGAAGTGAGAATATAGAGTGTGGACTAATTCAGGCTTGCCTGGAGTCTTTGCCACTGTAGTACTGTATGGTTCACTAAAGGTCATGGGTAGTGGGGTTAGTCTACTTGAATAACACTGTAAAACAGTAAACAGATGTGATGTTATCAGATTAGATTTTAAATGGATAATTTAATCTTGTTTTTGTTTTGCCACTTTTCTGTTGAATCATGAACATTAAGTTTCCACCTTTCTGCTCTAGAAACCTCAAAAAGGAAAATGCACCCTTGTCCAGGAGTTGTGCAGTAAATGCTTTTTGTTGTCACTTTCTATGGCGTAGGCATATCAGACCAAATAATCAGCACCTCCAAGGATGTTGTCATTGTACTGGAAAATGTTTGACATGGTCAAATGTCAGCGACAGTGGAAGACAAAAAGGACATAGTGCTCTTTTATGTAGGCAGCAGCGCACAACCCTCTTCTGCAACCAGTGTTGGAATTAGAGCAACCTCTAGGCTCTTGTTGAAAACAATACGGGCAGTGCAAAGGCTGTTATATAGAAGACTTATCCTAATAACTGCACTTTATCAAGAAAAAAACAATTTAATTGAAAAAATGATTATTGGCCAGTGATTTTGGCAAAACTGCAGCTGAAACATTTTCTGCGAGGCGTGATTCTCTGCGTTGTTGTTGTGTGAGAGGAAGCACAGTGAATTGTAGATTAAATCACATTTTTTACAATCTGCAATTGATAAAATAAGATCAAATAGCCATAATATATAGGTATGGGTGAAAAAAATTGAACATGAGTTGTGTCTAAATCTTGATCGTGCTTGTGTGATTCTGCTGCCTGTTAATGTTTCCCTACATCTGTTAACAAGGACACACACCTTCCTAAAACCATGTAATGTGATTGATTTGAAATGTTATCAGTAGCTAGAGAAGGTTTTCTGAAATATTTTTTCATAAAAATGCTCTCTTTTACAACTGCTGTACAGTAAATTAGGTTTTGAAAAATTGAAGCCACACTGAAGTCCTACTTTTGCAAGACTTTATTTACATACAATTGTGCTTCAAAAACAGCACAATGTTGTTTTTACTGTTATGTTGTTCTGTTATACTCCAAACGAGAAAACTGGCCCATTACTGACACCATTAGGAACTGGGAATTTAGCTAAATGAGCCAAAGTAACTCCAAGAATTATAAGATTAAGGTACTACGCAGGAAATCAATCATATATTTCAGAGTACACTTTGAAACTTTTCCCATTCCTGAAGAGCTTGTGAAAGGAAAACATCCGCTTTCAGACCTTTTGTATTTTTTTGTTGTGTTTTGTGTACTTGGTTGTTGGAGTTGTTTGGACAAGTTTAAATTCAGTCTGTAAAGTATTTCTTACAGTGATCTCTTTGGATGTGGCATGAAGAAAGTTTTAGCCTCCATGTTCATAAAACGTTTTTGCAGAAATCCAGCACGCATCTAATATTCACATCAGGATTCCAAGTTTATTGTGTGTCTGGTATGAGCCTCCATAGACAGGCCCAGATTGGTGATTGGTGCTGCTTTCCTGTTTTTAGCACTCTTGGATAGTTTCTCCAGTGTGTTTTGGGCTTACTTGAACAAGCAATTAGCAATGTAGTGCCATCATTAACGTCCACAGAGGACTTTCAACAGCCAATTGGCGCTTCTAATGTTGCCTCTATTTCTGAGTAAAAAGGATGAGCCACCACCGCAAGGATTTAACTTTTCTGTTCTCTTAAGCATGCCTCAACCTGGTGCAAACACCCATCCTGGAGTAGGACACATTTGATGCATGATGACCAATACAGCAAATGTTACACCAGCTCTGTGCCAGAGTTTATATACTTTAGTGGAAAAATAATGTGCCTCATAAATTGTGCTAAAGCTTGTCATTATTATCGATCATACATGAAGATTTATGCCTGCTGTGGGTGAGCATTCTCAGCAAGAATTCACACTAGTTAGGAACCGGACTAATGAGGGCTTATTAGTGAGGTTGACTGCTTGGTATTTTCCTCATTTTTGCAAAATGTCAAACAAATAGCAGTTACGTTAGTTTTAACAGACAGGGTTTGAAAGTAGCAACTGCCAGGGCAAGAACCTAGAAAGAACAAAAAATAATCTTAAAAATGTTGAACTGCTGTCTGAAAAACCTTTCCACGTATTAATAATTATTTGAGACAGGTAGAAAAAGGATGTATGGTTACTTACAATGGAATCTTGTTGACAGAGTAGTTATTTTTCTGATTTAAAAATGTTTAAACTATTACATTACAAAACAGGAAAATATAAAATTTTCAAGCACTTTAACATTTGAGTATCACCCTTCAACATTGTTAAAAATAACACCATTTGGAGAAGTGTCAGATGGTCCGTTTCAGATTAATTCCAGTTGAAAAGCACGTGTGACCTGGTCAAATAATACAGCGGGAGGCATGAGGTTTGTCATCTACTGAGGCTCAATGGAATTCTGCTCGGCATTGATGTGTGAACTGGACAGTCAGCAAAGTGGGAGCAGTTATATCAGTCGTTCTACAAGGAGAAAGAATGGCTTTCTTTATACTGAAAGAACCTTTTATGGAGAAAATGTGTTGAGAAATATGTATGTGTAAATAATATGTAATTAAGTAATTCTAAATGTTGTAGCCTGAATGTGTCCTTAGACAGATCAGAAAGCTAATATTCATTCTAATGAAAAGTGCATTTCATAATATAAAAGTGTTGGTGTTCTAACTTTAGGCATTGGTACAATCAGTATCTGTATGTGCAAAGTTGAACTGATACTTGTGAAAAATTATCGATAAAAGAGTGAGAGATACACACAGAACCACAGATCCGAACGAAATCCTGTGTGAAATTCATCAAAAATCGATATGGCTGAGAAATTTCAAGTAATTCTGCCTCTGTGTCCTTGTGCATGTTTATCTATGTGTGTGTGTGTGTGTGTGTGTGTGTGCGCGCGCACCTCCACCTCCACCTCTCATGACACACAGTACCTACTTTAAGACACCCACTTCCTGAAAATGATCCTGCAGGGAAGAAGTCAGACTCCATCATGTACAACCGTGGCAAAAATCTCAACTAAAGAACTGTGTTGTCCAAAACATGCAACAATAATGTAAATAAATCACTAATTTAGGAAGGTGGGATAATGCAGATTAATAGAGGGTTTGGCTGATGGAAAAATGATCTGGTAGTATCCCAATGAATCAGCTTTGAATCACAATCAAATGTATCTGTATTGTATCAGATTGGGGACCATGAAGCTAAATCCACACTCAATCATCTGAAAGGGCTAGATTTACCCCCCCCCCCCCATTCGGCGGTATATAAACATGTAATAACACACTATAATGTGGTTGTAAGCAGGTATAAGGATATTTGTAAGTGGCCCTTGACATCTACTCCACAGAAAAAACACAGAAATACACATTTTGTGTTTCAATTAAAAGAAGCCTCACTGCTTTTCAAATCCACTGCAATGAGTTAAAATACAACCCAATAAACTGAGTTGTCCAGCCATTTAACATATGAACAAGCCTGTTTATAGTCTTACACTCACGTCCAGTACCACAATAACTGGTCAGAGGCCATAAATTATACTTCTCTCATAAAGTTTCTAGTATAAGACTTAACAGGATATAAAATCAATTTATATAGGCCTACTGTATTTCATCAAATAACTGCCACTAAGAATATATAATCAAAGGTAACAGCAGACAGAAGAAAAGACAATGCACGAAGAAACATTTGGCCCTCTCTGTAACAGGAGTGTAGATCTCCTGAATAATTTATTGCTCTGTCAGCCTACTGCACATCACAACTTCCACATTCTGTAACATCCCAGTTTCACCACAGACTATGGATTTGACCCATTGTTAAAGGATTTATTGCCAAACTCACCTGTTTATGAGGTGAATACATCATTTATCAAAATCATTGCCCCACAGTCGGCACTTGGCAGCACTAAATTCAAAGCATATATTAAGGTGAAAAAGACGAAGCAACAGCAGGCCATAATCCAAACAACTTTAGTTTGAAGTAGTTTCGTGACTTTCATCGCACTGCCCAAAATCCTGAGCCTCATTTACCTGCATTAATGAACAAAAAGATGAAAAGTGCAGTAAAAACAAATCCAAGAAGACTGTGAAATCACGTGGAATTTAGATGTTAACTGTGGTTAACATGTGGCAAAATCACCGGTTCAACGTTTCCTTTGTATCCCATGTCTCCTCTGGAAAGTTTTACATAAGTTTCATCAGCTCTGTGTTATTAAAATGGCACTTGAACCCGTTATGTAATAAAAGTAGAGGGGGTGTGCCTATGAATCTTTAGAGCGGTGTTCTTATCCTTTCATGCTCTGTCCCTGTGCTGAGAAACGAGCAAGCGATAGCTTCCAGCTCCGTGGTGATTAGTCCCAGTAGACGTTGTTTTTATTCCAACACACTCTGAAACTCTTGTATTTTTGTTGCTGACTTTTTTCGATCATCTTCTCTTAATGGTTCATAAGATGTGGCCTTTTAAAAGGATGTCACGGAATGAGCCTTGCCATTTCCAAGGACAGCGCTCTAATCGATAGATCCTACTACACAGCTACAAAACTTTTACCTGGACCAAGGTCATACAATAGAGTGCGTTCACTCCTCACCTTATCAGAGAAATGGATCCGTTCTTTGTACTGCATTGTGGAAAAAAATATTTTTTTGAAATATTAAAGTCTATTCATGGAGGCAGTGTCAGTGTATCATGTCTGATTCATCTGCTGTGGGACTTTGAAGAAACAGTGGGCACTGCAGCACAGGCTTTAGTGTACCTGCAACCTCCGGTCACAAGACTGCACCCGGTGACAGGAGGTGTGTAATGGAGACATGGATCCACTGCCGAGCCCAGCAGCAGAAAGTCTAAATCCAGCATTTATCCCTTGTTTAGCCCTGCTTTCCCTCTCTCAGCTGCTCCATGGGCAGCTTAGCCCCTGACTCTTGCCACCTGACTGGGAGCCCGTAACTCAACTCAGTGGGGAGATGGGAAAGAGCAAGGTGGGCCTGATCCCCGAGTAGGCAGGATGCCATCCCTTCCAGCTGGGCCTGTGTGCTGCTGCAGTGCCTCCCTGTCCCGCTTCTTCCCAACATGGCAGAATCTGCTTACGCCTGATAAGACGGCGCCAAGACTCACAAGGACGCACCTCTGAGTGCTCTGATGCCAGTGCTGCAGTTGTGGAATTAAACTTTTTAATTAGCAGCATACCCCTGCGCTGTCTAGAGAGTGGACCGCTCCAGTACAGTCTTTCTCATTGCCCACCCTCTTTCCACTTGATTAAACTCCCAAGCATCATGAAGCTCTGAGGTTCCAGTTACCGCAGGAGCAATCATGTTTATTTCTTGTTTGAGCATCTCTTTAGATACAGCATAGCACAAAAATATTACTCATTATATCTTACAGCAAGAACGTGCAGCCTCGACCTCACACACATAAGCATATAAATCAAGGTAACTGTAAGCCGACTATACTTTCATGTTATTTGTGTCCACCCTGTTGAATCAACAATATGATGATGTTATCTTGTCCATGAGTGAGATCTCATTGCAAAAAGGCACTCCTCAAACATGCAGATTGTAAGTGTAATGGTGGAGTGCCAGTGAGTGCCTGTGCAATCTCAAAGGTAATACTGCACATTGTTAAAGGTCTCCCTTTATGGACAAATGTATACATGATTGTATCGAGTTATGTGAATCATTAATGGTATGCATTGAATGTATGGTGTGTGTATGGTGTGTGTATTTTTTCAGTGGAAATTGTTTCAGTATTTGTTTTATGAGGCCATTTCTGGACATGTTGGTGTCCTAGGCCTGACATTGCTTGGAAACCCTAAGGGGATTCATTATAATATTTTACTTTAAGTGTTCACTAAGTTGTGATGATGTTCAAAAGCTCACTAAGTAACGTAATGTTACATCTCGTTGTGTTAATCTGTACAAAAACCAAAGAGTAAACATGACAAATCAGCATTTTACAGGAGGTTACGTGCCAGACTATTTCTTGGCTTCGGTTTGTGTACAAATTTAACAAACGTGTTAATTAGTGTGCTTTAGAGGCGCTAGTAGACAGATTTTGTTATGTTTTGTCAGAGCCAGACTTCCAGACTAACTGTTTCCCCCTGTTTCCTGCCTTTGTGCTAAGCTTAGCTAACTGGCATCCAGCTACATATTTAGCGTACAGACACCAGAGTGGTATTGATCATCTCATCTAACTCGCAGCATGAATGCAAATAAGCATATTTCCCAAAAAGTCCATTAAAGGGATAGTTTGTATTTTTTTAAGCGGGGTTTTATCAGGTACTTATCCGCAGTCAATGTATTACCTACAGTAGATGGCAGTGGGAAAACCCCCAGTTTGGAGAAGCAGAAAGGAGGAACTGGCACGAACAACCCGTTCTCACTCCCAGGTCGTCAAATACCGAGGATTTGTCACGCCCGTTGCCGTCTCATACAGACACACAAGGTACCCTTTAGTGTCTGTATGAGATGCACCAGGGTGTTAATTAACTCCAATGTAAAACCATCCTCGGCAATATTAGACGCTCAGAGGTATTGCTCCAGCCGTCCAAATATTATGTACATATATACACACACACGTTTGTTTCACTATATATGTGTGTGTATATATGTGTGTTTTAGTTTTGAGAAATGTTGAGGATATCATTGAAAGAAAACCTTAACATGGGAATTAACGTTGAGGAAAATGCTTCCAGGCGGAGGGTCCTCTCATACGGACACTAAAGGCACTACCTTGTGCACCTGCATGAGACACCAAGGGGTGTGACAAAATGTCGATCTGCGAAATGAGAACAGGCTGGCGCGAAAGCAAAGCAGCCTACTGCTGTGGACGAGGTCGACTCAAAACGTATTTCAGCCACCTAAAAAGCAGCAGATCAGCTGTTTAGGTCAGTGTTTCAGCGGTTTATGGAAAAGACAACAAATAATAGAAAATCCATTTGCGATTATGACAGCAACAACAAAATGCGGTTCGCTGTGGAGACAAGAGGAAACCTTTATGAACCAAAATATACAGAAGAAGAACTTTTGCAGAAGGAGACTGAACAGGCCGAAAAAGAGAATTTCTTTACTGATTGGTAAGTAATTTCATTTATTTGTAGGTATTTAGCGCTATCTTACCTAAATAGAGCAAGTGTCAAAAATGATTACTGCAAATGCAGAGTTTATTAGGGAACTTGAATTCAGTGTTGCCTTTTCCAATATCGAACCAAGGCCACAAACGTAACATTAAAATCAACTGTTGTATAGCTGGAACAAGTGCAGGAAATCAAATGACAAACATTTACATACACTGGTTTATACTTTATTCTATTCTTATTTTTATTTTATAAACTTAGAATGCATCTACTTTATTTTAAGTTTCTCTATTTATCTGTACTTATATATGTCTTTGTGCTGGTGTAAGGAAAGGATTATCTTATGTTCATTAAAAATGTTTCGTCAGTATGTACCTTATTCCTTAAAAACGTTATTCAGGCGAAAAAATACATCTCTTGCTTAATGTATTTCCTGTTGCAAATTAGTAGTATAAATGGAATTTGTAGGAGACAGGGTTGCACTAGAAGCACTTTCCCACTTGAATACCTTTTTCTGCAGATGGACAATCACAGATTTGTTAGAAGGTATCAACATCACCAGCTTTTGAATTATTGAAATCTCAGGTGAAATTTACCTTTTGTAATACACCATAGATTTGAATTTCAACAAGTACAGGCACAAAGCTGCAACTATCAGCACAGCTAATTAGTACAACCACTACAACGCTGTTCTCCAGGTTTCATATTTTCTGCAGCAAATATCCTAATACGGTGGATCAGCACATGCTGTACAGAGCACAGTACTGACTTACCTTTCAGGAGGTTTTTCCTTTCAGTGGTGTTTTGTTTTGGCTGAATAGAGGCTCCTTTTTTCATTCCATTCCAGGATTACAGATTGGTTTGATCTTATTCTTGCGACCGGTATTGTAACATGGGAATTATGGAAGAAGTAATACCGCTCCATCCTTTTTGCATTTGGAGAAAAAAACCCTCTTGAGCAGTTAATGGGTATAGCCAATTTCATCCTGCCTTTAGTCCTGTTCAGAATTCATGTGCATTCCACCTCTCACACACACACATTCATCTCTTTCTCTTGCCCTGCTGTAGCTACACTCTGATGCTTTCAAGTGGAAGTCTATTTTACTTATGGTTAGAATTTAATTCACCATTTTTTTCCCTCTCCCATTGCTATGAAGTGGCCGTGGGTTATGGTTCACCATCAAGGCTCATATCCACTTTATTTTTGTGTCCATCAAAAAGAGCCAGATAAAATTCAGAGCAGCCTTCTCCTTCGTTGGTGCTGCTGGGAAAGAAGGGACAACTTAGGCTTTTGTTTTTGTTCCGCGACATGGACAGATTGTCTGAAAATGAAAGACATAGCTTCATCTGTTAAATTATTTATTTTGGACCCAAAATAAAGTATAAGCTGAAGTCATTTTATGCTCAAAGGGATTCATCTCTCCCAAAAGATTATTTGCATGCAGCAGAATTACGGTGGTGTGCTTCTAGTCCGGAGGAACAATGATTCTGTTCAGCAGAATGCTGGTTTACAGACGTCTTTAAATCTCTGCAAATAAGACTACCTTGGGACAAATACGCGTGTCAATCATACTTGTCAAGATTCCAATTTTCCTTCCATATCTCCTGGAGCACTTACGCTGCTCATGCTCCTTATTGGCTGCGAGGGATGTGGTCTCATGACACAAGCTGATGCATTTGTTCAGTCAAAGGGAAAACCCTGACAGGAATGGTCATGAAGCCAAGATACAGGGACTGCTGGGAGTATGTTTCAAATGTGTGTCCATGAGCTGATAGGTGTTTCTGTGGTATTTATGCTGAGGGATGGGAATGGAAATGAAAATGTTTGCTTCTCCCACTAGTATAGGCAGCATTGTCATATGGCCATTACGGAGTAGACATGTGCAGCAACATGCAGCATATGGCTTTTTTTCCCATCAAGAAAACCCTGGCCATTTTGTGAAAGCATAGAAATTACATGCCATTTCAGCCATTTTTTCAGGATTCCCATTTTTCACCAATTACCTTTTTTACTTTTATTTCTCAAGGATTTGATGGAAATTAAAAAGATAAGGACCATATATAGAGGTGATATTTGGAATCAAATGCATCTTGTGCTCTTCATGGCATCTACAGTTCAGCAACAACCTGACAGACTTAATTCAATTATGGCTGTGTGATGTGTTGAGACTCCGGAGGTGAGAGCTAATTCCTCTGTTTACACCCCTGAGTCACTGTCACAAACAAAGACAAACACATTCATTGGCTTCCAGGATCTTGTTTGCTGTGATTGTCCCATCGCCTTTGAAGTTTCTCATCGCTTTATGTTGTTTACTTATTCATGCTCTTTCTTTCCCTCATATCACCATGGGGTATTCCGTTAGAATAATTTTAGCACAGTGTGAAACAATGTATGAGCTGAGTATTAGATGTGTAAACTGCACTCAACACACTTCTTACATACAGTAGAGAGGCTGCTCCCGAGCTGGATTGACTGGCACATTGAAGAGGAAATCTTCAATCAGTAAAATCCTGATTTCATAACTCAGTGATGAAACACCTCTAGCACCAGCACTCTCAGTGCGTTTGGTATGTTCAAAGTCATTAACACAAGATGTGGCATTTGCCAAACTCCACTGAGATTTGGATTAAGCCAATGAAATGCAAAAGGACACTTTTAGGGATTATGCTAATTGTTAATGGCTGTATCAGGAGGTGATTGTTTTCCCTGGATAGTTTGTCTTATTGAGATTTAGGAGAGAGTTAACGTGTTCTGCCTTTCTAATAAGGTTGTTGTTACCTGCTCTCAACCATGAAGCCTATTCTACCCTTGTGGGGCTTTTGATTTGTATGATATATTGTCTCCTATGCACAATGCACACAACCTCACACAACAATCAGCAATGAATTGTGATTCAGAGAAAGAGAAAAATTGGTAACACTTTTAGTGGAACTAGTGCTCATAATACAGCACAGGGCCAATGGGGAGAATTGAGTTTGGGCCTTCACAGCCTCATTTCATTCTGTTGTTGTAAAGCCAACAGTCACAAACAACTTTTACATACACCAAAATATATAGCCTACATTTACATTACCTTTTTCAATTTCCTTTTTCTTTTTAAGTTTAATTCTGGCCTGATTATTTCTCAGAGTGTAGAACAATAATACTCGTTTTAATCTGATCTCTTTAAATTTTCTATTTGGACTTTTAATTTGAATTATCACCAAAAATATCCCCCATACATTTGGCATCTGAGTAGCCTGACTTATTCTGATGATAACAATTTGTGGCATGTCTAGGTAGGACATATGCCATAAGCCTGAAAATTAAGGAAAACTGATTGACAAGAAATTAAAGGATCCAGCGGCTCATGGTCGTAAGGGACTCACCAGAGAAACCACCACATTGGTTGTTTGTTCAAATTCTTGAAATGTGTACATTTTGTGGACAAGAGACCAAGATCACTGTGGATCATACTTCTAGCCCTAACCTTAACCTTTAGGGTGATCTTAACCAAGCAGTTTTAGTTTTCTTAAACTTCCCCATACCTTTAAAAACAGGTAGGAATCCTTAGCTATCCTTAGCTTTGTATACTGTGGTGGGCTTTAACAGACTAGTTTCTGGTGCACTTATGCATTTTGTCACCTTGTGTTGTTATAATTGCTTCCATTGTCTTCCTCATAAGTCAGTTGGTTTGGATAAAAGCATGTAAATGTAAATGTACTGCACCGGTTTAGCATTGCACTTCCATAACGTTTCGGAGTTACCATTAAAAAGTAAAACCAAAAAGATTAAAATTGATTCAGCAGAAACAGATATATCATCTTTTAATTCCACATATTCTTCCTCCTTTTTAAGATCTGGCGCATACATTACCCAAAATGCAACTCGACCGCTGACAATTCAGTGGGAGGTTTAGGTGTGTGATGCTAGTAGTTTTGCTAGTGGTATCGAGCCTCTTCTAAAGCAGAGATGACGATTTTCAAATTTGTAGTCTTTAGCGCCAAGCTGACACTGACTCATGTGACATCACTTGAGGCATTGTATCAGACTTCACACAGTTCCCCATGATACCTTTTTCAACACATGCAGTAGTACTCCCCGAGACCTGTAAACAAACTATGAAAATTGGCATAAGTCTTTACTTTTCAGCTGACTCTGTTGATGGTCAAAGTTTTTGTAGATATGTGAAAATCTAAGTCCATGTGTTGCTTTCAGGCCCTTCATTCACTGTGTCTTTTTAGTACTACACAAGGTATTTAGCCATAGAGTGTCAGATCGGAAAACTCTCCTTTGGGTTGTGTTGGAATGCCACTGATAAACAACCTATTTTGAAGAAAATGATGTACAAAATCAGCAGATTGTATTGATTGCTGCCTATAACTGCTTCTCTATTCTCTCAATAAAATATAATATTGAAAATTTCTTTTGACTTTTTCTAACCTTAGTTAGCCTTTAACTTGTCTGTAAGCAATAACCTCATCACTATAGATATGAGAACATGGACCAAAATTCAGTGTGTGATTTATTTGAGGAATCTGTCAGGGACAAAACTGTTAAAACGTACCAGTCTGCTTTGAGGCTGTTTTATGGATTAGGATAGTGTCTTTTTTTCACAAGGAAGTTCATGTGAACTGTGCTTGGTTAGTCATTCCATGCATTCTAATACGCCCATGGTGAATTTCCCAAAAGTCGCTCTCTACTCTAATCGACCTCTAGTTTGTTTCATGTCTACAAGACAGGAGGTAGCAGAATCCTAAGTATGAATTGATTTTTAAATGAGCATACATTTGCTTTTAAACACCTGCAGACCACACTGGGGCAAACAGGCTGTCTTAATTGATTTGAGTAATGAACAAGGCTGCTTTCTGGCTTTTGACTCAAGGTCACTTTGTCATCACAATCTTAAACTGTGTCCTCTCGTCTTTATAAAGGACCAACTTACCATGAAAGTGTAGCTGGGCCGAGGTGAGAAGGTATCTGCTGTAACTAATGGGTTTATTTAATTCAATTTATTGCTTCAGCCGCTGCATCATATGAGCCATGCTGGTCACTGTAAGATTGAGGTTTCTTCATGAAAGAAACAGAGATTAACCCCCTTTCAAAAGGGCAGAATACACTCTCATGTCATGCTGGTTTTCCGTGCCTAGATAGCTGGATGTATAAATCTGCAGAACTAAATGAATATAGGTTTGTGGTGAAATGGGGCTCTCAAGCTTATTTCGTACAAGCCTTCTAATCAGCGTCACGCTGTGGCTGTGCTCGCCAGGCTGGGAATCTGTAATAAATGAGGGCTTTGTCAACATGTCCACTGTTGGATGCAGGGAAGCAGTGTCTTTTGATTTCAATGTGTCAGCCAAAAGGCACTCCAGCATTTGTCCAAGCAAATGTTTAGCATTCTCTGCTATCTTTTTCATCTATTACGTATTTCTATGGTTTGAGGAAGACCGCATCCGCCTCTTAACACATTGTCTCCAATTAACATTTTCCAAATTTCTGACACAATCTGTAGAATACAAATGAAGCCCAGCAGCTGCTGGCTCTGTGTTGTCTCAGCTCAGAGCGAAATACTTTCTCTTAAATTTGTTTTGTACGACACCTACTTTTTACAGGAATAAACACGTACATAGGGTAAACTTAAGGCTTCGGGGTTTAGAAAACGAATGTGCCATGATAATTAGTTAAGCAACAGAGCAATGCCAGAGGAAGGAATTTCACACCTTGAGTTTAATAATATATAGCATAATTTGCCTTAGTTTTAATGTGCATATGTTTCTTCATGTTATTCCACAGTCCTTGTGTTGTATTGGCACATCTGAACAGATGGATCATCACATACTGACAAAATGGCAGCTACTTCTTTCAAAACGTCTATTTGGGAGGCTATTTTAGTCTACATGTAACACGTTTATATGAATTTCTCCTGTATAGTACGGCGGCGATTGTTAGAGAATGTGAAATTAAGTGCTTTAATAGATGTTTGCACCAAATTGTATGCTCATACCTGTCTTGTCTGTGCTTTGAAGAGTGTAGCTGTTCAAATATAAACAAATATGAACAGCATACAATAGTGCAACTGGAGGTGAATGAGAATAGTGTGATTTATTAACACTTGTCATTTTAAGTCAATGATTATAACAGCTTAACTTTTTGTGTAACATTACTTAAATCATTTAGAATGTTTGTTTCAAAATGCTTTAAAATAGTCAGTTTAGCTGTTAGGTTTTTAAAAAAAAATATTGAAAATGTTAAAAAGGTGATTACAGCCCTGTTTTGTTGGAATGGATGAATGCCATGGTTTATACATTTTCAAACAGGCATCGGTATACCAGAATACATTAATGCCTTCTGAGAGTTCCTCAAAATTGACATATGAAAATATGGCATTACAGCATTGTTACACGATGTTCAATGCACCACTATTTTCATTGTAAAACCATTTGCTACTCTGCTCTTGAGGACCCAGAGCACTGCATGCCTCTATCCTGCCAGGTAGTTGATTGCAGGTAATTGCCTTCACCTGGTGTCCCAGGTGTAAACCATTTCCTGATTACATGTTCAGAGTGAAAACCGGCAGGCCTTCAGGTCCAGAGGGCCTGGATTTAGAACTACTGCCTTAAACACTTATCTACTTCCAAACCAATCTACTCTAATTGCCCTCCAGCAGTTCAGCAAATATTTTCTTTTAAAAACGTATTTTTTAAATTTCTTCATAAATGCAGCCAGGACAACGTCAATAAGAAATACATTTTAAAAATATATATATTTTCTGCAGTTTGCCATTCTTTAGTTCACAGAGGAATGTCTGTTGAGGTGTGGTGGCAAATTATTCTGACTTATAATGAGGCAGTGGGTTGCATAGACTTTGACATCAGAGAGGCTATGCCCCCTGCCCTGGATAAGTGCTAACCCACAGAGTCAGACATGGCTCTATTTCTCTATGACTTCATTGCTTTTTGATTCCTGAGTCATTTTTTACTGACTTCTGAAAGCTTGAAATCTGAAAAGCAAAACAATGTCCACCGCACGTTCTGTCAATTTTTGAAAGTCGCCAGAGAAACCGTGCGGTGAAAATGAATGTAATCATCCAGCCTCCTGTTGTTTAGACGCAATTACAAAAAAGAATGCAAGGTCTTGGAGCTATGAGTAAGTAAAACAGGGAAATATTCCTCACCACCAACTACTGCTAGAATATCTGTGACTGGAGAACTACGAAACATTGTTTTAACAGAGGAAGAGTTTACAATTTTCTTATCTTTATGAACCCAAGTGTGGTAAATATGGAAATGTAGTATCACTGCCCTGTATACTACACATTTAGATTACCTCTTCTGCTCTGGGCACATGGGGTTCATGTGAAACCACCACATCAGAACACACACACTGCATTTGGCATGTGATTATGAATACCATGGTGGATGGAGTAACTCACCCTCGTTCTTTTCTACTTTTGGTAGATACATGTGTTGTAAGCCTATATATTTATTAAATGTAAATGTAGTTTGGCAAACAGAAAGGGTTGGGTTTTTTTTACAAGTCAAATGTGGAGGCAAAAATTCAGCTAATTTGCAATGTGCAAAACATATTTGCTGCTTAATTTCTTCAATCTTAAATTTGAAAGAATGTGTAACATAATGTCACAAGGCCAATACAACTCTACAACTCTCACAATGAAAACATTTTGTTTGACTTGACATGAAATTTTCTGTGAAATTCCAAACTTCACATGCAAAACTAGTCTGTCACCATTTTTCCAAGAAAGTTGATTGCATCTTTATGAACTGCACACACAGTTCTACATAGAATTTTGGAAAGGCAGTGTTTCACTATCATGCACCATGAAATTTGTGGGCCAAGACATCCTTAAAACATGTAAGGGGTAAATTCTAAATCCCTAAATGGTAAACCAATTACATGTGCATTTTTAGCAAAAGCATTGAAATAATGAAGACCATCCATCCATCCATCCATCCATCTTCTGCCGCTTGTCCGGGGCCGGGTTGCAGGGGCAGCAGTCAGGGACGCCCAGACTTCCCTCTCCCCAGACACTTCCTCCAGCTCTTCCGGGGGAATACCGACGCGTTCCCAGGTCAGCCGAGAGACATCGTCCCTCCAGCGTGTCCTAGGTCTTCCCCAGGGCCTCCTCCCAGTTGGACATGCCCAGAACACCTCCCCAGACAGATAGATGTGAGTAGGAGTCAAGAGACCGTTTTTGGGTGCTGTATCTAAAGCATATATTGACATTCTGGGGAAATACAGTAAGTAAGGTGACGCACAGTCTTGGCCATAATGACTATTAAGTGAGAGGCAAAGTTGTTATCAATTGTGTGGATCTCTGTTATCATGATGTTTTAAACATTTTTAGGATACTCTGAAGTTTTCTTCCTTGATTTAGTTAACTGTAATTGTTGTGATTTTACCTCTGAGAAATTGCGACCAGTATAAAACTTGTTGAACAGACTTAACTAGCACAATGTTTCGGCGTTTCAGATGGATTAGATGCTCCACACGAGTAAGCGAGTCTACGAGTAACTACTCTATTGAGAAAGGCCTCAAGCCTGTCAATAGTGAAGCAGACATCACTGTATTATGACATCACTAGAATTCTGATGATGATGAGATACTATCATTTCACATTTGAAAGCACAATAGATTAGCAGAGACAAACAGAGTTTGCAAGACAGAAGATGATTGACCAAGAGCAAATGACAATCTGGAGGAATTGAGGAATGAAGTCTGAACTCTGGCCCACGGGCCACAATTGGCCCACTGTGTAATTATATTTGGCCCGCGAAGCAATACCAAATAACTATTATACAGCGGTATTATACAGCGCATTCATTGCTAATGCACCAAATCCCATAATGCTCTTCTGTTGTTTTGGCGCGTCAATCAGGACAGGACCCAGAAACGCCCTCTCCTCTGTGGCAGTAGTCATAGCGACCTCATGCTACAACTGTCTCCGTGCTACCCCTTCCCAAAATAACGAAAAGACAGGTGGGCAGAATATCTGTTTACAAATGTAAAAGAGACCCTGTTTGTCTTGTATGTGGAGCCAACGTGGCTATAACTAAGGAGTACAACATGATTTTTCATGTCTGCACTATTAAGTTATATATTGTATGGTAATAAGCGTTGCTTGTTCCATATTCAATGTTAAAGCAAAACTTGTTTGGGTCCATATTAAAAATTTCATTTGTTAATGTTGGCCCGCGACTTTGTTCAAGTTTTAACTTTTGGCCCACTGTGTATTTGAGTTTGACACCCCTGCTGTACACAGTGGCATATTCAATGTTTGAATAAGCAACAGCAACAACTTTAAATTATTGTCACACAAATATGAGAAAGTGTATATATTTGACCAAATGAGTCTCATTGATCCCTAAACCTTTCCCCTAGTGCCATCATCAGGTCAAAATGTTCACCTATCCAGTGAAATATCTCTACATCTACTTCATGGATTGGCACAAAAGTGTATACTGACATTAATGGTTTCCAGAAGATCCTATGTGTTTTCCACCAGCACCACCATGAGGTTGACATTGTAGTATGAAGTAAAATGTCTTAACAAAATTCATAACATTTGGTACAGACATTCATGTTCTCCACAATATGAATTGTAACCTTGATGATCCCCTAACTTTTCATCTAGCACCATCTTCAGGCAATTTTTAAACTGTATCCATTGATTTATTGATTTATGACCAAATTCTCATCAGCCTCAGCTGTAGGCCTGCTTTGTGTTTAGGGCTAACTAGCAAATGTTAGCATGCTAACACGCTAAATTAAGATGGTGAGCAATTATACCTGCTAAACATCAGCATGTTAGCATTGTCATTGTAGGCAATGCTGGAGATGCTCAAAGCTCAAAGCACTGCTTTGTCTAAAAACAATCGCACAGCGCCGCTAGCAGGGCAGTAGTCTCGTAGTCTTGTTAAAACAAATATTACTGATATACCAAGAACATTAACTTGAGTTTGCGCTTGTGCCCAGGCTGACGAAAGAATGCAAAATGTAATTCCTCTGGTACAATAAAGGGAACAAGTTGTCTTATTGAGGCAGTTAAATTTCAAGGTCACTGCAACATTAGTAATGTTTTTTTGAGTGTGAGGGTGTTTGTTGTATTTGATAAGTATTTTCTCATGCTTTGCTGGTGCTGAGAAAAAAAAGAGGTTTTGTGTCACATGCTGCCTAACCTTAAAACATCTGAAAATGAACAGTTCTACCGACAAATGGTGGTGGACTTCCATGTTGGCTTCCTCTATATGAGAAAAGCGTCTGGGTTTGATTTCTGCCTCCTCTATGCTAGTGTTGTGGTTTGTTTGTTTTGGAGCAGGTTCAGTGCCTTAGCTGGCCTCTTTATTACTGCATTCCCTAATGCCTTGATTTAATGCACTCTCAGAGGTCAGATATTGTGCTGGCAGCCACAGACCACTTCCTTCAACACCGCCCCATTAATAACAGCAAATAAATCAGGGCGCACTGTGAATTTCCTCACATGCATATTAGAGCTATTTGGGAGTGCTATGGGGACATCTTTATTACATGGAGGAGGTATATTGCCAAACATCTGTTTGCATCTCAATCTGAAGTCCAAAATGTGTGGTCCATGTCCAAATTAATTAAAGGTGCTATTCCCTGTGGGATACTTACATTTGCATTCCATTAGAAATTCTCAGAGGGCCTCAAATTGATTCGGGGAAGATTCATAAGTCCATGTAATGTTCACTCACTCTGCAAACCTTTGGACAAATGATTTTTTTAAGGAGAATTTTATGAAAGAATGCAGACAAACGTACACACACTATCAAGGTTGTGATGTACAGTGTGTAACATAAACATATTGCTCATATGCAGCCCAGTACGTGCGATTCAGGTTTGTAACTAACCTGTTTGAAATGAAACAAAAGGTAAAATGAGTCAGTCTCAGCCAGCAGTATGGTGCCAGATGATTTGCCTTTGCAGCAGACTGGTTTCTGCACATACATATCAGATTTCATTTCATCATCTGATGATACGGATGTGGTCAGACAAAACAATTATTATTGTTGTCAACATGTGTTTATCTTGATTTGGCCGTGTATAATCAACCTTACCCAGCAAACACCTTTTTGTTTTATTCAAGTGCAAATGTGCCATCAAAACCCTCATGTGTCTTTTGAGATTAAACTTTGAAGTATGCCAGATATCTTCTCTACTAAATAAATGAAAAAATAAATAAATGTATAAAAATAAAAAGTAAACATACACGGGACAAAGGTTCTGTGCTTAGAAGTAATTTATATTGTCTATGTACCATTAATCTACCGTGTCATTCTCCCCTTCACTTTTCACATGAAAGCATACATTGCTTCAGGGTACTCTCATGCAACAATGGCTCTTACTGTCCATAGTGTAACAGAGAAAAGCAGGCATCACATTCATATAACTGTTCCCCTAGAGTAAAAGAATCAAGTCTAGAAGAAAAAAAAATACACAGGACACCACTATTCATAGTACATAATTATGATTTTGTGGAAAAGTTTGCCTAGAGTGGAATATTAATTTCAACCTCTTCTCTTCTGAAGTAATCAAAGATTCTGCATTAATTAAATACACGAACAAAGGAATCTTGTTAATGGTAATAAACTCCATCAAAGTTAATGAAGGAACTTAATGCAAATAGGATCCTTGGACAATAATTGTGCATGTGTGTGTGTGTATGTGTGCTGCCATGAGGACAGTATCCTCTATATGGGAAGTCCATGATTCATGATTTTCTCAAGGAAAACCAAACATGTTGGTCTGCCCAACTGAATAATCATCATCATTAGCCATTCTATTTTTTCTTCCCTTGCTATTAAAAATGAACAAACCCACTATAGTTGCAAAACTTGGCAGCAGGGACTTTGTCTTGATTTGCAAGGCAGCCAATGAAATGTCTTGGCGGGGGCGGGCATTCTCTCAGATGTTAAGATGTATGAATTATGCAGAAAGCAGCTATTCCAATATTTATCACTATATGTGATATTCTTTATTGCATAGGGAGAAGCAGGCATGATTACATATCATATATTTAGATTTCACAATTCCTGGAAGCTGATGTTGCAAACATTTGAGTGACAAAAAAGTGTCAAATTATTAGTTTATCAGTTGTTCAATCACAACAATCTCATCACATCCCTGCAGTCAGCTTAAGTGGATGCTAAGAATACAACTGAGAGAGTGAGAGTGAATGGATCTTATGTTTTCACTTCCATGCTCAACTAAATTATGCACTGCAGCATTGTTTATCCATCAAACCAGGCCCTGTTCCAGCAATCCACTCACAAAGAAATTCAGAATTAATTGGCAACACCAAAGTGGAGACACAGCAAACAGACAACTTTCTTCCTCTGTCCATGATGCAAATAATATCCAGTATGGGAAAAAGCAGAGCTCGCTGTCTTTTATGTCTCGTCCCCTCGGTTCTTATGCCAAATCTCAGTTGCTCTGTGGCGTCTTTAACCTCTCCACCCCCGGTTCCCCAAGGCTCTGGCAGGAATATCCTGACTAAAATGAATGCAGTAGTGAGCAGCGATTTGAGGAGGTAAATGAAGGATTGTGAATGACGGTCTGATAATTGGGGTCTGCTGCAGCTCTCCGTCCTCTCTCTCTGATCTGGGGACAGAAGGGAATGGGATTTGGGAAGGGGGAGGGCGGCAGGGCTTACTCAGCAGAAGAACCCATTTGAAGTAGGGACACACATCACCCTTCTACCTTCTGCTCTTATATTAGCCCTTTAGTACACTCTTAAGTGACTTGCTTAGATATATTGCGTGTGGCCTACCCTGTTTTGAAAGTTACTCTTCAACTATGCTATCAGTGGCCCTCGTGGAGAGTGCTGTTCATGCTCGATGGGAAGCGGAGGGGGGAGCTGCTAAGTGGTGCACCTTGGCAAGAGCCGTGTTTACCCATGAGCATTCAACACAGTGACACATGCTTTTACTTTGACTAATAAATCATTGAAGGTCTGATGTGCATCGATGGGAATGCAGTGTCAGTTTTGATACTTGATTAGCATTTCTGTCACTTCGCCTTACGTTTAACATAACTCCAGCTGTGCAACTCAATTCACACTGCCCATGGGCATGACTATGACGAAGCATTCCTCAAACTGACAGCCTGTCAGTGCGACACATCGATGAATGTGCAATTTCACTGAATATTTGAAACAAATAAGATGCGTTGCAAGGGGTATTTACAGACTGTATAACACAATTAGAACAAGAGTCTGCAATTGCATTTTCCCTCTCGTTCTTAGTAACACATAACTGCAATATTTTATTGTGTTGTATGTGACACACCAAGGAAATTAACTATATTTCAGCTTTTTCTTTTGAATTGTGAGCTCTCCTCCCTCTTTAAGTACCATTTCAAATCATTACCCTTGAAGGGATGCGCATAGCGACAAGCTTAGGTAAGTGTTCAGATGGTCGATTGACACTAGGGGGCCCAAACTGTGTTACGAAAACATTCCCTGCACCATTTCATTCATCACACTGCACTGACTGCATGTTTGTTTTAGTTTATCACACCATTCTCAGTTAAATATAGACACTTCAGAGTGCCAAAATCCCTGAAGATCAGCTGTTTCTGAGAGTCTGGTACCAACAGCCATGACACGATAAAAGTTACAATCACATGTACTGCCTGTTCTAGCATTTCGACGAACAGTAGCTGAACCTTTTAACCCTGCCTGTCTGCTTTACACCCATGCTGTATTTATATACTGTATGACTCACTGATTGAAGTGAGCTTTTGCATGCCCAGTAATGTGGAAATTGTGGCGTGTATGGCATTAAATAACATACAGCATGCAGTTCACTCCCCTTAGAATATTATGTAAACAGTGTGACTCTGCACAGATATGGGAATTACCATCCTGCCTTAGCGTATGTTAACCTACGCTCAACTCAGTCTTCCCCATCGGTCAAACTACTGTTCAAAACAGTGAAGGGGACAAATGTGTTTGTGACACTCTGACTGTGGTGCAACACAGACAAACTTCAACTGTTTTATTTTAATTGTTGCATCCTTAATAATATGACACCCTCTCTAACTGCTGACAACATGTTGCATTTAGTTACACCTTCATCATTTTGAGGATATTAATCTGTTTCGTTTTGGCGAATATTTTAGAAGAGTTTCAGTCAGCAATATCCACGATCTGAGCAGAGTGATCTCTGCTCTCAGCACAAGCACAAAGCATGAGAAAATACTTATAAAATACAACAAACACCCTCACACTCAAAAAAACACTTACTTAGCAGATACAATAACGCCCTCACATTGTTGACCCTCTTTTCAGAGTGAATATATCACATATTGTGCTTTGAAAAACTGATTTATTTAGACTTTTTGAAGGATCAGAGTTAATATAGCAGTGACCTTGGAATTCAACTGTAGTTTAATAGAGGTAAGTGCTTGGGCCACATTTTCATGCACACTGTTAATATGGTAATGAGAGAATATGTTAATATCCACCTTCATTCTTGTCCTCATTCATTCTGGCTGTAGTGATACCCGTCTGTGGTAATGCCTGCTGCATCTCTCCTGATAGAGGCCGGCCTGCCGGTCACTGTTAAGAGTAACGCTGTCAGGGCAGAGCCAGAGGTGGGATGCACTTAACCCTTTCACAGACCTAACTGGCTTTCACTTTCCTGCTAAAGTCAGAGCAGTGTAATACCACATATCAGTGCACAATCATTCATTAATGCCTTGGGGGACTAGCAAATATCTAGTCAATGAGTCAGTTACCCTACACCCAGGACTAACTAAAATACTTTACCATTTGGTAAAGTAAAACAGTTTATATCAACAATAAATAAGTGGTAGTGTGTGTCATTGATATAACGTTGTAAATTGTGAAGTGTATATTCACTTGCAAATAAAAAAGTGCAATCAAGGTACAGTTTGTTCTTTCTGTTGAGCAATTATTTTGCTCCTGATTACAGTTGGTTGAATGACAAAATAAAGAGGAATCCCTGATACATTTTTAAAAATATTACCTTACAGTGTGAAGAGCACTTAGATCACAGCGCTTAACAAGACAATTCTGAAATATTATGTATTTTTTGACTGTTAAATCTTAATGAACACAGTAACATCATTCATAACAAAAGTGTTATCAGACATGTTTGTTTTTTTTGCACAGCGAATCTGGTTTTTAAATGGACTGTACTTGTACAGTGCCTTTATAGTATTCTGACCACTCAAAGCTCTTTACACTACACCTCATTCACCCCATTCACACAGTATCTTACCCAAGGACACTTTGACAAGTGGGCTGAGGGAAACCAGGGATTGAACCACCAATCTTCAGATTAGTGGACAACCCGCTCTTCCTCTAGGCCACATTGTGATTGCTTTGTTTCAGTATCGTTAGAATTTTACTGGAGCAAAATCCTCTTTTTAAATAATGAGATGATCAATGTGTGAAACACAGTTTTCCATGGCAACAGTAAACCGACTTTCTCACTCTGCTAGCCAGCTAATCAAAATCAGCTCTTGACACTGCACAACAGATTAGCCAAAGAACTACCCTTGAATCAAGGAAAGTAATGAGTCTCGCTGTTTTCCACATTATTCAGCTGAAGAATGTTCATGTAATTTGCCACTCTGTGATGGCAAGCAAATAGGGGTTCATATGAATGCAAAATGTGCTGAAAATCCCAAGAATCTCTTGTATTATACTCTAACTAGATACTGACAAGTTTAAATTGCTGTGTAGTTGAGGCACATAATAGTGTGAAAGATTAGGGATGATTTATCAGCATTTGGGAATCAGCATGGAGAGTACTCGATTGTGAATGTACTTAATACTATTGCCTTAAAATGTATCTCACGATAAACTAGAAACTAAACATGTTTTAAGATTTGAAGTCGTTGTGGGCACAGATGAAAACCAGGTTTGTAAGATTGATGCATAACTACATTCTACTTCTCCTGGAGTGTAATGTTAGCAATAAAGTGACTTTTGTCTAATCATGTATCTTGGAGACATACCAGTTGTATTTAAATGGCTTACATTCCATTAACTGGTTAGCTTTACAGCACAATAAGACTAAATGCTTTTCATTCCCAACATGAAATAAAAACAAGGCTGCAACACTTTTATCTTTCTACGGTAACTGACTCATGCTTGGGTTCATTTCTGTGTCATGCTCAATTTATTTAATGAGGCTTTTACAATAATTAAGAGCCAGTTTAAAACAATAATTTCAGTATAATGTAAGGATAAACAAGGACTCATAAATCAGTCATTAAACATTAGTCCTTGAGATTAAAATGTTGTCATAGATGTTATGACAAGGGATATTCAGTATTGATAAGACATTGTAACATGTCAAAATGTTTGAAGGTTTTTAGAAACACAGCAACGGATTTTAAGCCTATGATTTTCACTTATTTCATGAACCTGTAGTTTGTTACTTTTAAATGTGAACTATGACTTTGTTTAGTTGTGAGTAATTATTAGTTTTTGATGTCTGTATTCAAAATGATTCTGTATGCGTTTATGCGTTTGAGACCCGGTATAAAGTCCATCCTGGTTTTCTAAGCATAATTAGCATCTAATAATGTATTATAAAATGCACTGGTGGTTTAGATGGTTTAATTGAGCTTTTTTACATTTCAGTTGCACACTCCACATTCATTACAGCCCAGGGCTACTGGGAAGACAATTCATTTTATTTAGGCAAAAGAAACAGACTACTAACTCCAAATCACCAAAAATATAAATAATTTCTTACATAACAGCACAATGTAATTATTTGTGTTAAGTCATGGTTTTGTTTGTTTTACTACTGTATGCAATAACTTAGTAGAGCGTGAAAAACCCCACAGGCGGGTCTGGGTTTGGTGGTTTTTTCTCTGATTCGCTTCCATAGTTGGTCAGAGAATACTCTGTGGGGCTTGACCCTTGCTTTAAGGCTTATGGCCTACATTGTATTGAACAAAGTAAATCTTCTTTGTGTTCCCCTCTGAGGGCTTCTGAATCAGAAACATAATGGATACAAAAGGAATGGCTTTTGGAGGGGAAAAAATGCTCTTGGGTATGTTGTCCTCTTGCTGTAGCTTCTATCTGCATTATAATGATATCTTAGTGTGTCCTTGTTTTGGACATGGGGATGGAGCTATACACTAAAACACTTCATTTAAATTATAGCTGTGTTCGTGGAGACCAGCCTGTGAAGTCAGTCAGTCTGAGATGAAAGCGTGACATAGCTTTCAAATCTTCTCATCTTTAGAACAAAGACACATCATACTGAAACACAGAAGTCTACAGTCTTTGGTAAATCTGACAGTCTTTACATGCAACAGCAGCTCATTCTGTCCAAACATTACACACATGGTTATCACATCATTATTCTGAAAGTTTACCAGGTTTGAAATCATTGCAACGAAGCAAAATTACATAATTGATTGAAGTAAACATTTACAGAATTCAACATGTTCTGTTACCAGGCCATAATATAAAATACATCTGTCACCTGGCAAAATAAAAAATGAAAAAATAGTTTCATGTTAATCTGATTCTTTTTAACCACTAGGTTTATGACTCTGCTTTTGTCGGTATCGCTGTATGGCTGTTGACTGTAGAACCAGTAATAGCATTTTAGAGCTTGCAGCTGTACATCTGCCTTGCTGTTGCAGGCTCTGACAGGTTTAGTAGCACAACTGCATTAACCCAATACTGAGGGAAAGAGCTGAGTCTGCCAGTCCCCAGTCCCATTTTCACTGGCTGATCTTAACACCGGACAAAGCCTCACACTTTGATCTGTTGAGTGAGTTCTGCCAGAATGTCTTAACTGCCTCTGACTTTTCTCCTCAGTCTGCTCTGCAGCTCAGGTGTGTGCTTGTTTTGAAGGGAACAAAAGAAGAGCTAAAAGATTTGGGTTAAAAATACATTTGACTGCCGCTGTAAGAAAAACATTAATTCCCAGCTACTGTTCGTCACTATTATAATTGATGTAAATTCAATAATGTAATGCCTAGATTAACATCTGCTGTCACATTCATTATTGAAGGTAAAAAACTAATATTTATTAGGCCAGATTATGATGCAAGTCTCTGATAGTGTTAAGTCATTGGTGGGGTACACTTAATCCTGGCCATGTTGTCACTTTCAAATGTGCTTAAAATTGCATTTTTAACACTTTCACTTTTGTACGTAATCGTGCACCTCGATTTCCATCTGTTCCTAAAGTGGCTCTTAATGATGTTAATTCCTTTTCAGTAATAGACTGTGCCAAGTATTGTGGTTAGTCACCTGCATTTCAGAGTCCAGCTCGCTCTGTACTAAAACTTCACAAACACAGCATACTCCTCTCTCTTTTTTTTATTTTGTAAAAACAATCTATGACTTTTACCTCATTTTAAAGATACAATAAAGAAAACTAAAAAACCTTCTTTCAAGGAAACCAGTCGACCAAGGTTAGGCCGGTGGAGTTTGACCAGCAAACGGAAATAGAAGAAAAAATATCTTCACACTCTTATCATTTTAAATGGATTATAATTTTATTATTGAATCATTTCTTCCTAAGCACACCACAGCTATAGAGTTGCAATGACAATTTGGTTACTACTAACAGCATTGAAGGTCATATATTTGAGTAATTTTTACTCAAAGTGTGTGTAATTATATCATTGAATAGCCAATTAAAATCCTTGTTAGAGGGTAAGATATCCCTTTATTTACCTTTTCTCTGTGGACTTTCTTTGCTCTTTGTCATTCCTTAAAGCTTTGCAAGAGTACACCCCTCTGTGTGCACACACACACACACACAGACACCACCACTGCCATTGCTCTCACATCTGTTCGTGTCATGCTGGTTTAATAAGAGATAGCACAGAATTAGAGAAAAGACAATACTGGTGTTTGCACTCCCCCATACTGGGGTAATGGCCTGGGGAAGCTGATTAAATACCATGGGAGCTTCTGTCCAACCCGCTTAATCTGGACAATACAGTATGTGGGTGAACACTATTCCATAGTGTTCACACCCGCCTATACTAAAGAATGAAATTCACCACACTTCCCACACACTTAAGTCTTTTCTTTCACTGCAATTTTCTTTACGTATTTTCTGTCACAGGCAGTGATTATATCAATTGCAATGTGTTAACATCGCACTTTGTGTTATTTAGGGAAGCGAAGTCAATAGATACCTAAAGCTACAGAAAGAATCCTCCAAATGCTTTAGCGACTGCACCTACAGTAGTATTAGCACTGAAATTCCAATCCTCAAGTGGAACTGTGAGAAAGTGGGAGAGGATGTGTGGTTCTGAAAATACATCTCCTGATGAGTAAAAAGACAGACTGAACAAATGTGAAGGGTGCAGTCAACGTATGTGAGTTATACCTATTGTGAGATGTGACAGATGATTTATTTTTTCGTCTAGCTGTGTTTCACCAGTGAAGTTAGTGATAGTTTGATTTTTAGTTAGTGAGAAGATATAAGAACTAATCTTTTTTGCTTACTATTACATTATTGTTTGCAATATAATTTTTGCTTCCAGACTAATGTTTTTTTGTTTTGTTTTTTTTTTGTTTTTTTTTGGGGGGGGGGGTGTTCTGGATTCCACATTATAAAGCATAACTAGTATTCTACTGGTAATATGAGGGGCTGTGAGTGCAAAACAACAGTGATATTTTACAATATTATGCAACAACACGAATTGTGTTTTTTTTAAGTCACATACTGTATATATGAATTTGACACAAACATATGACATGTTAGGCTTTAAAAGTGGGCTGCTGTATAGAATTTCATTATATTTAAAGCTACTGCTGCTGCACCCCTGCATACTTTGCGAGGAGCACTGTCCCATTTGCCTTGCTTTAGTCAATAACAAACACACCATATATGCACTGCCACAGTGACCCCAGGGATGCCACACTGTGCATGGCCTGTGATGCTATAGAAAGAGCTAGAAAGCAGCAGCTGATCCTTTCTCATTTCAGTGCACTCAGCATGTTGGTGCC
>CM022470.1:7919914-7986316 GCA_011952105.1 Coreoperca whiteheadi | reverse complement strand
GGGGGGGGGGGGGGGGGGGGGGCAGTCAAAAGCTCGCCCGGGGCAGAGCACACTAGAGAGCTCTCTCTGGTACACACTAATCTGGCCACCCACTGGTTGTGACCCATGTATTCCCTGTGTGAGCAGCGTACTCCAGGACAAGCCCACCCTTCCATCACTGTCACTAGCTGCACTAATGAGTGCCAGAGGGCACGGGGTCAATGACTAAGCTGATTTGCCTGCTGATAAGTGATCGCCAGGAGGTAGCGCAGTGGAGAAGCTGAAAAGAAGTCTTTCCTGCATTTGCCAGGGCAACTCTCTGTTTCCCCTCCCTTCAAGAAAGATGGTAAAAGCGATTACCCACCTCAGCCTCCATATTCTCCACAGTGAGACGTCCAGGGAACTAAACTGAGCAAATGACCAAATCACTACTATACTATTAGGCTACATTTTCATTATTTAGAGAACAGGATTTTACCATCAATGTAATCACACCCCAGACGTTTTTTAACCTTAAGAAGTGTTTGGTGCATTAAAACTAACTCTTTATCATTCTCCATACACAAGTCTTTGTTATTCCTAATGGCAGAGTAAGTGATTTGAGAGTTAAATTCCCCCTCAGTACATTTCAGCATGTCATTCACATAGGTAAGTGATGACAGCCCCCAAAACTAATTTACATGTGATGCAGCTGTTACTGTAAAAAAGAGTGCATAGCTGTAATTGTCTAAATTTTAGCATGTAATTACATAGCCATTTGCTGTCTGTAATCTGAGATGCTAAAGCGAGAGCTGTGTGGAATTAATTCAAGAAAGAAGTGTATTGTCTTGACACACACCCCTGTTCTTTGTTCTCATTTCACCACTCCTCACGTTTGTCTTTTTTTATGGTGTGTTTTTCACCTTTTATATAACACTCAAAGTGTTTATGGGGCACAGGTATGACTTGTAGCTTTTCTTTTATGATGTATTGGATTGTATATTCTGTCAGAGGCAACATCTAACAACGCAGAGTATAAAAGAAGGGGAAACAAACTGGAGTAATTATCCTATGCCTCATAGAGCTGAAAAGATCTTTTGTTTTTTCTGCTTTCTATGGATAGCTCCTTATCATCATGTTTTCAGCTTATCTTGCTCTCTTTTAACTTCACTAAAAGCAGCATGAAGCTGTTGATGACTTTAATCTTCCTAAAATGAGGCCCAAATTCAAGACAAAAATGGCTCCTGGAACATATGATAATTCAGGCATCAGGTGAGGATGAGTCTGCAGTCCACTTTCAGAGGGTCTTAGCTTTGTAATTAGATACACACTTGATGCCTTTATTTTTCGGCAAGACATCGGATATTGGCAGTTCTCAGGAAGACTGGCAGTAGCCTTAATCAATCAGGTCATCCGGTGTCAGGCAGGGACAGCCAAGCAAAGAGGCTGTCCGTCCATCAGGGAGCATGGCAGCTATAACAGCGTACGGCACTGTACCGCCATACATGTGCATAAATGAAAAGGTTGTTTTAATTAGCTGGTGCCTCCTTGAAGTTTATTCAATTTTCAGACTGCTTAGTGTCATTAGGAGCTGGTTAAATATTGCAACAGGTACACAGAGAAGAGTAGGTTTTGTACTCCCGCTCAGAGGATTTGAAAAAAATCTTGAACAGATTGAACAGATTGCTTTAATGCTTTTACATCAGAACAGATTCACCCTGCTTCACACAAAACTCATGCAGACATCAAATTTAGTAGTTAACAGTTTATGAAGTGGTTTGTTGGGCTGCTATTAAAGAGCATTAATAGGGCAAAATATAGTTCAAAATTGAAATGAAAAATCAAAAGGTAAACTAACAGAAAAAATGTCCAATGGTTGGTCATCTAAAGTCCCACATAAGTATAATAATCCAGCAGTTTTTGGTTGACTTATTTTTGTCATAGACACTTTTACGGGTGCAGACAATGTGCAATAAAAGTTGTGTACTCATTTTGGATTTATTTTGAGATCTTTGCAGTTGATTTATTCTAGCAGGAGGATGGAGACAACATATGTCATTGCAGGTGATGTTTGTTATGGATCTACCCAACAGCAAGTCTATAAAACTAAATCCATTAAAATGTCCTCTTGATTTTATCTGGTTTGAATAAACACATATACAAACATCATGTAGTTGCAGCTGAGAAAATGAACACATTTGGCAATAAACACATTTGTTTTTTAAGCTTGTTTGGATCCTGTATCCCTGCCACGTTGGAATACATTCAAGAAATAATTTTTCCAAACCTGAAAGGAGACACTAGATTTTGGATATATTCTCATTTGTTCTTGCTAAGTCTGTTTCTTCATATACACTGACACTGTTAATAGAGTTTAAAATGTTTTTTCAGCCCCAAATAAAATTCATATTTGGCATTAAATTAGTCATTAATGTAAAAACATGTGCCAATTACTAAATAAATAGACCAACAAGTCAGCTGTGCTTGTCATTGTGCAGTTAGGGTTTAGATCTTTAATGGAAAAAGTCAGAAATCCCTTTAAAACTTAGTCTGTATGAATTTCTACCACCTGTGTAGACAAAAAGAGGTTTGACTCGCGTGGGTGTTTGTGCATATTTCTTCTGAAACCTGGCACTCGGTTCCCAAAACTTTAGACAGCCAAAGTTTTCTTGGATTTAGGAACTGCGCCTACATTGAAGGTCCAGGACAGATTGTAACGCAAGGCTGAGGGATCAAAATAATACAAGAATTAATCTTTTCAGAAAACTCTATAAACATATGTCTATAGAGTTCTTTTAATTTAATCATCTTGTCACAAACTGCACATTAACTGTCACACTATCTTTGCTGTGTGTATGTTGTTGCCAGCCTATGAATGATGCATGCACATGTAGAACTGCAGGGGTTTCCTAATAGTGACCCCGTGTTGCCCCGCTCCCAGGACAGGAATAGGGGGAAAAAGTGCCAGCCTGTAACCGTGTTGACATTTTGGACTGAGTGATCCACAACAAATGTCCATTAATGGTGTGTTGTGTTTCATGCAAGTCTGCTTTATTCTTCCAGCCCAGCACAGGTCATCCCAGCCATGCCAGCAGAGGTGATGCTCCACCAAGCTGCACAAATTAGCTTTCCATTTCACTCTGCATGAAAGACACTGTTTAAAAAATGGTTTCCAGTTGATAAGTGGCTGCTTCCCCTGATGGAAATACAAGTTGCACTTCCATGAGCAACAACCACTGTGTTGTGGTTATAGTCTCACATTGCCATGATGGTTAATAAATGCTCTTCTGGTGCAAAGTCTACACTGTGGATCTCACCTGCAGAGTTTGTTTGGCATTCAGTGCCTAGGAGTGGAGGAATGGAAGCTATTAAATAGAGTTTAATAGATATGAAACGAGACGTAATTCTGCTCCCTCTGCCCTTCAAGAAAAGGACAGTTAATGTGGATATGACCTTAAGAATTTTGTTTTTAGCAATGACTGGCCAACTCCCTCTTACAGAATGTTGTTCTACCAAAACACCTTAATTGCTTTAAGAAAGCAAAAGCTCTACAAAAATACACAACATGAGAGAATCATGGTGACATTTTTGGCCGTCAGTCCAAAGCAGTGGTCCTGTGGCCCATTTCTCCAAATTTGTCACATGCAAGTCATGATTTTCAAAATGAGATGTGGCATTCAATACATTTGCGAGATCGTTGTCATAACACAATGTATTGGAGTCTTTTAGAAGGGTCCTGCTTTTTAGCCAGGGTTCTCTCACAGCGGTGAATTTGCATTGTGAAAAGTCATGCTGCATTAACTATTAGCAGTTCTTGTTTGAACTGTTACCATGGATGTGCAGACATAGAATAGTAAACTGAAAATCTTTCTGGACTGTTGGTCGAACAAATCAAGACTTTTGTAAACGTCATCTTGGGCTGTGAGAAATTATGATGGCTATTTTTCACTATTTTCTGATGTTTTAGAGACAAAATGATTAATCGATTAATTCACAAAATAAGTGGTAGACTAATCGATGATATGACGATAATTAAAAAAAATAAACAGACTGAAGATAAAGTCTAATTATGATGATTATGAGGCAAGATTTGAAGTGATGAGAAAGGTCTTTTTACTTCTATTTCTAAGGGGTTTAATGGATGTTCATCCACAATGAACAACTATCTTTACAGAGATAGTGATTTAATTCCAGGAGTATGTGTATCATGTCTGTGTATTTAGACTTGACTGAGTTATGACTCTTAGAAGAGGGAGTACGAAGGGGTACATGTGCCCCCCACGCACTGATGCCCTAGGCAACTGACTGAATCGCTTATACCACGAACCACCACTGGGTCCTCAAGCTGAGACACCACATGAATATGAAAGTCTACCCTCTAGATTGTACACTAATTTGTGCTATTTATCCTCTGGGAAAAGAAGGATTCACACATTGTATTTTCTTGAAGAGCTTCACATAAATCATGATAATGAGAACAATGTTGGCATATTGGAATAACATGTAATAATATTCCTTTTCAGGCACAATAAGGCTTAAAGTAAGATTTCTTCCATGTACCACTCCCATTTTCATGGAAAACTCTGATTCTTAGCAGATTATTTATCCTACTGGCTTTAATTGAAAACTTGAGTATTTTCCAATTGTAACTTATAATTGCTAACATGTTTAAGAGGGAAGATAAAATGAAGCTCCGTGTAGCAGCTTGGAAGACTAGTCCCAGTTATCTTTGTGTGTGAAAAGAATTCTTACATTCTCAGCTTTCATGCATACAAATAAAAGCAACACAGGACATTATCCTGCCAAAGGTCCAAAATACTAATTACCAGCTGTTTACTGGGCTTTGTACATCCTACCTTTCTTGGGACAATCAATAATTACACACAAAGGCCGGGGGAATAAAATCACCCTGATAACCATTAGCATGAAACTGGATGAAGTTCATTAGCCATTCTGCGGGCATAGCGTCTAATATCCAATATCGGAGACAAGTAGCTCTGTTATCCCTTTGTCTTTTGTTCTCATCCTGTGTAAAAGGCACACAAGTTGGTATTCTGCGACAATTCATTACAGCCTTACACAACATGCAGTCTAATATATTGCCTCATAACAACAAGATGAGCTGCTTTTGATACATATTTATGCTGTGTGCACATGCTCTGTCTTAATGGCCATACTGATACGGCAATTGCTGTGACTTAGAATGGCATGATTCCTTCAGCTGTCACATTTGAACAACTTGGATAAAATGCCAAATGTAGAGGTGATGAAAGAAAAAAAGAATAATCGTAAAGTTGTGATGGCAGTGTAAGGTGGGACTGGTTATTTCTGTATCTCACAATTATCCTGGTGGCTTGTGCATTTTGGTAATATCTTAAGTCTTATCTTATTAACTTCCAATTATCACCTTTTTCCATCCCTGACAGGTTGCCTTCAGATGCATTTTCAGTCATTTAAATGGACATATCTGATACGGATAGAAGAGGGCTGGACTTGGGTTTTTAGCCAATTTAACTAATAGTTTAATAGTTGTGAGCATCTGTTGTGTGGTGAAAAAAATATTGAAATTTGTAAGACAAGAAATCCTATGTCTCAGCGTGGATACTGTGTAGTTTCTTATGCCTGAACATGTTATTGTGTGTCACACGAGCCTGCACTTGCTGCATGCACTAACATGACGCTGCATGACTGGCTCCCAGTGGCAGTGCACAAGAGAGCTCCTCTGAAGCAGGGATGGACGGCACAAAGGGACCGCTCATGCAGAAAATAAATAAATGAAGAGATAGTTTTAAAATTAACTCTCTCTGCTTTTCTCCCAAATGACCAAACACAACCACGAAAGCTTCCGATAGGTGAAGTAGGCCGGTGCTCTGGATTTTTGTTCATTTGAGCCCCCATGCTCTTACCCAACCGTAATGTACATCATCTGTGTGATACCTTCTTTTCTGGTCAACAGTATACTACTTATTCTTTATCAAAGTGGACCCTATAAGCATTTTCTTTTCAGCACCCTTGTTCATCATCTGTGTGTGCTATTTTTTTAAAGTCTGGGCACTGCACCCCAATTTGTAAGCCCACCTTGGTCATCAGTTTGTGAAGGCACATTTGCATTTATTGAATATTTATATTGAATTGCATCCTATTAAATTTTGTCAAAATATCTGATCAATTAGAGTGATTATATGCACATGTGGCACGCCGTTTTTCCTTCTTAGACTTAACTGAACAAAGAAAAATGGTAGCTATTTGTCTAAAAAAAAAATATGATAAAACTATTAATTAGAGAATAAATGGTTAAAACTTATCATATTTCAAAGTTCAAAGTTTCAGCGTTCAAAGTTAAAGTTTTAAAAAAATTCGGAAATATGTACCTGATACTAAATAGGTGAGACTGATTCCGTTTGACTTATCCTGCTACTCTCTATATACATACAGTCACTGCTGTCATAAGGGATAAAAACATTTGCTCTACGTAGTAAATGCTCGGCTGGTTTTCCTTCTTCTCTCTCTCTCTTTTTAAATGCCTCTTACTCCTTGTGAACCTATTGGAAACCACAGTCCGTGTAAAGTGTTAAATGTAGAGAATGTTTGCCACATCACCACATGTCAGGAGCAGAGAGAGGAATCTTAATTTATCACAGGAGAGGCCTTTTCACCTCCATATCAGCCACTGAAGGGATATTAAAGAACAGGTAATTCATAACATGAAATTTAAGGACAATATAAATCTTTTCATTCACGGTAAATGTTACTTTTATGTTCATGTATTTCTTGGCGAAGATAAAGTCGTCAATGTCGCTCACTGCCTCCTACATTTGTGTTCAGGCTTAGCTAGTAACCAGGTGGTTTAAATACTCTAGAATACAATTGTAAGCACTATCATTTGCACACAAATGGCTCCGCTCAGTGCACAATTTAGTTGCAGACCCTTTACTCAAGGGTTTCTCCCTGCATCTTATGAAAGACCGGTGGAACGTATCATTGAGCTTTTTAACTCGCTAAATGACACATAAAAAAAAGCAGTGGTCCTTGTAAAATGCAGTTACAAATATTTTTCAACGATTTTAGAGTTACAGCACAAGGTGCAGTGTCATATGGATAAAGATCAACTGGATGAACAAAACATAGCAAGGTCAACAAGAACGGTGAGAAAATCAATGATCATGATGGTGTGCTGAAGAAATTTGCTGTAGGTATGAAAAATATTTACCAAAATAAACTATATTTTAATGTGCTTCAATGACTAACAATTTGAAGATTTGTTACAGTACATACAAAAACCTGATTGAGTGACATTTCACATGTAAACATACAATATTTTTCTACCAGAAATATATCGCTCTTAACAGATGTCCGTCTTTCCCCCAAAGGCTGTTTTCCTAGTTCTAGTTTTGTTTCTAACTTTCAAAGTAAAAAAGATAATTTACTGTGTGCCGGGGGAAGCCTTGCTTCACTCTAGTAAACCTGTGTCTTTCAAGTTTTTCTTCTTTGCAGTCTCTGCAGTAAATCAAATGAGCACACTTCTCTTTTTCCCTCTCCTGAGACATATTTTGTTTCAGTTTTCTGAAAATCACACAGTTTAGTCAGGGTTTGAGGGTGTTGTTTACTGCAGCAGAAACACTGCATGGGAGGAAATCTGTTACGAAACAAATAGGTTTTTTAAACAGATTTTTGAAACTAAATGGGTTTATATTTTGCTTTATATTTTGTAAAACCACTACCGTGTCACCCAGCTACCAATGTTTGCATTGTGCAGTGTGCTCAGGGTGTTATCGTTAATGGTGGTATGTGATGATCACAGATAACCTAGCGTGCTTGTCCATGTCTGGTTGGATACTTGACGGGAGGCAAAGAGTGTCTCAAGAACAGAGGGGATGTTCAAGTGCTCAGCATACCCTTCCACTGACACTATCTCAAGTGAGACTTACTGCAAGTGGACAAGAACAGAGTGCAGAAGACATCGCAGAAAAAGGAGAGATACCATTGATCAAGGAGAAAAATAGGAGTCGTTCACTATCACCTCACTGTGCTACTTAAAGTCCAGACGACTCTAAAGGGTACGTAACACTGATTACTGTTTAGAATAACAGTGTTTGAAACCTGCTTTCTCTATGAAACCAGAATAATTAAATGATTGTATCTGACAGCAGAGCGACTAATGGAAACACACATTTGCAGAATGCAATATCAAAATGTGGGGTGTCCTGGTGGGTCTAGTGGGTAAAATGTTTACAATATAAACACAATGTGCTGAGTTCGATTCTAGCCTTGGACGTTTTGTTGCATGTCTTAAATCCCCCTCCCATGTTTGCTGTCTCTATCTGCACTGCCTCTGAACCCAACATGAGAGCTCAAAATGTGTGACTACATAGCTAATGTACACAGGGCGTCTCTTGTTGTACATTAAAAAAAGCTAACCACAACCCATTTCTTTCTTTAACTCACGAGATGAGGGAGAATATGAGGAAACTTTATATATAAAATATATAGAGAATTATATCAAAACTTCATTTGACCTCGTAATATATTCAGTTATGAATTATTTCTTCAAGAGGCAATGTTGTCAAGCTTAAAGTAAATACAAAACTTCTGTATTTTGATAGAGGTATTTTTGTGCAGTCATGTTCTTATAAATGTTATAGTTTAAGGATTACTAAAATGCAAATATTGAATGTAGTTGCAATAATTTGACAGTCATTGAAAACTTTTGTACATGTAGATTGTCCTTTATTTTGCAACCTCAAAAACCGTAACTCTTCAGAAAAGTAAAAAAAAAAAAATAAATGCACTTTGATCCTGTGACCTAATTAAGTACTAAACCATATATCAGTAGAAATGCTCCACAATTATCAACACAAACATAAAGAAACACCAGTCCTGACCATAAGTGCATGCCATTAAGCATACTGTGGATCAGACAGGAGCTTTGAGCAGACCTTAGCTTTTAGCGTCTTTTCACCCTGGGCACATTGCTTACAATGGCAGAACACAGTATTTTTATGTTGTTTTTTTTAAGTCCCTGTCTATTCAAGGGATATTTTCAGCCATTCTGAGAGGAAGAGTCCTCTGTAAAAATGTTACCCATCCCATAACAACTAAAATAGCTCAATAAATAAATAAATCCACATACTGGTTTGCAGTTTACCTCCCAGTCTGAAGTAAACCCACTCTAGTACATCCTCTGTTTCGAGGTATGACAATATAGGAACATCTCTTTGACAGGGGTGTTTACTTTAAGACATGCTTTGAGCAGCAGCTAAAATTGTTTGCTTGCTCAGTTCTATTCAGTGTTTATCCATTCAGTCCCTCTTCCACCCGGATTAGCTGGAAATCTGTGCTAGTTTAGTGAGGGGTTAGCCCTACTTGACAGTTTTTCCAATCTCTCTAAAATGACAAATTCCATCAAAGAATCTGGAGGCTATGGTAATACTGGCTTGCAGTTTCCCAAGTAATTAAAATGGGAGGGCGGCTACCTCCCTAATGTCAGAGGAATTTCGTTATCAGCTTCGCAAGGTGCTATGAAATGAGTCTCTGTGCGCCATAGTCTTTACCGTTCATATCTCCCTCCTCAGACTGTGGCTTGAGTTGCAGTTTTAGACTAGGTTGCCATCGTGGGCCCATGACTTGATCATTAGAAGGTCAGAGGCACACAAAAACAGACAGATTGTGCAGCCACCTCTCAACAGGACTCATCTCATCTCGTTTACAGCACAGTGGGATGCTTTCACAGTGCCATGACCAGGAATGTGACATGGCTATTGCTGACAACTTGAAAAGTACATAAAACGCAACGAGACTCGGCGCTCCGTCCTGCCCAGTAGAAAAATATTTGTTTTGAGGTGCAAATTCTTCATTAAGTGCAGTCGCAACCCACGATCCTGACACCCAAAAAAAGGTTTAATCTTCCTTCTACTTGTGGTATCTAGTCATGTACATTGTTGCACATAGCCAATACAAGACAATGGAAGTGAATGGAATGTCATTCATGGTGCTCAGAGCATTGAAAAAAAATGACATTCAAGTGTAATGAGTCTTTCCAGAATGTGGATAATGCACAGACCTCACTGTCAACAGTTGTTTCCTGGAACTGCTTTCTAACTGAAGAAAGACTTTTATGAAAACTGTCCACGCTGAGGTACCTAAATGTGAAAATAAGTTGTTGGGGTTTTTTTTGTTATTTGGGGTGAATCAAGCCTGTAAGTCAAACTGAGGTTTGAGGAGGACATCCTTGAAGTATTTCAAATGCACGCTTGACACAGCGTTCAATGATTTGGACGCTGTGTCAAGGGTGCGGGGGAGTATATGTAATGTCACATGTCAGGCACAAAAGTTCATCAGCTCCAAATCTCGGTAACTGTTTGATATTCGAACTGCATGCTGGATCAAAATATTGTCAAGTATTTCCTTGATACTTTCATCTGAAGGATGGACACTGGAGGTAAAAAGGTCTTCCCAGCGTATCAAACTATTTGTGGAGGCAAAGCTGTGATTCAGACTCTGTCAAAGAAAACATGCCGCGAGCTTCAACCCTCTCATCTCACGTCCCCGTATTGCTTTCCCAAATCAGAAGCGCTTATTTACACACATGCTGCTCAGTACCAAGAATACCCTGGCACTTAGTAATGACTTGTAACATCTCCAGTAATGGCTTTCTCACCCAATCAACTTCTAGCTGACGACTGTGGTTGTCGTAATTTACTCCTCAGGTTTCTGGATCTCGATTATGCTAAAAGTGACTCTCTGTAAGAAGCATACACATAGCACGGTACTGTGTTACATGATGACTGGGCCCAGTACCAAAGCTGAGCGTCATCCCCAAAAGTGCTACATCACCCAAAAAAATAAATAAATAAAAAGCGGTGCTCTCTTCATCAACAGCTCTGGGTAGTAATTAAACCCACTGCATATGAAGCGACTATTATTAGTCTTTAATTATAGCAGTTGTACACTGCGAGGCACCGCTCCTTCTGGCTAAATTGATGTTTAAATAAAATTATTGTCCGGTGTTTAGCAGACACTTTACGTTATTTTTCTAGCCTTTGTGTCCCATCAATTTTTCATACTTGTGGGGAATTAGCCGATTTGTTAGATCAGCCTGACACAAACTGCCCAAAATGAATGACCTACTTAGGGTTTCAGAAATAAGAGGTTTTAGAGATAAAAGTGGGAAAGTGAACAGAAATGGCCGCCCCTTCTCTATCCAGTTTCTACTCCCCAATCCCTGCTTTTTTCTTCCCCCAACCCTCTCTCTTAATAGTTTTTTTTCTCGTGCTTTAAGTCTTATATGACAATCCCCTCTTCTGCCTCTCAGTCTCTCCCCGCTTATAAAGCTTTTAAACATTGATAGTGCCTGCAGAGGGCATGGATGCCCACGTGGGAGGAGAGTTGGTGACCTCAGGTGATTTTAAGCACCTGGCTCTCAGAGGAGACGCGCGAGGAGAGGCTCCGTAGATTCGACTTTGCTTTTAGACAGACGTGAGCAGCAGACCCACTTTCTCCGACTGCTGATGAATTCTTTTTCTTCATACCAGTCCCACATGTGCCTTTGATCACTGTGTCTATTTTTACAGTCTTTCATTGTCACCAAGAAATAAAACTAATAGAGCACATGAAGAGACCAGTATTTTGCAGTATGGAGATCTGGAGGAAAAGTGTATCTCAGGCTTATCTCGGATGTTTGACATCAGCCCTGTAAATTAGTGATAGTATTTTCATGTGTGTTTCCTGTTCCTTACTGCGTTCAGTGCTTGTTTGAAGCTCAACAGACATTTCTCAACAACAGCACATTGTAGTGTAATGAAAAAGACAGGCAAACACAGCAAAGAGCTTATTGAGGATTTCCATCATAGACACAGCACATTTAGAAATCATGGGGTTGTACCTTGGCATGCAGTTTTCAGCTGATTGTTGATTTTTTGTATCTGGCACAAAACCATGTGCCTCTGCATGCTGCGACGTTTGGTAAAGAATGGAATGACTCTTTGTTTTCCAAAACCTAATGCAGCTTCATATTTCCAAGGATGCATTTAGTCATACCTCATTTGGTTTGAGGACACTTAACACGCTCAATTAGTTGGTCTTTTTGCTGTCATTCATTTTAATAATGATTATTGTCTGCTTCATTCTCACATAAAATAATTATGGCTTACACAGCACAACCTTTCTGCAAACCGATGATCGCGTGTGATCTCCCCCGCAGAATATTTTCCAATAGACTGTTGTAGCTGCACATTACAAGTGACTGTGCTGACAAACAGTGATTTAGATGTCAAAACTGACTCTGTTCACTACACTGCTGTGCTAAAGCAGCATAGGCATATTAGAACGGTCAAGCATGGCATTAGTTTTTCCAAATTCCCTGAATTTGTTAGGTTTTAAAGGATTACCAGGGAGTACACAGCTCAGTGCTGCTCTAAAATTTCCAGATTTGGAATTATTGATATTTACAGCCCTTTTTAAATCTGTGGCTGCTTTTTAATGTCTGTTAATCTATTCAGGTTATGTATCAGTGGCAAACCCCCAATCCCAAAACATGTTTAGCAGTGCCCTGAAAATAAAACATGTGATTTTCAAACAAACCTTGTTGTAAAGGGGAGAGGGGAGCCATTGTTTATAATATGACTTCTGCTGTATGTCTAGACAAAAATAATATATAATATTAATAAAACACTCACAGTAACCGGTGGTTTTGGCTAAAAAGGGTAAGCCATCATTTCATGACTCAGCTGCATGACACAGAGAGACAAGATTATTTCCGTAATAATTCAACTTTGGAGGAAATTATAGCTGGTGTTTCCCTTTTGGCCATTTAAAAACAATCCATTCTATCAGAAAATGTAAATAAATTCCATGTACTGTACATTATCCTTCACAGCAACTTTCATAAATAAACTCCTGAAGGTTTATATTTCAAAAGCGATCCATTAGCCTTCTCTAAGCTATTGCTCATTAAAGGTTGCTGAAAAATTCATAATGTTAGCATTTAAGCAGCAGTTAGCAATTAAGGACAATGAAGGGACAGGCACTGCAAATTAGCTTGAGGCTATGAACCCTATGATATGTGGCTTCAGTATAATCGATGAATATTCTATGTTTATGTTCCTATAAAATAAACAAGCAATTTCTCATAGTGACCAGGGTTTCTCATGAACAGAAATAACTAGGGACTGTATTGTGTTTTTAAAGAACTTTTTAGTACATAACATGTATCAAACAGGTTCAACAGGTCTGCTGACTTTATACCAAAATGCTTAAACAAAGGAATTCCTTGCCATTGATTCTTACTGAATTTTAGAGTTTGAGAATTTTTAGTGTCTGTTGTTGATCAGGTCCAGTGGGTCATTACTTCCATCTTTATTACAGTCTATGAAAAAGTGGTTCTTTTCACCAACAGCTGTAATATTCTCTAATTTCACTGAGCTAATGTGTTGTATAGTAGTATAAGTAATGCAATCTTTGTTTTCTTTCTGTTTTGCATTTTTTTTGTTTGAGTATAAGCAGCAAGCCACTAAACTGAGAAGGAAACACTTGTTCAGTGACACATGCTTCAGTAAAACCTACTGCAATCGAAATTCATGAGAGAAGGTTTCAGTGATAGCTTGTTGAGATAAAACCCAATGTTTACTGTTTATGGACATGGTTTTTAACCATCATATGGTCCCAGTGGAAGTTATTTTTCATACTGTGCCTCCATATGAAGGTTGGCCTCAGCTGAGTGTCTCATGAGCTTAGAAATAGTGAGGAAAAATCCTTGACAAAAGGTTTTCTGTTTACTTTGTAAGTATGTGGACATGTGTAAGAAGTGGGTTTTTAATATTTATTCGTGATATTTACATATAATGCAAGGTATCTGTTAACTCTACACTGTATAATGAGCATGCCACTACTAATGAAGGATTAATTCCCAACTATTATAAATGCACATTTTTAAGAATTGTTAATACTTAAATTGAGTTATTCATTATCTTTTAAACACATACTTTATTTTTAGCTCATTTTATTTTGAAAGGATCTTTGGCTCACATTTAAACCTTACATCTACCGAATTTTGTATGGACATAAAAATACAGGTATTTGAATCTGTTTTTGATTTCTTTCTTTCTCTTCTTGTCTTTCTTTTCTCCAATAAACAGATGGCCCTGGTATGATCCTTTCTTATTGTTACCATGGTAACCACACAGTGCCCGTGCAAACGTATCCCTCACCCAGGTCTTGGTGGATATCAGGCTGGAACAGATTTATATAAACAGGATCTGTACATATATTGCTCTTTGTTTTTAAACACGGACACACTTGTCAGTAGACAGTGCTGTGTGTTCACACGCCTTTTATCGTGGCTGCCATGCCTGTCAGTCATTATCATGCGCATGTTTCATTTTGCCGTGCCATTTAATTTCTCTTTCCCCAGATAAAGTGATAAGAGTTTAAAAGTGCTTTTGGCATGTAGACGATGGGCGAGAGGAGTAAATACAGACTTCAGAAAAAGTAAAACTGAACAGAGGTTACGTCTTCCCCAGAAATGAAGCAGGTTATATACTGAAATATAAAGAAACATTGCCTAAAACTCTACTGTTGATCAATGAATTAAGAAATGCAAAAAAGAGAAAGAATATTTGCAGATAATCTTGATGGGTGAGCTGTTATTGGATATTAACTGGCAACATGGAAGACAAATACCACGCCTCATAAGCTAGAAAGATGGTGGTTATAACTAATAGCAGATAAATCCGTATTGCTTTTGAATAGCTTACCTTAAGTAAACTGCAGAGGCTCAGTTGTGACACGGATGCAGAGGAAACCTTATTAGTTAGAAGCACATATATGTTTTGCTTTATTTTACAGCTGAAATGTGCTGTCATTTCTATTTTTCAATCAAGTGAGCAGATCTCCCACAGATATTCTAACCTTTAACTGTCATCACAGTAACTGAAAAATCAATACATTCACATCTATTAGTGTCATTCGTGCAGTGGATTATTCACTTATGCCAATTAGCGGACTGAGAGGAAAATGGAAGAGGCCCTTCAGACAAAAGCACATGTCTAACAGAGTACAGCTCAAGGACTGTAAAAGACAAATTTAAGTAGCAGACTTGATGAACATTGGACGTCAGAAAAAAACATCAAAGGAATCAGTTCATCACAAGTTAACATTTAACAGCCGTAGACAACCCTTGTCAGACTACCAAAACCTTGTGAGTGTGTGCAGTTTTCCCAAGCACTTCCACTACAGTATCGTCCCACTGCTGAGTAGTAACCGTAATGTTTAAGATATTTTTCACTGCGATCATATCCTCTCAAAGGGCCGTATTGTTTTGCTTGAATAGTCTATGTCTTTATGTCTCAATTGCTATGTGAACAATCCATTACTTGGTCAAATACTCTGTTTTAGAAGAGAAGACAAACATCCATATTTAATGATATTGTTTGTTTCTGACTCCCTTTTCTCCAGAGTGCCATCTCGGCTGGTGTACTGTATGTATAGCATCAAATCATCCAAGTATCTTTTTTTTATGCGACAACTTGTGGAAATCTGGGCTTTAATGTGGCTGAGTGATTAACTTCTTAAACTCCAGGCAGAGAGGGGATGACTGCCTCACAAAACTGACAAAATGCATTAATAATTCAGTATCTGGTGTGCTGAATGCTACAGGCTGGAGATTAATGTTGCATTGTTTGTTTAGTTGTAGCTACTACAGTACATAAACTCTGATATTGCACAAGGAACATCAGGTTTAATAACAAAATAAGCTCTGGAGCATCAGGGGCCCCAAAAGTAAGATTTTGGCAAAGACAATCATGAATAAAATATCTAGGCCAACACATTCATCTATAAAATATTCAGGCCTACATAACATAAAGAATTTTCAACAGTAATGATTAGATTGTAGTACTCACAGAAAAAAAACTAAGAGGCAGAGTAACAGTGAGACGTCCAATGTGTGTAGGGCAGTGTATTTCAGCAGAACTGTCAAATGAATCTTAGCACACTTCATTTAAATACCACTTCTTACATAATCCATCAAAGTTTACTGCTTTTATTCACGTTATTCTTCTAACCATGTACTTGCTACTTATTATCAAATCAGTCAATCTCAAAAAGGCAGCATCCCCTCAGTTCAAACAATCCAGCTTCTTTCACGACCACTGGGGAATTAATGACAAACCGATTTTTGTTTTATTTCCATCAGCTGTTTGTCGCTGTCACCCCGGTTGTTGCTTTTTGCTCTTCTTCCCAAAAGCACTCGCTTTAAGTGCAGTCTTTGCCAAAGTTTTAAATTGTTTGATTCAATAAAGCTTTTTCAATTAGTCTCACCTAATGAAATTAGCTAAGACTCTTTGCCACTAATATAATAATGTCACAGAAGTGTAAATATGTGATCACTTCAATGCATTCATTATTTCAGAACTGTGCAGAACAGGAACAGAGGGTTTGTGACACTGGCCTTGCTGCTCTGTACAAATTGTATGAATTTCATTCACTGTTGCTGTGTCTATATTAGCAATGTTAGCAGTACATTTTAAACCTGAGCAAAGGTTAATCGAGTGCAGAGGATAGAGCAAGCAGAAGGTGAAACTGAACGTGTTTCCCTGCTAGCATGTTGATCTCTGATAACAAGGTTCATAACACATCATAGCAGGTATATTGAAAAAGATGTGAGGTCATTTTTTAACCCTGTTAAATTCAAATTTCCGAACATCTTTTACCCCCCACCCCCACCATCCATACATCCAGAAAACCTATTGCGTGACTATGGAAAAAATGTGCAAATCTCACTGAATGACCTGTTTCAAAAGAAAGATGTTTGTGGTGTTTTAATGACTTTATATTGTCTCCAAGTACCCCAGTTCCCCAGGGGATTTACCAATGTACACCTGCATATTATAGGCATAGATGGACTGTTCATTACGTGCTGCCCATAGTTGTGCTATGAAGGGACAGCGCCCACGAGATGCAACCAGACATTCATCCACAGTCACGTGGGGGCCTGGATTGGAAAGAAAATGTAATCGCTGGACCCCGTTGTCCAATATATCCCATATTGCTGTGAGTTTGTCACGCTCTCGTCGGCCATTAGTCTACTCTTGGAGGCTAAGGGGGAGAACAGACTGCTGGTAGTTGAGAGACAACAAGAGGGTCAACCCCAAGGGTGTCATTCTCATCAGAGAAGACCTTATATTCAGGGTCCTCCTAAACATTCTCCTCAGTCTCAGACACATTCTCCTCTGTCACTTTCACTGTCAAAGGTCTGTGACAAAACCTCATTGGCAGAAAACCTTTGCTGAGAGGTAATTTCCAATTGAGAGAAAGCATAAAGAGAGAGAAAACAAGATAAATGGTTTTGAAAGCTGCTGTGCAAGCTTTTATATTTGCCCCTCCCCCATGTTATCTGACCTATCAGGGTTTTTCGTGTTGCTTCAGGTATTGTTATGTTAGATTACAGCACTCTTGTACCCCCCGCCACTCTTGTTTTATGCCAAGCAGTTGTTTGGAAGACAAAGGAAGCAAATAATTGAAACCACAGGTGAATTTTAATGGCAGTGGTAGAACATTAAAAGGTCATTGAAGGTATTACTTAATTTTACTGTCTTATAAAGGCCATGTTGTACAACATGAGGGGCATCAACAAGCGAGGGTTGAAATGTGGCCTGCACATCAGCCTAGAGGTTACAGGGTCTGCCCTCACTGTGATAGGTACACACTAGAATCGCAGGAAGCACTGTAAAGACAACTCAACAATCTTTGAGGTAGCAAAGGTCAGAGGCTTTGATTTGAGCTAACTGATGTCATGTGCCAGGTCTGCAGAGCTACTCGCACTGTGCTGAGCAGCTCAGCCTTCACAAGAACTTTGACTCTACAGCAAAATAATTGCTATGAAATGGAAGTGACCTGATAACGTAACGTCTCTCGTATCAGTCCATGGCATATTTATCTTTAATTGGCTGCAATGAAGTTTTAGGCCCTGATCCTTGCTGTTTTTTAGATGACATTTAGCTGCTTCAACTGACATTTTCGTCATATTCTTATTCACAAGATTTCATAAACCACTATATCAAAACAGCTATCGAAACACTTCTGCCTATGCTGGTAATAGCCTCACAATCTCCCTTGTGCAACCTTTGAAATAGCTCTGCACTGGAGGAATGACAGCCGTTTAGACAAGATTTATTCTAATGTTAAAGTACAACAAGTGCATACAAGAGCAGGAACGCCGGATAACCTTCTACAAAATAAACACAGAAATGTCTGACTTATTTCCTTGGTGGCCCTCTGATATACAAGAGCTAAAAACATGCATAAGACAAAAGTATAAGCAGTTGTCTTTTATTCAACCATGTCTTGACAGATTTAAAAATACTCTTGGATATGTAATTGTTATGCAGAACAAGAAGGCTATTTCAGGCAATTCCTTTGTGTGAAGGAGTGCCATTCCCTATAGAAATCCTGAGTGTGTTGATCAGTCTCTGCTGACTCTTGTTCTAATGACTATGAGACTCCGTGACATGTGTAGTCAATCTGCTGCAATAACTAAGTGTAGGAAAGAAAGTAATGTGCACAAGACTTTGGCAGAGCAAATTTCATCTATGCTAAAAACGAGAGAAGATACAACTCTTAGACTCTGTGAGAGGCAGTTGGTTGATTAGTACAACAACGACCTTGATGTGGGAAATGGTGTGAGTGGCGAAATGGACAAAAGATGCACTTATGACACAGGATGAAGGCCACATCCAGTTGCTTTGACACTAAAATATATGTTACAGTATTGTACAGTTACAGAGGTTTTATCAGTTTTTCATTTGTGGGCCATCATTTCCTTCAATTCAACTTTAAATATGAAATTTTATTTATGTATGTCTAAAGGACATTTTGGGAAATATGCTTATTTGCTTTCTTGCTGAGAGCTAGATGAGAAAACGTATACCACTCTCATGTCAATAAATTATATGAAGCTACAGTCTTGCATCTGGTTAGCTTAGCTTAGCAAAAAGACTGGAAACAGCTAGCCTGGCTCTATCTAAAGTCAGCAAAATCCACCTACCAGTACATCTAAAGCTCACTAATTAAAACGTTCCAACTTGCCTTTCAGGCATTTAAGTCAATTTGTATGCATTTTTATTCGGTATAACCATATATTCGTGCTGTGATGTCATTTTTTAAGTTCACTGATAAGAAGGATAAACTCTATGACATCAGTGTATTTATCTTCGAGTGACAACAAAATGGTTAAATGTTTACAATTTCCTGTTTGTTCTCAACGGAGATGACACAGCTAAATGATTTTGACACAGATAATGAAAACAGTAAAACGCCACAGATTTAAGTGTCAGCACAGCTGTTAATTATTTTGTTCTCGAAGGCATTGCCCCCGGGGTGGTATTGAAGAAGACTAGTGTTCAGCATATTTAGGACAGCTTAATTGAAACAAATCTGTGACAACTAGCTCAGTGCTATTTTCTTGCCAACAATGGTGAGGGTCTTAGCCAATTATGTACTGAATTCAAATCAAATTTTAGAGGTCACTAGAACAACTTAATCAATGTTAACGTACACTTGTCAAAGACTATTTTGGTTGCACTGAAGTAAATTGTTTATTGTACTTAACAAAGTCAAATGAAAGACGAAAAGTTCAATGTTGTAAAATGACACGTTATTTATTTAGAAAATGGATAATTAGATATTGTGCTTAGAATGTTTTCCAGATTACTAAATTTTAGGATATTTGGGATTGCACTATTCTACCTAGATTGTCATCATCAGGGATATGGATATGTTTGTATGAGGGGGATTGCTGTTCTTTTATAAAAAAAAAGCACCACACTACCAGCTGATGAGCCTGTCAGCTGTGGGGCAGGGGGCCATGAGCTTCTATTGTGTTTCTTGTGTTGCTGCTTTAGTTAAAATTGCCAAAAGGAACCACAATGATGTGTCTTGACAGGTTTTCAGAGCAACCTCAAAACTTCTTCTATTCTAAACAGTAGTGTTAGCTTTCAGGGTCTGAACACAGCTCATTCCAGCTGAGATAGTGTCAATGCCATAGGCGGATTCGGCGCAGAGAAATGTGTATGCAGCCATGTGCTTCCCTGTCATGGTCAGGCCAGATGACAGCCAGACGGGTCACTCAGCTCACGGGCGGAGGTGGAGGATTGTCTGGGGCCAAGAAACACGCACTTGAAAACACGGCAAGAGTGAGTGTCATATCATCCAAACATCACAAAACACTCTTGCTGCAAGTGAAAGGGATGTTTTTATAGCACAAGAAGCCTTGTGGAGAAACCGAAACATTGAACTATGACAGAGGAAAGGAGCTTTGTGTTAAATAATGGATAAAAGTTATTAGGGTTAAGAACAAATTGATCATTTGCTAAACCTTGTCCCCAAACAGAAAAGATCCAATCACAGTTTACCGACCATAACTAGGCATGGCAGGCCTGTCAAAATCTGGATTTTTGGGATTTGGATTTTAATAGCCTTTCCAAAACCAAATATACAAGAGCAAGGTATGGATTAAACAATGTGTTTATCTGCTCTAATTTAATATTAAACGGTTAGCATATCAAGCTAACTAGCTTACTACCCACAGCAGTAACCTAGCGTTATTTCCAAAGGCTAGGAGCATGATATTAGCTGACTATATTGTTTTGTGAAGTCACAGGTTACATTAGAATAAAGACCTGTTCTATAGTAAGCATCCAAACCAAGAGTTATGTTATAACATAATTAAATTAGTACTATAGTACTATAATACTTGGACCAACTACCTCTAACCTGCTTACATGAACATTGTTGCTCCTTTATTTCCACGTCTTCTAAATGGATCATCAGTTGGTAAAGATGCTGCCCTCATGCCTGTTGCAAGTGGCTTTAGGTTAGTTTTTAGCATGATATTATGTATGTAGCATAGGCATGTAGGCATATTAAAAAGCCTTGTACAGGGTTCTTATTTTAAAACCAATAACATTTAAAGGTCAGCTGGAGAAGGAGCTTTCACCCAACTGATGGAGTATTAGTATTAAAAATCAAAAAACGTTTCTGTTAGCAACAATTGTAATTTCAGCCAACAAAAGCCCTGGTTGTTGGAGAAGGCTGCTTGCGTTTACTTCTATGTAAAATCATGGAGGCATTGTTTCAAATATGACTTCAACTGTTGAGGTTAATCTGCCACAGTTATTACTGTAAACTACATGTGTTGTGCGCGAATGGAAAGCTTGACAAAAGCGTTGGGGGGCAGGGCTTAAGGGTCAGTTGTGTTTGTATCAGACCACTGCTTTATTTTCTCAGGGATATACTAAATGTGCCTTCCACACAATACATGAAGAAATGGCTGTTATGACAATTACTTCTTTATTTTGAAACAAATGTGGATTTTTTAAACTAATTAATTTTAATTACACACAATAAATCTGAATATTAAATCTGTAAATATGCAGCGTATATAGAATAGCTCGTTAATATTTGTTTTAACAGCTTATTTTATATGCCCGTGGTGCTCAATCAGATTGCACTGAACATCTGTTCTGAGAATAACAGGGAAATACCATGGGTAAACTATGTTGCTAAATACTAATCAAATCAACATAACAAGTGTCTGATTTGATTACTAGTATGTCAGGAACGTCAAAAAACACAGTCTAGGATAACAAAATGAACCTTTAAGGTATACAAACGCACTAGTTAGACATTTTAATTACCTGGAAGCAATTAGAGTGTCATAAACTGAGAAGTTTCCCCACATCAACACCTCATCCCTTTAAAGACGTCTTGGGTTTTCCAGCGCCTTGAGTTTTGACTCAAGAAGCAGTTTTGAAATTTATAAGGATTTCAACTGTGTGGAGAAGAAAACATGCCCAATTTCTTTCTAGTACGCTGCTTCTCTAAGTAAAGTAAGTCAAACCGACCACTTTTTCTGCTTTGGAGCACTTAAGCAACATGAATAATTACAGGCTTTATTGGGAATGTCTGACAACGTGGTCATAGGATTGGTTTGTGCTTGTTACAAAGCTGCACATTAAGGCATCATGACTACAGAGCTGTCCAAATGGGACTTGTACCATATCTTTATCTATAATATAAATCTTTCTCTAAGATGTCATCAGTCTGTCCCAGAAATGTCTGAAGCAGATGCATAGAGACCTTTGTTTTCTCTTCTTTGCTACCAGGTTAGATCATAGACTGTAAGTAAAGATGGGCAACGTGACCGCTCCCCAAAAGTTAAGCCAAAACATCTAAATCAGCCCCTGGTGGCTGGCTGCAGTGTAGGTCATAAACCCCATCCCCTCCATGTTAGTGGATGGGACATGAGGTAGTTCTTATCACGCTAATGTATGTTCAAGTGTTCATTTTTCTAATATGTTTGGTTCTAGTTAATTACTTGATGCTATAAAAAGGGGATGTCATGTCAGGATTTACACTTGAGGCCGGCGCGCGATTTAGTCTGCCTGGTGTATGGGCGGGCCCTCGATACCGCGCCTCCAACTCCGATTGCTACTGCGCAGACTCTGGTTGCAAATGACGTCACTAGTCTCCAGGATATTTTGGCTTCATTTTTGTATAGTGGGTGGAAGTGGAGACTCGTCCATATATAGGCAACATACAGTCTATGTGTTCGACAAAGACTAGTTTAAGAAATGCAATGTGTAAAAGATGGGTGCTTATTTACAATAATGACAATATCATGATGGCACCTCATCTTTATTGGTCATACAAAATATAAATATAGAGAAAAAAAACTGAATGCATATGAGGCTTATCTCAACTCACTCTGACAAGCCTACGGCTGGTCACTTCAGGGTTTTTGTTTGAGATGTCAGCATCCTTAGCTGTGAGAAATAATGAACATCCAGAAGGAGAAGAAAGCATCTTTTAATAGCCTTCTGTCTTGCTGAGGTAAAAGTCAATGTGGAGACCATTTATAATGAGGCAATCATCAGGTGGACCTCGTGATAATATTGTTTCTCATAATATGCCCTGAAATTCTCCTGGCTCACAAACCTTCCCCCTGACAAGCAGCAGAACTCTTCCTGATCTCGTTAGAATTGGAAAAACCAGCAACACATTACATGCTTCTGCAGCGTGTGAATATTAACATGAATCACGCAAACTGCCAAAGGTTTTGCGCACGACATTCAGCTGGGCTTGTAAGATTAGTAGTGCCTGTTGACTTGAAAGCATACATTTAAAATTTGATCATGTGAACAATTATAAGCAGAAGATTAATTGAGGAGAAATTTCTGACAGGCTTTTAACTGCTATGCTCAGATATAAAAACTGCCCATTAAAAGCATTAATAACTTTATACTCATTGCAGTTCATTTGAGATCATCCCTGTTGAAACCATTCTTAGTTTCATAATTTCTTCGAGATGCAAGTGGTGGGAGAGGGCATCAGTTTAATATTTGCAGTTTAAACCATGAAGCTTAAATCCTTGTGTGAAAGATGACTGTGGTGTGTAATATTAATTACAACAACATTTGCTCAGAAACTGCAGGAACTGACAAATGAATGCATTGTGAATCCAATTCCACTAAAACAACCATATTATGCATAACGATGGCGTGACAAACATAGTGGAATATTGTTAATAATATTGCCTGTTGCTCTTGTTTTAAAAATACAATGACATTTGAACATTACACCCATATGTGCACATCTCATTCCAAAACCATGGGCGCTAATCTGCTTCTATAACATCCTCTACTCTTTTGAGAAGGCTTTTCCACAAGAACCTGGCCACAGGGATTTGCTCCCAATGAGCCACAAGAGCATCAGTGAGGTTGACCACTGACGTTGGGTGATAAAGTCTGGCTCACTGTAGGTGTTCCAGTTTATCCAAAAGGTGTTAGATTTGGTTGAGGTCAGACCTCTGCACTGGCTAGCCAGGTCCTTCCACATGAAAACTAGGACAGCCATTTCTTTGTGGACCTGGCTTTGTGAACGGGGGCATTGTTATGATGAAACAGGAAAGGACCTTCTGTTGTTTGCAGTGTGGTAATCTGGACCCAAAAGCAGACCACAGGCATCCATTCATCCATCTTCTTCTGCTTATCCAGGGTGGGTCACGGGGGCAGCAGTCTAAGCAGAGACGCCCAGACTTCCCTCTCCCTAGGCACTTCCTCCAGCTCTTCCAAGGGAATACCGTGGCGTTCCCAGGCCAGCCGAGAGACATAATCCCTCCAGCATGTCCTAGGTCTTCCAACCGGGCCTCCTCCCTGTTGGACATGCCTGGAACATCTCCCCAGGGAGGCGTCCAGGAGGCATCTGGAACAGATGCCCAAGCCACCTCAGCTGACTCCTCGATGTGGAGGAGCAGCCGCTCTACTCTGAGCTCCTCACCCGCGCCCAGCCACCTTACAGAGGAAACCCATTTGGGCTGCCTGTATCTGGGATCTTGTCCTTTTGGTCATGACCCAAAGCTCATGACCATAGGTGAAAGTAGGATTGTAGATCGACTGGTAAATAGAGACCTGCCCTTGCAGCTCAGCTCTTTCTTCCCCACAACAGATCGGTATATTGACCACATCACTACGGAAGATACATTGATCCGCCTGTCGATCTCCCGTTCCATCCTTCCCTCACTCGTGAACAAGACCCCAAGATATTTAAACTCCTCCACTTGAGGTTCAACGTTTTTTTGCAATTTCCAAGAAACGAGCAGACTTGACATTTCACTGCTGGGAAGGCAAACAGAAGGCAAAAGTTGCTGAATGAGGAAGGCTGTTAAGCAGGCAGTGTTGCTGTAAGGTTGGAGGGCTCAGGTGACTGTGGACCTGAAGCACAGGGAAAATACAGTTAAGTAAAAGACCTTCACAAGCAAAAATGCTGGCAGCGATAAATTGGCCAAAGCATCTGTACCACACAGTAAACTGAACGAACTGGTGATGAGTGGAGAGAAGAGCCGGGGTTCTATACTGCAAGGGTTGATGATTGGATGAGTCCCAGGCGTGCGGGTGAGTAGACTGCAGGAGCTTGATTACTGGATGAGCAGCAGGTGAGTAGGTGGAGTGCCAAACCCAGACTAAAACACATACACATATGCACACACAGGGGGAGAAAGAGGAACAAACAGGAAACGCCAGGATGGGAAAACAACTGGACACACTAGAAAAGGGAGGGCTGTACCATGACACCTTCCCCCAAACTGTGGCCACAAAGCTCGAAGCACACTGTTGTTTAAAAAGGTTATTATAAAAGTCTTTTAATTGTTCATAAGGCCTTTTTATAACCTAGCATCTTACTATATCAGTGACTACCTTTCAATTTGTGTTCCAGTTAGAACGTTCTGATCTTACACTGCCTTTCTTCTAGATATTAATGTTCCCCACAAGAAATCGGGAGAGGCTGCTTTCTGTTTTTAACTGTGGGATAACTTCCCTTTAGATCGTAGAACAGCAACCTTTGGTATTTAAAAAATCTAAGGCTTGTCTTTTTAATCTGGTTTTTAAATTAGGGTAATCTGACTTTGTCAGCTCTTAATCTTGTTTTTTCATCTTTACTATTTGTATAATTTTTATTGTTGGTTTTATTGGGGGGTTTTATGTTTTATTATATTGTTTTCAAACATTTTATTGCATATTTTCACTTCCTGTCTTTGGCCTAACATTGTATTTATTCCTGTTTTTTAAACCACTGTGGGCTGCATGTTTGCATGAAAAGTGCTATAGAAATAAAAATAATGCAACTAAGTAGCCTAGTCCAAACCATGAAAAAACACCCCAGATCAAAAGTACACAAACCATACAGTGTACAGATATATCTATTTGCCAGGCTTTTAGAAGGGTTTTATAGGTGGACAGAGGGCAAAGTCCAGTTCAGGAAATAGATACATACAATATGATGTAAGTACCACTATTCTGGAAATTATGAAAATTACACAAATAACTGTCTTCCTGGCAAGACGGAAATAGGTGTAAAACTTTACCGTTAAATTAAATAGCAGCTGGATTTTCCTGCCCTCATTCTTGTACTTCACTCCGGAGGCTCATTTACACAAAATTTCTGACTGGTGGAGATCATCATACATCACTTGAAGAAACAAGCTGTACTGGTGTTTGAATGAGGTGATGAAGTCACTAGAGAGGGCTTTTGGTGAAGTAATTTTGAGCTTTCCTTGCACATGTATTTGCCTAAACAGATCAATGTTAAGTCACATTGTGTTGTGAATAATATCTGCCATTACAAGATTACAAGACATGTCTGCCAACAGCGATCTACAACAGGCTCTTGTTTACTGCTTTTCTAAGCTCTCGACTAAGCATAAGCCTTTCAGAAGCCCTCTATACTATCACTGCTATCATTAGAATATATTGCTTGTATGTGTAAGAGTCATTAGGCAATTAATGTATTGTATAACTTTACACACCCCGGTGTCCAATTCAATTTATGAGAGTGGATTGATAGTAAAATTATATTCCTCAAATGACCAGAGCATTTCTTTCATACAAGGGGAGGGTCCACATCCACTGCAGCGTAACATGGAGAGTTCAAAGATTGGTCAGCTTCAATGGTGTACACACCAAAGACTGTTTTTCTTGGATGATAAATCAGTAAAGTGCTCACAGTGGTTAATGATGTACTGTATAGTAACACAGAACTCCCTGCCTCACCGAAGGAAACCTGGGCACTGACAGAGACAAAGCCCAGTTTTTCTCTGTTGGAAAGATGGAAAGGGAATTAAAGTCACGATAACAGCAAACACTGAATTTGCCATGTGTTATTGAAAATGGCATATTTCTAAAAAGAAGAATTTGATGAATTTACATGTGGGTACATGTACCAACATATGACCACATGCCTTAAGAAAAAAAGCCATCTATGTAAGATCCCTTCAGTGTAAGACTCTCTTGCGTTGCCGCGGGAGAAGCACCACAAAGCCGCAATGCAGTTTGCTCTGCCAAATCATCTGATCACAGTGCTTAATTGAATACTGATGTGAAATGCAGACAGCTAGAGATAGCAGAGCAGGTTTCACAAGTAATTAAAACATGTTACTCAGACCATATGGATAATTTGCTTTAACTCATTTATCCTCTGTGCTGGAAGTGTACCTGCTTCAAGTGTTGGTTATTGATAAGGGATTTTCATGGTCAGCAATATGTTTGCATCTCAGAAACTAAATGTACACCTGTCAATATATGCAATGAAGTTATCATTCAGTTTTATAATTAAGCAGGTTTTAATCAGATAGACTTCTGAAATATATGACATCAGAAAGTGAAATCAGAGCAACCCCCTCTTGCTATGGGAAATATTCAGATACTATCAATGTAAAAGGATTTGTTTGGTAGCAGAAATAAACTGTTAATCTGCATTTTAACACAAACATGGTACTAAGACAACAGGAACTTAGGTTCAACAGACCATAGTGTCAACACATTGCTTTGCAACTATGCATTTATCAGTTAATAAGTATGTGGATGGGGATAGTTTGGTACACAGTATGTCTCTCAGTGCATTATCCAGTCAGCAAGTTTTCTTTGGTAGAGATGTGGACCAAATAAACAGCCAAGTGGTGGGACAGATTTGGGGGAATGATGTCAAATTTGCAGCCAAGGTGAACCATAGCACTGACATTCCATTACCAAAAGTAAACCCATTGGGAATAACTGATGTGGCTTACACCTAGGCAATACATTTCCTCCCTCAACCAGGGTAAACTGGTAGGAGATACTGTTTAGATGCTTGCACATAGAGGCATCCAGTGGCATTGTTGAGCAGCAGGTTGAGGTACAATATTGAGGTAAAGGCTGCATACTTGCCACCCTCATGCAAGTGGTGCAGCTGTAACAGGTCGCGTGCTTTCTTTAGCCTTAACCATATGTTACCCAAAAGCAAATGGTTTCCATGGTGCTATAGCCACACCATATACCGTATGACCCTCAGCTGTTAGTTCTTGCTTTTTATTTTAATGCTGTATAATGCCTCTGACTGTGAACGTACATACATGGTGAGAGCCCAAACGTGTTAAGCCATGCCAATTCTAAACCAACTGTGCCAGTAAATTGCCTCGTATGGCACAAAGTATGTGAGATCATTTGGACCAGAATAGTGTCTGGTGTCCACTATCTTCCAGACAAAAAATCATAAGAAACACAGTGGTTGTTTTCGTTTTATTTTTCTGACTTGCTGTCAGAGAAAATGTGACCTCACGATGCTCAAAGCAGTTTGTGGGAGCGATCAAGTGTGACTGCTCCAGCTAAGGAGTTAATCACTGGCTATATTTTGAAATTCATTCTTTTCCCCACATGCCTTCTCCCAAAAGGTCTATGCAGAATATCAAAACATCAGCGCTCACACTCACAAGACCATGTTATTATGTATGTTAAATCCCAGAAACGTACATGAAACATTTAAATAGTGGATATTATTTTCCGTAGAAAAATCACAAAAACTGAAACCGACATCAGAGGATGTTTAAAATGTTAAACTTACTATAACAACAGGTCACAATTTATGAAGGTTATGTTGTTCTGTGTCCAACTACATGATAATTCAAACGGATAACTGCAATTTTTATCACTTTGCACTTGTCCAGATGACACAGCAGTGAAGTGGCTGCACACCTCCCAACAGAATAACTTCTGTTTATGTGTTTAGGGCAGCGGACATCTTTTTGTGTTCAACCCCCTTGTCTTCTAAATTAATTGCAAATTGCTGTCTGACACTGAAGCACTCAGTCAATCCATGAAATTACTTGGAAAAACCATTCGGATGAAGATCACTTAACTTTAGTCACTGAATTTTGTTTTAGTACCTGAATTTTCTTTTATCGTTGACATTTATTCAAAGGAGTATTCTGTGCTGATTTAAACTGGAATATACTCAAAAAACCATTTGCTTGAAGATTAGAATTTAGAAACATGTTCTGCAGTTTAATGGAGGAAAAGTAGCTTAAGTCAAATTACATATTTGAAATAATTCTTTTATCCCATCATTTTGTGAATTATGTTTTATTTAGGTTACTTACATCATTATTATTTAATTGAATTGTAATTGATCTTCCCTATACTCCCAGAATAGAGCAGAACATGTGAGGACAACAATAGAAAAAAACCTTTGGAGATTAAGGTTTAATATTTGGCTTTATTCTATCTATAAACATTTGACACATTTTTTCTTTAAGCTCTCCCTTTGGCAGCCTGGATTACACAAGTTATCTCTAAAACATTATCCTGCATTTGTGATGTGTGTTTATGGCAAATTCACTTGCTGTGTCAAACTACCTCTGCTAGGGAGATTAAGGGTGTGCACGGGGGTTTACTGGAAGTGCTCAAACAAGCTGCTCAAAGGGCTGAGGGCTATACCAAGATCCATTCAAGCATTACATCCTCATATCTCCTCCCATCTTGAGTATTGAAAACCAGCGAGATGTTCAATGACTTGCAACAGCCATTTCACAGCTGAGGTGTTGTCTGTCCATTTTCTCATCAATAAAGAATATCTTTCTGTTGGTTTGGGGCTATAACCAGCAGAAGTATTGCAGAACAGCCATAATAAACAGGTTAGAGGTCCTGCAGAGGCTTTGGTTGGTGTTGGCCCAGTATTACGGTTGCAAGTCTTTGATTCAGAGAAAGTGGGAGGGCACTCCACATTCTTTGATCCTGAGAATTAAATATAGAAAGAGACATTTAATAGAATGGATATTTAGTCGCTATTTTCATGTTTTCTTCCTGACAGCACAGTGAACGCACTCATACTGCCAAGTTCAGTCCTTTTCATAGTGGACTCTAATCCCTTCAGTCCTCTGCAGGTATGAAACTCTGGGAGGAGAAGCAACCTACTGAGATTAAGGCGTTAGATTAAATCTAACAGTGATTAAATAACCAACCATTATACGACTGTAGCAAATTAATTTCCCCAGTGTCATTTCAGCCTGGCTAACACATTGTATCTGTGGAGCCAACTGTAAGCTGCTGATATTAGCTGTAGTTACACCAGCTTTGGCCTAGAACAGCCAACCTAGTGGCTGGCCTCTGTACAAAAGTCACAGTAAAAATAAAAACTCCCCGAAGACAAACAAGAATTTAAGGATGCCAAACTCTATATTTGTATTCCCAAAAATGACACCCTAAAAACTGTGCTTTTTGTCAGAAAGAAGAGAAAACATTCATGTGCTTCTACTGTACAAGTAAACAGTAAATCGTACATAAAATAACCTTTTCTGTGCTTTTCGCTGTCTGCAGTCATAAATATATCTGTCACTCAGCACATTTGAGTATGATGGAAGTGGGGCTATTAAGCATGTGTCAAATGAAAGCATGCTTAAGGCACTCCGAACTGGTCATAGCTGGCATTTATATGGTAAACACAGAATATCCTCCATGGAAATGAGCTTTTCTAAATAAATACACCAAATTGCTCAGCTTTTGTGCACATATGATAGTGAGCGATAAATATCTTATAAATGATAGCCGCTCACGTGGCAGGTGAACAGTATCAGCTTTTATTTTCCCTCAGACTGTCTGAATTGAGCAATCTCTGCCAGCTAAAGCACAATTTGGATTAGCAAAAGCCCCACTGATAGGTCAGCTTAGCCTGTAATGGAGCAGCTTAGGCCTTGTCTGCATGATTATAACATTCTTAGCAGCCTATTTCCTTGTATCCAGATGTTACAGTACAAACATCTCTGCCACCTTTTAAGCTCGACACAAATTTAAATCAAAGGGACATAAAATGATGCACTTTTAAAATATCTCTGCAGATATGATTTATTTTGACACGAAACCTAATTGTGGCTGTACTGCTCTCTCTAATAAATGTCTAAATAATAATTTATAGCTATACAAGCAATATTCAAGCAATACTCCTTTCTCAATTATTTGCAACATTTCATTTATTGGAAAAGTAATTATCTTTGACATGATTTTGCTGTTTCATCTGTTTGCTGAATCAAAGCATCATAATGTCAACTTTAACAACATTTTTAACTACTTTAGACACACCAGACATTTCAGCTGTGACACTTCTTTGAGAAATGCTGGCATTTGAAGAATGTCTTTTAGTTAATTGATATTTAGCCTCTCAGTCCCATTTGTTCACATTTTGCTTTTAAATTGTTGTAAATTCTTGTTCAAAAACTATTTTTCTCAAACCTTTCAGTAGTAATATATTTTCTACAGTTCAGTTTGTAGCTGCGCTTTAAATTAGAGCTCCCTCTCGACTGTCCCAGTCGTTCTGATGAAACACACTGATGATAAAGTGAATTGTCCCTCATGTCACGGATATAAGTGTGTGTGTGTGTGTGTGTGTGTGTAAAACTCGGTGCACTCACCTACACAAAGGATTCAAGGGTGTATTGTTAATAATAGTGATTCTCAGCAGCATTCTCAGCACAATCAATAAACAGGTACAAAAGGCCTAGACAAGGTTAAAGGTTTTAACGGTTCATAAGTGGTGTTGTCAATGATGGAAATGAGTTGAAAAGGAGATTACCAAAAAAATCGATTGTTTTTCCTTGCAAATGACAGTCCAAATGTTTGTTTGAACTGCTGTGTGGATTAATCATTTTCAAAGTGTAGTCTGGCTTAAAAAGTCTCCCAGGCTCTTGTGTTTCACTCTGAGGACTTTTACCATATCATTTGCAGTGCAGATGCTTCCACTATTACTATTAAAGAAGTTCTCTTAAAATTAAATACATGTACTGCTTAGTATTTTCATCAACAACCCCCGCTCACATTAATCAACAAATCAACACAATTTGTGTTTATGGGTTCATTTCTTACTGCAAAGTTTTATTTACAAGCTTCAAAAATGTAAGTGAAAGCTTATGATCTGCACATGCAGGCAGCAACACTTTTCTAGCAGATTGCTGCAGGGTAGCCCACAGCTTTATGAATGCAGAACATCTAAGAGTCAATGACATAAATATTGTGCTTTTTGATGAGGAATGTAATTGTTTGGAGTCAGAACACTGTGGTTATGCTGCACAAGTCAATCAGGATAATCTGTGGTCATTTCTTTGCAGTTATCGAAAACACATTTATTTTGTGTAGATCGGCATGTTTGGAAGCGCTGAATCCCATGCGCAGTTCGTCTCGTGATTCCTCTTGTCGAGCTCCCAAGAGCTCGGCTTCTTTGGACGTTGTCGGCCCCGCGGTGTGACTCAGCTTGAATCGGCCTCTCTCGGAAGGCAGATCACATCTTGTGTACCCATCTTGGCTGGGTGTTCTGTAGCCACGATGGCTTTCAGAGTTTGATAAACTCAGTTTCTAATCCAGTTCTAACTTCGTCATGTTAGAATGCTGGTTGTCGGTCTTCAACACGTTTTGTGATGCCCTGGATTCAGTTGATTCTCCTGGACCCATCCGGGTCAGAAGAGAAGTGTGGCCTGCAGAGCCAAAGGAGACACTTGCAGGAAAGGGTAGAAGGCAAGGCAGTCCGGAGCGAGTTACGGAACTTTGTCAAGGGTTAGTTTGCAGAGCAGTGAAGGGCTGAGCTGTGTGGGCTTTGTCTGTTTTAGTAGTCTTCAGTCAGGGGGCGGCGATGTGATGTCATCAACGCAGAACTTCACTCCCACACCACCTTCACATCTGTTCTGTCGTAATTATTTTTCTGTACTGATTTCTTCCTAAAGAATTGTTTGTTACCAATTTAAAACTTCCATGTTAAATCTCTCATTAGTTGCTGAAAGAGACTAAACACATATTATATGACAGACAGGATATTATACTTAGTATTCTTAGTAGACTGGTAACCCAGGAAAATGTCATAAGTGGCAATCATGGTACATCTGTTGTAAGTAATACACATACATTATGTTTCTATATACTGTATATGCATACATATACTTATAACAGCAAATGAGAAAGTAAAATAAAATCAAAACAGGTCAGTGTTATGTCCATATTCTTCACAGGAATGGCTTTTGTTTGTCTCTGAGAGGCATGCAGAAGAACCAACCTCAGGCACGCATGAGGTGTGACACTCAACATTCCAATTTACTGTTATCTGCTTTCTGGATTAGTTCAGTTCCTGTATCAAAATCATCATGTTAAAATAAAACATCACATTCTTCCTATAACATTAATTAAACATGGTATATCAATTAATGTCCATTTAACTCTGAATTGCAAAGTTGGTTTCTTTGTTCCCTTTGATGAAGTCCAGATTTCCCAAGGGGGGATTAGTGAGGGTCATGAATTGGCTCACTGACACTTAACTTTGATTGGTGTCCTGTCTGAGCCCTGGCAGGGGTCCTTTCATGACCCATGATGTTTGGGGAAAGTAAATCTTTGAATTCTCACAGACCTTGTTTATGAGTCAGAGGCAGGCTGTTTAGGAAAGGGCATCACTTTCCTGTGGAATAGTTAAATTGTCGATCATCATCATCATCATGATCCTACACTGTTGTTTTGAAAAGGGTTGGTGATACGCTAACTGCCTGATCGGTAGTGTTTTCAGTCATGTTACCACTATACATTATATATACTATTACTAGTAGACCTAGTATTAGGAATAGTTTAACTGAGTACCTGATTAAGGTCATAATACCTTTTCTAAGGGTAAGATAGTATTTAGTTAATTTGGAATCAAACAGCATACTGACATAAAGAAGAAAGGGGATTGAGGGGAACAATTTAACAAAACAAGACAAAAATAAATGTACTGAATCATCAGTTGGTGTTGATTTGTCCTCCTGGTGGAACAATAATGGATCCTGAATTCTAGTAGCTCCTAGGGATTATAACATTTGCAGTTATACCATATTTTAGCCTTTCCCCATACTGTATACTGAGGACCTGTTTCCATCCCTTTTCTCTCTTCTATCACTAAAGCCAACATCAATATTTTACAGTGAGTATTGGGGTGGGCCAGCCTTCCCAATTGACCTGCCACAGCAGCTGAAAAGAATTTAACTTATCCCACAGTGTTTGATTGGTGTTTAAGGTGCCTTTTCAGCATACTACACACCTTTGTGCCTTGTGTGTGTATTAAACATATGTGAGAGATCTTTGGGCAAAGAAATAGAGATATGGAGCTGGTAAATCTCCCATACAAAGGTAATAGATTAATTTCATGCCTCCTCTCTCTTTTTGAATGTTGGGAGCCAAAATCTTTTGAGGCTTTCCAAATGCAAAGACCAAAGTATGACACATTCCCAAGCATACATATGTGGGAGATATTCCTCATTATAGAACTACATATAAAATACCTGGAGGATGCCATTGCCTGGAATAACAGTCTGGCAATTTTCTGACAGCATCACCATGCTATGCAGTAACTTATCACACATGATTCACATCATGTTTAAAGGGAAATACACAGCACAGGATTATACGTATAATCGTCTGAAATGATAAGGCTTCGACTTTCAGTCACTAGAATAGACTCACAGCCCTCCTCAAGAGAGAAAATCATTCCTGTTTGTCACATTTAGTTGCTGACCAGTTACAACTGTAAATTGCTGACCAAACACTTCACATACATTTTGCTTTTTAAGACTTATTTCAAAGCCCTTCAAGCTGTAACACTATTTAAAAAGCAGGGTCCGCTGCTATTCCATGTCAATATGCTTCTGCACAAGGAGTCAAACAGGAGTCACCAGGCATTACTTCTGGTGATGGAGATGCTACTGCAGTGGACACACAGAAGAATTACAATTCAATGACATTTTTATTCAGTTATTATTCCACTACTATTCTTCATTAAATCAACTCCCTGATTCAGTTTAGAAGGAATGAAACCATAATAGAAAATGTGGAACATTTTAGAATGGAAAAGGAAGGGACACTGTAGACATAGGCCTATACTGTTAATGATCCTAATGGATGCATAACAATGAGGTAACACACATGACAGACTCTTCCAAGGCTTTTTTCCAGACTAGCACTTCACACAATCTGGTGCATCTGATGGAGACCTGACCTCATCTTCACTGGCTCAGGATGAAAGAGGGTTACATGCTTGAGGCAGTTCTCATCACTGTTGAGGTTGAACATTTAACATCACTGTGATTAGTCCACTGAGGAATTCAAACATAAAACTGAAGGCTGGAGACCGTGTATAGACAGAAACTCTTGAATAGCAATGTTTTACATATTAGTTGGAATTCAAAGTTATGGATTGGCAAGTAAACTAAGCTAGCTGACTCTTTTCTGCTGATCATTGTATAAATATTTTGGGGCTGTGGAGAAAATGTGTCTTTTGTCCTCTTAATTTCCTTGCTCATTTTTAATCATGACAGAGTACAAGACTCCCACACCATTTATCCCTGTGAAATTCCCACTGAGCTTGAAAATTGTCTGCGATAGAGCAAAATGCAGCACAATAATTTATCTCTATCTTAACTATAAAATGTAACTTGTTCATTTGTTAAACATGTTACAATTTCTTGGAAAATCGTCTTGTTTTGAAAGGGGGAGCGTTTGATTTAAAGTCAAAGCAATGTTTGCAACTCTGTTTGATGACAATTTTCCTACATTAAATTAAAAACACAGCTTATTAATAATCAAGTTTGTACTCATTTTTGAAGTTTAATATGCAGTTTAGCAGTTTGAGGAAAGTGAATTGCTTTGTATGGAGCATTATTTTGCACACAGATAAATGAGGTATACATACTTTTCCCCACTTCTCTTAAATATGATTGGTCCACAACGAATCAGTCAAAGTGTAGAACGGGAGTTGTGCTAGGGAATAATCACACAAACGTGCACTGAAAAAGACTATTTAGCTTTTGAAGGCAGCATTGATACAAACTTTAGTAGACAGCGAGAACTGAGGCTGAAATGCTGTGATGATTAGACATGAACTCACTTCTACCATCTTGATAATAAACTGCCAAAAGCATCATGTATTATTCAAAATTGGCAGTGGAATATTTGTAGTCCATTTGGAATAGCTATATTGTTGCATTTTGTGTTCATTGGTATTTTTTGGTACATTTACGGCAGCTTACCAGTTACATTTTGTGTTGTTGATTTCTACATATTTCTCTTACTGTAGCTTTAAATAATGTTGGTAGCATAACAAATGCATTTAAGGAACAAAAAAAGCCACAATGTAGCCTCCCTTAGTGGAAAGTATAAATAGGCCTACTTAAAGGTTGATGAAATATGTAGACAGAGCAGTAGTATTGGTGTTCTCTGGGCAGACAGAGACCAATGCTGACATTCCCCAACAGTTTTATGGCACACATTACCAATTTTTGCAATATGAGAAATGGCAAAAGTAACAAGTTTGCCTGCCATAATTCTTCCCTTATATTCATGCTGACATTTTGTGAATTGCTTTAAATTTCTATAAAAGGAGAAAACTGCCAAATCCTCTGTATCAAGTTCTGTCTGTATTACTGGATATATGCACTAATGTCTCCCACAGAAAATGGAAAGAGTTTGTGCAGCGTCCTCCTTTGCGGTGTCGCACTGACCTACAGCTCCATAATGAATTGGAAAAAACTGGAGAAAAGAGTGACTGTGATAGGTAATTTCCTGGAAAGGTTCATGTTCAGGTGTTTAACTGATAGTGCTGCCAAAAAATAACCTCTTGGATATAAAAAAGAGGGGAGGGCAGACAACCTCTCTGTCATGTAAGCTTTCTCTACACTAAGTTCAACATAAGGGCAACATACAGGAATAATCTGGTATTGTATCAACAGTCTATAATATGAGTATCATATTCAAAATGAAACAGATCAGACACAAATCAGACACAGATGCTATTTAATGACCGGTTTTATTCCATTTGTTTCTGAAGATGGCTTCAGCCATATGGCTTTGCTCTGATGGAAATCAGTTTATATCTTCTGAAGCCACTTGTTTATCCACACAGTAATTGATGCCCTTCAATCTTGTCATCTTGTCAGATGGTGTGTCACTGCAGGCTTGGTGCACAGTGGGTAATTGGAAATGAAAAAAAAAGCCAAATGCTCTCATTTTGAAAATTGCACTTGATAATTTTACACATATTGTTGAACTTTAATTACCTCCGATGAACCCACTTACTACAAGTATGCCTTATCAAATCTCATGAATATGTCACATGACAAATGAGCATGAATGAACAACAATGAATTGATGTAAAATATAGCTTCATATGCTGAGGTCAGATAGTGCGGAGTTTTATCTGCGGTCAACTTCAGTGAAATGATTAGATCCTGAAGTGCCGGCCATTTTTCTTAGGCAAGGAAATCGATCATGTTCAAACTGTCATATTAATTGGTTCTGCTTAACTGAGCCGAATCTGCAACATTTCGAGGATGTAAATTTTAGCCTTTGACTTTGACGTATTCAGGTGTGACTTCCAATTACAGTTGGCCATTCTGTGCTTTTGTTTGAGCTAATACGCATTTTGAGAGGGTTTTAGAGAATACTGTTTGAAAACCTTTATTCTCTCTGTGTTGCAACTTCGTCGAGCACTCGTTTTTTCTGTGTGTTTGCTGCTGCTGTAGAGCGGGGACAAGCACATCACGACTGCTTGTTTTTGTAGTGGCAACATCAATAACAGAATATTGAGGGCAATTGTAATCAAATTGAATGAATGTAGCCTGAAGTGCTCTCATCAGCTTATCCAAAGGCAAATAAACAAACAAGTAAAGAACAATAAAATAAGTAAATCATCTTTCAGAGGAGTGGCAGCTGCTATTATTTTATTAGAGCACAGATGACCCATTATGTAAGATTTTTATTTTTGGTTTAGGGTTTTTTACTGTATATTTCTTTCTAGGGTTGTCAGGAGAAATCAGTGCCTTTTATAGACAGTAACGTTAAAACTAGACACTGAAGTTGAAAAAAGCAATATCCTCTTTTGAGTCTCTGATTTGAGATAAGATTGCATCCCATTTTCTCCCCAGACTTTAATACAGTTAAAAATAGAAACATTTTCCAGCTCATATGCACTGTTGTGGACTAATGATGCAGGGTGGTGCAGCATCCCCAACATCCTCGTAGTTTCCCTCGTCGCCACGCTTTATTTCATGATGCTTTATGTCCAAAGGGCATCTGAACATAGCTTCAGATCTCAGCGGTGTAGTCTGGTGATGTGGGGGGAGAGGTACCTGGCTTGCCCACTGTTGGAAGTGGGACGGTCTTTAGGGGATCTCAGGAAGAGAGCTGGGAATAAGGTTTTGATCAGGACCAGCTGTCATTTCTGTCCTCAGCTATTCTGTTGAAGCAGACAGTCTTGTAGAAGTATAACGGGCTTATTTAGAGTAAGAGGGCTGGGTTGCGTTTTAATTAGTCACACCGTTTTATTCCTCTTGTCAACAGAGATGGTTTACTTGTCACTAAAACTTAATGTACTCAGGTGAGATCAACAATAATAATTCTAATTAATAACTAACTTTGATTATGACAGGATAATCAGTTTAAATCCCACCACCAAGCTCAGAAATGTTGAATTTGTTCACTGAAAAATATGAAGATAAGTTTGTGTTGGTGAGATGATGGACTCAAAGAGGTGTGGTCTGTGATCTATCAAGGTCCTGGACACTGGAGGTGGTAGAAAGCAGAGTACTGTGGCACAATGAAGGACAACAGTGATAAGCATATAGGATGTAACAACCCAGTATCACGGCAGTTTGTGAAATCGACACTGAATTTAATCTATAGATTTGTGTACATGGTTATAAATATTCCCTTTTTTTCGTGACACTCAGCACGACTTTCAAACTAATAAGGACAAACGTAGTATAAAGAGCGTCAAAGTCTGCATAGGGAGGAGGCCGGGGTGAATGGAAGGGTCAAACACAGGACTTTCACGCGGGAGACAGGAAGTTGTTTCCTGTGTGAAACCAAGAGTCAATGTGTCCATGTACACAAATCCTACAGATTATATTTTGTGATTATTTCAGGAACTGCTGTGATACTGTGTTGGATGCAAGGGTGCTTTCACACATAACCTGTTTGGTTCGGTTAAAAAGGGCCCTGGTGTGTTTGCCCGGTCAGTGTGGACCAAACAACCAGATTGAGACTGCTTGAAAAGGGTGGTCTCGGTCTGCTTCCAGGTGGACTCTGGTGCGGTTCACTTGTGATGTGAAAGCAAACGAACCAACCATCTCTTCAGGAAGTGATCTAATAATTGATCTGTAGGCTATATGCCATGTATATATTTAAATCAAAAGAACCAAACTACAAGTGTGAAATCCCCCGAAAACATATGAATTAAATAGTCAAGATAGATTGATAAAAAGATTTGAGGAGACTGTCTTCAGCAGATGAAAAAACTATTGGTCGTTTGTTCAAATTAAAGTCCCTAAGAAACTTGGTTTCAGAAGTACTTCTTTAAAACAATAAATATTCAAAATATAAATAAGCAAAAAAGTAAAAGGAAAAAAAACATCTGTATTTAACACTCAAAAGACTCTGTGTTGATGTGATTTTATCTGATTTGATTGACAGTGCCCGACAACCCACCAAGTGCCACAGATCCTGATTCATATATTGTTAAATCCTGATTGGTGCATAGACACGTGTGACATCACCTTTGTCCAAATGAGCCTGCCAACTTCAAACCAGTGAGAAGAGCCAAGAGAGAAGAAGAAATACAGAAATCCCTCACATGAAATGGCCGAAACGGTTCTACCTGTGACAGAAACTTTTGTGTTCATCTAGGATCCCGTCCCTCATAGTAAGAAGGTGATTAAGAAAATTCGTTTTCAGGGCCTTTAGGACAACCTGTGTTTACATTTGCCTGACTGGAATCTCTTGTGGAAATGCAAATTGCGATTGTTGTCTCTCAGAAGCAAAGGTAGAAGTAGCGCAAAAGATGTTATAGCTCTTTGATTTTAATGGGGTGGACAAAATATTTGAAACACCGCAATTCAATTCAACAGCACCACAAACTGCAACCTCCACAATGACAATAACAGTGAAGTAACACCTCTCTAAAACACTTTCAACCAAAACTAAATAGTGTAAGATGTTGTATTCAGCAGCAGTAGTTTCAGCTATATTTGTACCTAATACATTGGCAACAGAGCGTTTCATTTAGTTTGGAGAACTTTTTGGATTTGTAAGTGACCAAAGAAGAAATTACTGGATATATGATTCAGCAGGAACCATAAAAAAGAAATGGATTGACTGGTTTGGGAATAACAGTGTGAAGAATAGGAAGTGTACTAATTGGATAAAAGGATTAGGAGGGGTAATAGGTGTGAGTGAGGAGTGTCAGGGTGAGGTGGGCTTTGTAGTTGAATTTCCTAGTTGACTATTACTACTATTATACACCATTACAGTCATGGTCATATGGTTTTTGCAAATGCATGGAGAAGCAGGATGTCGGTGTTTCACATCTCTCTGACTGACAGCTTGCCTGATCCTAACAGAAGAAAATGTACATGTAAAGAAAACTCAGTTTACCCTACAGTAGGTCTATTCCATAATTAGATCCAGTGCATAGCGTCAAGGCAAGCCCACCTAAAAGATCCTTTCACTACACTCAGGTGGAGAGGTCAGATTCAGGTTGAGAAAAACAAAAACAAACCAAACTCTCCACCATTACTTGAGCCTGATCTGATCACAGAGAATGGCAGCGTACTCTGTATTTGTTTTCCTCATAAAATTTGCACCTTAACCGTGACAAAACAATGCCTCCCACTCCATAACAGACCCACTAAGACCCTTTGCAGTGGCCTGTAGGCTTGTTTTTATGTGTGCCAAACATGTACACATCCACTTGTTGAGAGTCGATGGAAGAATGACTCATTTGACCAACCTCTCTCCACTTGTCAGTAAACCAGTGTCTTTGTTCTTTGTTCTGCTGTGATCACAAACATGTCACTCAGGGTGTTTTAATGGGATTATTCATTGCAAACTGACCATAGTATCTTTCACTTCAAAGTTCCTGACTGACTGTTATTGATGAATAGCTGCTTACATCCTCAATTGATATTTGCAGACAGACTTAAACTAACACCTCAGTACAATTACCTTTCGTGATACTTTCTATCGCCGGTTTATCAAGAAAATGCCTGATACTGGAAATGTTATGTCTAAAAAGCTTTTTATCAAAAAACACTTGCAAATATTTCATCATCTCTTTAATGAAACTTAAATGAAATATGTTTCTTCTGCAAAGGGAAAAGATTTCTACACCTCCCTGACAGAGGGATTATTCTCTGTCACTGGGTCAATAATTGAAAGAATATAAACAAATGAGACATTTCTATAATTCTCATCTCAATATCATCATGTTTTTTTTGGGGAATTTTTTAGAAGATCACAGTAGTCTGCCCACATCACTGGCACCATCTCCAAAAAGGGGTTCGTCGAGTACTTGGGCATTTTGAGTGGACTCCTTTAGAATAATTGATGGTATCTCACATGACATGGAAGAAGTTTGGTGGATTGATACGCCACAGCAGAGCTGTGATCAAGCCAAATGAGAGACTGGGGGAGATTATTTTCCTCTGCCAGATTTTATTAGAAAGAACTTAGCTTCTCTGGAGAAATGCTATTCCTCCAGAAACAGCTTGGACCTATTAGTATCTGTGAATGTAAATTAGCGTGATCCCTCACCTCATCATGCCTCGAAATATTCCCCGTACACTAGTTTGACAGAGCATAATGAAACATTGAGTGAAATGCCTGGGCATATTCCAGAGCACTTTTGCGGTGGGCGTTTCGGCATGAAGAGTTGTGATTAGCTGCAAAGATTAGTCTCTGTCTTAACAAACACAAATATTTGCTGTGATATGGTATACTGCATGTTCTGAATGATGAATCAACCTTTAGAGATGACTGGACATCCGCCGGGTCTGAATTTCATGTAGAGTGGGTGTGAAATGGATATCCTTCCTGAGTTACACAAAACCTCAATACAACTGGGGGAACTGGGTTTTAAAGGTTGATTTTCTACTCTAACATAAATTTGTCTGACTTGGATCTTGTTTTAGCTATGTTTAATGGATCTGGTTTCAAGGGATTTTGTCAGTATTTTTACGAATTATAGAACAGTAATGAGACAGGATTCAGATGTTTTCCAAGGAAATTTAATGGCTCTCAACCATTTTCTGTTCAGTGAGGTACCACAGTCACATTCTCCATGATCCGCTATTAGTCTGTCTGTATTATCTACTTGCATCTACTATATCTCGCAATGCAAGAAAACAGATCATTAAAGTTACTCCATGCTCCAAGTATGAGGCACCTTGGTCTTTACACTTCTGTTTTCTATGTAAATAAAGCTTTGGACATGTGTTGAAATGCAAGAAAGTAAATGTTCTGTGGTACGTTCTCGGTCTGAGGCAGTAAACAGCAGATGGTTCTTTGGCGCTATGGATTTTATTTACCTACCCACCTGAATGACCTGTGTTGAGCTGTGGAGCTGATGTGGAGAAAAAACAAAGCAAGTTAACAGTTTGCTCTTGTTTACTCCAGTTCCACTAGACTGCAAGGCCAGAGGAGTCATTTGCCATGCACAGAGAAATTAGCTTGTTTATCAACATCTTGATTTCCATCCCGCCTCGCCGTCCCACTGACATTTTAGACGTACATGATCCATGACTGATTCCCAATCAAAATGGAGCCTCAGTAACATAAAGTATTTGGCTTGTGCAGTTTCCATTGTTTTATAATTAAATGTATGATGATTAGCGTCGAGCCCAATGATGACAATAGCTTGTTATGTGCACGCCTTCATAAAGGTAACCTTGAACATTGTACATCTGTCCTGTCAATTGGATATGCTCCAAAGATGCACGGCACATTACCAGGGAGATGCTGCAGCTCATGTTCATACAGTAGGATACCAGTTGTTTCAAGGTGATTTGCTGTGGTATATTTGAGCATTTTTTTATTACCTTACCCTCAGACCACCTACTGTACTCTGGAGTTGAGTCCTCCTTCAAGTCCTTGAAAGGTTACAAAAATCTTTAGCCATTCATTACTATAAGGAAGGGAGTGTGGAAAGTGATGGAATATAATGAAAACTAATACTTTCTAGTCACTATGCTATCTGTAGTTATGTTTAATATCCCATTACAGGCCCAGAAGTAACCACAGTTCTATACTGTCAGAGACAAACATAATCCAGAGGGAAATTACCCATCAGGAAGGCAATACTGTTACTGAGATGCAATTACCAGGCCACTTGTGAGACTTTCAGCCCAGTATCCATGGGTGCACGTGTGTGTGAGGGTGGTCGATATGTGCATAACAGCTCTTATGTTTTGCAGAGTAAATTGGATTCTTTGCTGGAGAACAGTTAATTTAGAATATGTCCAAGATGCAAATGATTGATGTGACTATATCGTTACAACTGTTGGTTTGGGGTGCAGGGCAGCCTAATGGAACAAATATTGCAGGGCGAAGGAAATAGCTTTTATCCCAGAATTATCGAGAATTTTTCTGCACTAAATCTGTGAGTCTCCAGATGGAATAATTTGGATTTTTGGTTGGCTGTTTGTACATTAATTTCCAAGCAAACATTGCTTCATTTTGGGAGGAAAAAACGGTGTGCCTGCTTGGATTCTGTTTCACTTTACATTGTATTGTGGAGCTCCTGTGCTTGTATTTGTTAGTAGTTAAATAAATAGCATGTCTCACAGAGGATTTAATGTACCAATTTAGCACTGAATCACATAGCCTACAAACAAAGAAAACAGCACGGTTTGGAATGAACATCAGTGTAAACATTTGATAAGGATTTGCTTGAGGCGAATGCTATGCTTTATTACTGATACAAAAATAGAAACTGTAGAAACAAGACCTGCTTCTGTGCGTATGATATACTTGTCTCTGCACTGTCGTATCCTACAACTCATTCTCACAGACCAAGTTGAACATAATATTTGTGGCAAATGGCTTCCCGTTATTCCTGGGATAAATTTCTCAAGTCAGGGACATTTCTATTGTACTGCAAATTATCACCTTGAATCTGATAATTAATCACTGCTCCCTTCAATGAACAGCCCCTAACCTTAAACAGTGGTACAGAGAGGAGAAGAAAAGAGCTGCCTGCACCCATTGCATTGGAAGTGCATGTGCATGCGAAATAAAACTGCCTGCACAGAGTGTGAGCCTTGCATGCATAATAAATGTATGACAAAACAATACCCCAGGCACCCCAGTATTAATGATATGCAACGAACTCATTATTAAAGTTCCAAAACAGCTCCTGGAGTAACACAGATGGAGTCAATTAAGCAATGAGCATACTTGCTTGCCTGCCGTTTCATCTTCTTTCTTTTATCTCCTGCATATTACTCCATGGATGTAATTAGCTGTATGTTTCTCCTTGCAACATAACGTCCAGTGATAATTACAGTTATTTTCACTTGTAATTTCAAATAATGTACTGCTTAATAAATGTACCAAATTTGCTTGCACTGTGTCCTTGGGTATTTCATTTGCACTGCAAGAGGTGTTGAGGATAATACCGTGCTAAGCTGCTTTTTCTCTTCTCCTGTGTTGCCAGAGACCTGATGCCTTCAACGCTGGAGGGACAGATCACCATGGAGAAGACACCCAGCTACTTTGTGACTAACCATGCCCCAAAGCGCATCCACTCCATGGCCAGGGACATCAAGCTTATTATTGTGGTGCGTAATCCTGTCACTAGAGCCATTTCAGACTACACACAGACTTTGTCCAAGAAACCTGAGATCCCCACCTTTGAGGTTCTGGCTTTTAAGAACCGGACGCTGGGTCTTATAGACGCCTCATGGAGTGCGTTGCGTATAGGAATATATGCGCTCCACTTGGAGAGCTGGATGCAGTATTTTCCTCTTTCCCAAATGCACTTTGTCAGCGGGGAGAGGCTCATTGTGGATCCCGCTGGTGAGATGGCCAAAGTGCAGGACTTCTTGGGACTCAAACGGATTGTCACAGACAAACACTTTTACTTCAATAAAACTAAAGGATTTCCGTGTCTGAAGAAGCCTGAGGACAGCAGCACTCCCAGATGCCTCGGCAAGTCTAAAGGGAGAACTCACCCTAAAATTGACCCGGACGTGATTCGGCGGCTGCACAAGTTCTACAAACCCTTTAACATGATGTTCTACCAAATGACCGGTCAGAACTTTGAGTGGGAGCTGGAGGAGGACAGTGAATCTCGTAGCTCTCAGGACTAGTAGACGCACGGCACGCAGCCACACCACCAGCCTTCTCAATAAAACTACTATTGTATCGCTTCATCGTCAGAGAGAGTGCTTGAGCACGCCAATCAATCATGGCTGTCTTTGCAGTGTCTGTATCCATTAGCAAGAGTTTACTGACATGCTTTTTCTCTCTCTTCAATACTAATGTTGTTGATGATGGCAAATCATTACTGTATATACTAAACATAAAATATATTTATATTTGTGAAAAGGAGATGATTTATTCATTTTGTTTTTAAAGCATAGAGCTGATATAAAAATATGTTGAAGGCAATGCATGCGATGAGTTAAGTGTCCTTACCTCATGAGCCCTAAGGGCAAACTCTGCCTGTTTCTTCTCCCTTTACTTTCCTGAAGTTTGTTGCCCTCACACCCACTCACCAGCATTCAGTACAAAAATAGATTCTATTTCAATGGCTAAGGTCATGAAGTGCTCTGTATTATGTCTTCTCACACTGTCCTGCTGCTTTAGAAGAGAGAGAAAAGAGAAAGAATTATAGACATATAGTACAATAATCCTTTGACATGTGCTCATCTTTTCAGTTCCATATTCTGAGTGGTGACAATCCTTTTTTTTGTCAGTCTAAGTTTACCAAAGTGTTAATTTACTCAATGTCAGTGTTCTGGTTGCTCTGCACTCATTAATTGCACACATAATCACTAAGAGAGCTGATGTACAGTGGCCATCATTCAATAATTGGATTGTTTTCACTGGATAGTTGAACATTAGCATACTGATGACCATGCACTCAGATGTGGTGCAGTATCAGTGGTTTTGGCATAATTTGACAAATGAATCCATGTACAACAAATATCAAGGGTTAGCTGTGGATCAAACAATTCTGCATCTTGACAAAAACAATTTTCTGTTGCCAAAACGTACCCAAAATATCAGTTAACTCTTGCAGTGCTCGACTGTTTGCCTCGTGACCCTCCTCTTGTCACAGTAATACATGTCAATGAGGGTGAAGAACAACACCGGAGGACCGAGCACAAGTTTGTTAACAAACATCTGCTGCGACGCAGTCTTCTGTCATTAGAGATTAATGGCGTGTTAAATAAACCGCTGCTGCTGGAACAATGTCAATGTCAGAGAGAATTTGCTGTCAAGGAAAAGCTACATACATGCCCAGGTATATTACCAAGCCATTACTGTATGTACTTAACTTGAATGAGACGATGCCTGCCAGGGAAATGTGCTGTAACCAGAGGTTTACTACCAAACACTTGTGATCAGGAGGACTAACTGGGTGGATGCATATGTGTCGAAAATAACAGGGTTTTGCTGTGAAATGCTCCTTTACTCATGCAATGAAATACCAACACGACCCATCGTCTTTTCATTATTATTTTTTTTATTTTGCACAACTCGTGTGCGTCTGTCTGTTGTCTCAGGACTTTCCATCAATTGAGACAATCGATACAGTCAATGAGACAATAAATACAGTCTGCTACACATCACTGGCTGCTGCAGCTATGATGCATTGCTCTGTTAATCCTCCCCGTTCTCTGGCCATGGATGGCTGGATTGGTTCACTCTCCGCAGACCCTTCTGTCACCCTGGGGAGGCCGGCACCAGCAGCTACTTACACAGAGCAATTGATTCAATCAAAGTAAGCACTATACTGTCCTTTGTAGCGCCAAGCCTGAACACTTACCTCTGAGTCTCACTATCCCAGAGTCCCAACTTCCACTTTGAGGCTTTTCGGTGCAGCCATCCCTTGGTGTTTTCTTGACAATCTCTGTGTCTCTGCACATTTACTCCCCCCTTCCTCTCTTTCTCTCTCCACACACATTATCCGCTGAGCTGACATGGTGTGGTGGGAAGCTGTTTCACAAGGCACAGTGCTCTGTATAGAGATAATCATATATTTTAGAAAAGCCTTTATCATTATTTATTAATTTACTAATTCCCCAAGCTTTAGAACATGTATAATCCACCTTCCAAACCAGACAGTCCCTCCTACTCAGTGTAGAGACGCTCAAATAAATCCACAGGAATCTACAGTGTTAGTAGGACAGATGAGGACTCCATTTTCCATCTATAAATATGCACTCCTGTGTGTCATTTGCATTTCCAGGATCACACACATGAGGGAATCCCGCTCCAAAGTTAAAACTTGGATCCAACCTCTCATTAACAGAAACACACACCTCTTTCTTGTGTACCTCTTGCTTGTTTTAGGTGCAGGGGGAGTGTTGTGATACATTCTGCGAGAGTTATGAAATATGAAAGACATGCTAAGCTGTCCTTCACGTGTTCCTCCCGGTGGGGGTCGTGCTGCGTTATGTGGTTCTTCAGTGTTTCCGGCACCAAGTAAAGATGACTGTGGTGATAAATGAGCAGTGCCTGCTCATCAAAATGTCAATACTTAAGTGCCATTGTTTCAAAATGAAGTACGAATTCATATTTGTCAGTCATTATTGACAATTTGGCTGAAGAGCTTTAACAGTAATTCATGGCATGAAAAAGCTACGTGGATGTACCTCCAAAGGATTTGCAGTTGCAGCTTGTGTGTTTTAATTTTGGTTGAAGGGCTATAATCTGTGTGTGAGAGGTGCTTTAAAGTGTTCTATTCAGTTTTCTGTTATATGATCTATAATTATATACTGCTGAGAGGCATAATGAAAGGGTACAGCAAATATAAGCTCAGTTTGAACCAAACCAGTGTGAATAGTTTGGCTGTAGAAACGTGAATGTTTGTTAAAAAAAAACCAACCTTCAGCAGTAGTGAAGCCTCCATTACTGCCAAATAATTGGTATTTCACTTCATTTGAGTGAATGATTACCAGCTATGTAAAGAGGCACAATAGTGGCAACTGCTACAACTAACTTTGCACTAATCCAGTCTGAATTTAGCTATAATATAGTTTCTAAATGTCCTTCTTTTTTAATGCCCGCTGACAAACAGATTAATTAAAAAAGCAGTTGTGCAGTTTCAGCAAAGGTTTAAATTCTGTAAAAAATGTGTATTAATTATTTACATATAGTACAAGGTTTTTCCACAGCAGTGAACAGTTGCAAAACAAATACCCAAATGAAATAAGCTGAAAATGAGATGCAACTGTACACTGTTCCTTGTGCTCTTCTTTTTCATCTGTAATGAAATCAGTCATTTTTTCCATACTGCATGGAAATTTTCCCAAGGTGACTTAGTCACACATTGAATTTAGCTGCTACCCATGCACCAGAACCTTGTTGATCACCAAATGAAGGATTGAGCACATCCCTGCCTCACTCTCTACAATCATCGTTTTTCCCTATTTTTCAATATCTTTGTCTTCAGGTGTATGGAGGGGTGAAGGGGGGTAAGAAAATGACGACAATGCATCCACTGGTTTCCAAGGACGACATGTACATTGGTGACTGAACATATTGAGATTCAAAAACCAAACATAAACATCTATCGCCTCCGTTTCTTCGGCAAGACTCCCCATTTCCACGTTAGCTAAATTTCCCATGAATCTTAAATGTATTTAAGTGTTGCCCTGCTTTGTGGAGTATAAATGATATTTCAACTCATTTCAGAGCTGAAACTGATGTTGAAACTAGGTCTGAATTAGTTCTAATAACCTTTACAAAGTCCATAACAACAGACTGGAATTATTTTTAAACATGTCTTCAATCACACAGTTTCTGTCATTTCCACAGACTAGAGTCGGAACCAGGAGTAATCATTTCATCTGCTGCAGCTTCCTGAATCGGGAACTTCCTCTTCAACCACCTCAGGAGAGGAAAAGTATCCTCTCATAAATCTTGACTCAAAATCTCTGATGTTCCATCACCACTGCCCGACTGTACTCCCTTATTCCTGCCTCGTCTCACACATGGGCCTGTGTGAAGTCCTTACAGGGACTAAAATTTGAGTTATCTTGTGTGTTTTTGCAAATACCTAGCCATGGCCTGGATGCTCTAAAATGCCTCTTTGAGCTCTTTGATCAAAAGCATTACAACCGCAGATGTTGATGTTAAAAATAAAGAGACTGTTCAAAAATGACTAAAATGTCAATTTGATTCCCAGCAAGTTTGCAGAAATACAGGTCGACTCCTTATTGCCTGATATACAGAAAAGTCCAGCACACTTAGTGTTTGCTACTAAGCTATGTTTACCCTTCTTGTGTTGCTTACTATTAATTTGGTTTTCTGCATTCTGTTAATTAATGAGATGCTGTGTGTACAGTGAAGGTAATGTGGGATGTTTAAAGGTCCGGTTGAGCAAAGGTGATTTCAAAAGCAAAAAATGCCACTCTGCGTCACTGCTCACAGTTATCATCTAATCACCAATTAAACAGTAATCACTGAAAGACAAACCTGTTGATAATGTAGACCAATAAATTAGGCATACATAATTAATGTATGTTTAATGAAATCGGCAGAAAATCGCATTGGCTGCTCAAACTGTGCTATGATAATGTGCAGTAATCCAGTTGCAATTGAATAGTATTAACCCAGTAGTCTCCCTCCCCACTCTCAATAACAACAACTATCTCACACACACACAGGAATCGGTCTTTAAGACTCATGCATGACTAGTTCAGGGGTGTTCTTCTCTCCCCCCCCCCTTGACCTGCACTCTTCTGTGTTCTGCATGCCTTTTCCTTTAACGTTACACAATATTTCTCAACATAATGACTTCTCAGAGACACAGGAATATTTCAGTGTCACCCAGTCCTTGATCCTCAAATTTTGGTGATTTAAAATTAAATGTTTTTTCTTTTCTAGTTGTTTCAACATGTTAAACATATTGGATTTTTACTGGATATCAGCAAAAATGTTGTGCAGTTCTAGCCTCAGGTTTTGGCAAAAAGCCATATTTTTATTTTTTTGAATATATTCCTGAAAATGTTATCATAACTGAAAAATCTGGTTTTAACAACCAAGGTTTTAACAACATTTTCTTTATGTATAGAAAAGTACAGTCAGTCAGACACACTGTCCATTTTGTTCATTCTTTAAGTTTATAAAAATTACTATATACTTCTCAATAAAAGCTGCTGCAAGCACACCATGTAGAGCTATGTCGAGTCAAGAAATGCTAAAAGGTTGTTCAAGAACATCCCTGTTGTGACTTGGTTTATTTCTAAAAGTACTATTTAGTAATGGGAAGTATAATTCATAGTAATAATAATATGTAGAAAATGGGTAGGGTAGGTATAGTATTAGGATGTATGTAAAACACCCACTGCCATCATGTTTCTAATAAAGAAGCTTGGTGAAATATGAAAAAGCCTCTTGGTCGAGCAGTGGAAACTCAAGAATACAAATCAGTCGAGTTTTTGGTTTGTTTGTTTATTGTACTGCTGACTGTGACAGTAAAACATATTTAACACATTTATTTTCACTTCTCTACGAATCTCTACATTTTTTCAAATATTGAATTTCTACATTTCAAACGCTGTGGTTAAAGTCTGGTTAGGTTTAGGCAAAAAAAAAAAACACTTGGTTAGGCTCAGGAAAAGATCATGATTTGGGTTAAAATACCAGGTTTTGTTGCCACAAAAACGGCTACAAATGTCCTGACGACATGCTTAAAACAGTCAGTTTTGTGCGTTGAAACGGGAAGCAAACAGTGGTCTCAAACTGTGCTCGCTGCAGCTTTTGCAATTCCAGCCATCTGACCACCATCTTACTCCTCTGAGTATGAAATGTGCTCTTGAAAGTTATCTTAACTATGTCACAAATGTTCATAATACTTTTTATACAGACGTTGATATGATACGCATTTTATGTATTAAATGTAGAGATTCAACGTATCCGTGGTTTGCAGAAACGTAAAATGGCAAAACAAAATTCTAACGACTGGGCTGGTGGTATCATGGCCCAAAACATTTCATATGTAAACATCTGAATATGTTTATACAATTCTTAGTTATCTGCAGCATAATTTAAATGTATATTACTAAACTCTTCTACGTGACCAGAGGGGGAAATGTATGTATTGATATAATTTATAGTTACAAACTGATCAAGGTTTCACATTTTCCTTGAATGGCCTTCCCAGCCTACATGATGTTTTGGAAAACAATTTAAGATTATAACGTGTCTGACTCTGGGCACCAAATAGGACATGTTTGACACTCGTGAGGAAGAATGAAAATATAGGAAGCACAAATGAGTTGGCGTGTGCAGTGCAGAGATGAGAAAAGAAAATGTGTAAGTCTATTGTGTAATGCCCGTCATTGAATCCATGGATAAAGATTGTACCGAAATGAAATGCTCAGTGTCTCTCTGAGAGGAAGATGACAGTTCAGACTCTGTCCTCTAAAGAAATGCATGTGACTTGGACATGCAAACAACAGGCGACAATACTGGTAAAAGTGGTAAAAGTGGCAAAAGACATGATACATTTAATTTCCCCCATTTGGAGAAATTTAGTATTTCTACTGCTTTAGCCCTTAGACTTAAATCTGGTCCTCCAGGATCAGTGTCCTGCAGATGTTTGATCCTCCCTGACAGTAAACAAGCCACACCTGGTCTGTATCTACTTGGCACCAAGTCTGCCACATTAACTATCAAGGAGGATCAGAAGGAGGATAAAAAACCTGAAGGACACCAGCCCTTGAGGAGCAGCATTGAGTGTCTAGGCTGCAGGCCAAAACAGGGGCTTGTCATGAAGCCCAGCACTCAACTGGCAGAAAAGCTCTTCTAAGGTGGTCCTCTTTCACCTTGAATTGAGGGCATCCATACAGCAGAATAGAAGCACTAGGCAGTAGGGTCTAGTTTTTCAAGGTCTTCAGAAGAGACAAGCGCACTGCAGAAACAGAAACTCTGGTGAGCTTGAGGGCTTGGCACCAGACCGCCATGGAGTATTTAGTGTGTGCGGTCTCTGTTTATTTTATGTTCTTTGGGAACCTTTGAGCTCATCAGCTCAAATGTGTCTAAGACATCATTACTCATGTAATACATTCAAATCAGTGTAAAATGGTTGTAATTTCTGCAAACAATTACATAGGATGAGTAGAATCATTGAGAAAATTGCAGAACTGAGCTTTTAAAAATTATTTTCTGTTTATTTATTTTAACCCTGATAATGACGAGCCCCCAACAGGCAGTATGAGGAGACCTGAGGCAACTAAGTCATAGATTCAGGTTGGATTCTCATCAAGCCAAGCCTCTGTGTTAATGAACATAGTCAGATACATCAGAGTTGGGTGAAGGACAGAACCCGCTGGAGAGATTATATATCTTGCTTGGGAAGGCCTTGGGATTCTCTAGGAGAAGATGGAAAATGTTGCTGGGGAGAGGAACGTCTGGACTACCTTGCTTAGCCTGCTGCCACTGTGACCCAGGCCCGGATGAGCAGAAGAACCTTTTTTTCTGCTTTTGCACTTTTGAAAACAGAACCTTGTTAAAATTGAGTACATTTTTGACACATTAGCTTTTCTTTCTTAAAAAAAAGCTTTTTATCATGATCGCACTGATATTTACTCCTCTGTCTGCTCCCCATCATAAAGCATCGCCACAGCCCAGCTGCTGCTCTGCCAGTCTCTGCACTGTGTTACATCATTTACATAAATGCACACAATAGCATGAGAAGCAGCAGGCGGAGGAACCAGCATCTCATGACTACAGTGTAGATCTCTGCTTACATACATCAATACCAATCATCTTGGTGTTCGATGCACCAGTCATATACAGTTCACCTTAATGTGGTTGTCGAAAGTCTTTTTTGTGTTTTTTAACACATTTCAACCTGTTAAATGCACTAAGTAGCACAAAATTGCATGGTGCTTTCCAGGAAACGTCAAATTAATAGGAAATGTAAATAAAAATTAAGCATTAAGATTGTATTACCCAGCATGGTTTAAATGTCATTTCTGGGCCTCCATTGTGCTGCCAAGAATTCATTTATTTTATTTTACTATTCCCACAAAAAATACAAAGGACAGCCCTGTGGTGAAGTTGAAGTTGGACATTTGTGAGGAAGGTAAAGGAAGGCAACCAGCTGTCTCTTTTGCAAACATTTGGTTTATGTTTCTAATCTTGTGAAAACTGTAAAGCAGACTCCAGCTAAAGGCTGGTACTAATATGAAATTTCAGTTCTGTTGCAGATTCAGTTTGACTGTTTAACTTTGAAGTGCTGTTCAAATGAAGAATTGATACATGAATCAGCCCGTCTCTAGAGTCTTCTCCAAGTACTGTCTGACTCCCTGCCAATTAATAACCAAGTACAATTTTCTGCAGAGACATATTTCATGTGTATGAATCACTCCTGAAATTACTGTGGGGACCTGCTGATAGTTTAGCTCCTCGAGACTGCAAAACAGGCCAGTGTAAGAAAAATCTTGAGTCTCTTCAGCAAGACTGATACTATAAATTTTACACTGTATGAAAATAAATTTAGACCTAAATAACACACTGTTGTTATTTATTGAGGTCATTTCAATAATTTTAAGTAGGAAACACAGCATTTTTTATAAAGTATATTAAATTACATCAAGTAAATCAAGTATTACCAAGTCAAATGACATTTCATTCCAACTAACAGTTCTTTCATTGGCTGCGACCTCCAACTGTAAGGGCCGCTCAGCGCAGGCCTTCTGCTCAAGGGCTTGACCAACAGATACAATAAATATTTTTCAAATCAATACCTCCACATCCCACAAAGTCCTGATTTGAAAGAAGACTTATTTTGTTATCAATCCATGCAGGTAATGATCTCATTAATTCACTGTTGATTCATTTTCAGCTGAGTGGATATTAACCTTTTGCCAGTAATCATTAATTTTCAGAGGGAGAGGTGTGGTATGTTGTGATTGGAGCTACATAAACAAAACAATTAATAGGCTCCCGACATCAGAGGTCCTTCATGATGTCCAGCTGACTTCTTACACTCAAATGATCCCCCCACCCCCCGACACACACACACACACACACACACACACACACACACACAAACACCCCAAACCACCTCCACCACCAGAACTGCTCTAATCTCTCACCTCACACAGGGTATGTTTTGCCCCTGAAGTGACGAGGGGGATTATTTGTGTTGTCTTGTGTAGTCATGCATGTATTTTGAGGACAATTATCATGCTCTGAATACTCATGACTTTGCATAAGGCAATTAGGGATTACTGCAAAGCACCTGGTCATTGCCTCACACTAAATGCACTGACAATAAGGGCACAATTATTGATCAATTAAAAGTTACTTTTAATTGATCAACTACATACAGTGTATATAAGTACACTGCAAGCGTTTTTTAAAGTGATAAAAAGTAATAACAGCTGCCAGAGACACTATAGTGACTTTCCAGAGATTCTCATCCTGTCCATGTCTACTCCTCATGCCTCTCCCCGACAATTCAGTTCACTCTATAAAGAACCCAAAGGTCCGTGGCCAAGCAAATTCAAACTCGGACTGTGCATCTTTATTCGTAACCCAACCTGCATTGGTATATTGGATAATATATTACATAATGCTGTGAATTACATTGACTGTTTTTACTTTCAGTACTCCTCACATGAGCCTCACTTATGGGCTTCCACACTCATTCATTTTTTATTGACTGCTCTGAAAGGCACCTAAAACAGGAGTCCAGTAAATCCTCCACCAAACAGGGAGTTTTACAGAAACAAGACAACTGGAAGAAAAAGTGCATACAGTGTATGTGCTCAGAATGACAAGGCCTGCTATTGTGAAGTGAAGTATAATATGTTTTGGTGAATGCAACTGTGGAAGAGAGAGGTTTTCCATTGAAAATGGTACACCAAATAAAAAGTGTCATCATTCAAGTCAGTGTGGAGCATAACATGCTTAAAACTGCAAAGTTCTGAGGCGATGAAAAATATTGTATGTAAAAAAAAATGGAGTTCATAGCTTAAAGGAATCTGATGACAAAGTTCATGCGGAGGATGAATACTTTGCGTAGGTACAAGAAAGAAGTGAGCATGTTGCTTTACATCAGACTAAAGGGAGGCAGAAACATTCACACTTCAGGCAATCAACATCCACTGGCACATTATCTGGCACTGATGAGGGTATTTCATGTGGGGGTAAGAGTGTCAGAAGTCTATTCATCCATTTTGCAAGCACATTCTTTGTTATTAAAAAATGCAGTCATTCAAAATATGAAATATTTCAGAGAAAGAATGGTAGATTTAAAGTGTGGATTCAGGAAAATTTCAGTTGTCAGTGCTATATGTCAGATGTTAACATTTCGGCAATGTATGTTTGATTCTTGACATGGTTATTTCTGTGTATAATGTACGCTGAAATAATAAAAAAATATTATTTTATGGGAACAAGGGGAAGAAAATGACTGACATAACACAGAGGACAAAAGGAAGTATAGTGGGGTAAGATACTGAGATTTATAAGAGAAAATAGATTGGCACTTAAAAATATGAACAGAGGATAATAGTGGGAAAACTAACTGTATTAGGATAGATGAAATATGCCTTGTTATTATTATTATTTCCCTTGTATTAAATCTAAACTCATTCAAAGCTGGTCAGGAATGCTGACAGCTGCATCTTTTCTTCATGTTTGATTGCTCACTCTTCCCGCTGGTCATGACAACGGTTTACATTTCCTATCAACATAAATTTTCCCCCTAAATGTTACTAAATGATATACTATCCACTCCTGCACCAGCACTACCTCTGTCAGCTTGGAGATAAAGTTTGAAGCAGTGCACTTGACCCTACATGTGGCAGGCATAAATCTTGGGATGATGAAAAGCATTGCAGGTCTGAATGCAAATAAGACCAGAATCATTTTAGGCCGCGAGAGATGCTGAAACTCAACAGCTGACATGCAGTATTTTTCAGATGGTTGCAGTGATGCCCTTTTTACATCAATTTAAACTGTTAGGGCCTTTGTTCAATCAAGACTTAATATTTTGCTTTCTGGTCTCAAAAACTAGGTTTGTCAGAGGTCAGCCAAAAAAAAATTCTGATCATTTCTGCATTTGCTTCTTCATCAAAACCACCAAGGGTATTTCTCCTAAACCTATGTATTGTATACAGGCCCTGTTGTTTTACATAATGACATGTTTAAAGACTGCAGTAGAGTAGCAGTCTATTGGTCTAAGGTTTAGACATCTTACCTGGAAACAGGACTTCCTCCAGGAAAGCCCCACTGTTTTTCTGAAAAGTCTTATTGCTACTGTACTGTACATGTGAGCCACTGTAATTGCTAAGTATTTTGAAAACTCACAGAGCATTATTTTAAATGGTTGACAAGATCCTGAGGTTTTCAGAGACCAAATACAGTATGTGGTACTAAATTACAAGTACGTTTGTATAAAATGATGTGGAACATTTAACAGTTTTCTATTTGACATAATGGTGCAACCATAACAAAAGACTGAATGTGCTCAAATATTTGATTCAGTTTGACCCAGTTACATTCTACATAAACTGCTAAAGCTCAGGCATTGGACAAACCAAATATACAGAATATAATATGAGAGTGTGAAGAAATGTTTTACCAAACTTTCATCTTGCTTCAGGCAAAATTTAAGAGGAGGATTACAGTTCAGGCAGTTAAAATCAGCTCTACTCGCCTAACTTAACCTTTAACTTAATCCTTTCTCAAACTCAAATTCTAACCTCAACCCTTCACCGATGCCCTAACCCTAGAAAAGCCTCTTGAAGTACTAAGTACCTGCCAGAGTGAACTCACTTTATAAAAAAAAGTTCTAGTTCTTAAGGCCTGCAGCTCAAATTGGCTCACACAAACATAAAAGAACGCATACAGAAAAACTGTCCACATGCACTGTACGTCATGTTCCCAAACACACAGTTATTTTTGTGTCTGGAGGATTGTCTTGCTGTTGGCATTTGCCTGTTTTTTTGTTTTTTTACCACTACGAGCTCTTTAAATAACTGTACTTTCCCCCTTTACTTAATTTCTTTGTTTTCAGTCTGCTGATGTTGACAGTGTGAAATGCACTTTAAATAAAAATTTGATTTGTTTTTATTGGAACGACATGGCGCCAACAATTAGTGGGCGGCAACATGTCAATATGTTTGTCCACTGGACTGAGTCTGTTGCAACCATTGCATCCAGATGCTGACAATGCATAAATGATGCAGGACTCAAAGTCATGTCAGGTTTTCGCCTCAAGCAATCCAACTCCTAAGCAAAACAGTGCAGACCAATACTAAAGTGAAAAATATGGTTAGTGCAGGAATACATCATTGGTCGATTACAGATAACCAGGACTCCTGTATCTCTGAAACACATGCTGGGTTATATTAAGAGTATTGTTTTCAGTATTGAGCATCATGTGTTGGAGTACAAAATAGCAGGTTAAGTGAATGACAACAAGATAAAGATAACATAAAACAATAAAAAAAACACAATCCTCTAAACAAAGGAAATAAAGATAATACAACCTCAAATATCGAACAGTTGTGTGTGAGTGTGTGTATATGAGTGTGTCTTTGACGTGTCCTCTTGGGGATAAGGTTTGAGCAGGTTTAGTGTAATGAACCTTCTTGGGATTACACTGCTGTATGCAGGTATTCCCAGACTGCTGTCCATGCTGTCAAACAACAAGCGATATGTTAATGTCTTCAACAAATAAGACCATCTCCCGTCTGCTGGAAATGCCAATTTGTGTATTTTACAGTAGAAAACAGCTCTCAAAGACCTACTTTATAATCAAGAAAGAAGAAGGGGATTCATATATTACCAGAGGTACACACAGATTCTGCAAACATATTGATTATACTTTTTCTTGAGAGAGCAGAAATGGCACAGAGCCTTTTACAGGTAGCTACTGTTAGAGCAACTAAGAAGCTTTGGGGGTTTAAAAGGAAAATCTTTTTGAACAAAACACCTTAAATTGTAGTAGAATAACCTCTGTTCCTGAAAATTGTTTGGGCACTCTACCTTCATTTGAATGGTGAAAAAAGCCTTATCATTTAATTGAATAGGAAATTGACAGCATAAGAAATCACAGCAGATGGTAAGATGAGGAACACTGTGCAGAAGATACAAAATAACTGCATCCCATGAAGGTCTAATAGAAAGACAGAGCAGGTGGGGATTCATTGTGGAGGAATGAAGCTACATTTTTGTGATTCAGCTGGTCGAAACTCCACGGAGGCAGATTCCTTTGTAACAGAAATAAGTGGACGACTGGCCAGAGTGTTTTCACAGTAGTACTAGAGTACCTGGACCTCCCAATTACAATTCAGATGCATAGCTTTGAGTGTCTGGGTCGCTGATCTGTTTCAGGGGAAGGAGATTTGCTATGCGTAGACTAGCAAGCTAAAAATCCTCTTCATGAGCATAAACACTCATTGATGTTTCAGTGATATGCAAACCCGACATGCAGCAAAGAGAATCTGTCCCTAAATTGAGACAAAATTCATTTTGAGGAAGCCAGTCTGCAGTGAACTGAATATAGCTCACCACTTTGAGCGAATGTCCAAAGGCATTTACAGTGTTGTGACTTGAACTAAATGGAAGCCTGAGGCCATGCACAGACAAACTAAAACATTTTGAAAACCATTTCAGCCCCTAAAAAATAAAGCACCCTTCAAAATCACACCTTCAAATGTGTTTTATATTCTGACCTATTTTTGCAAATAGCAAAACACTACAAACTTGATCGCTGCGGCTACCTGGGCAGGACAGTGGTATTCTGTATGTCACGTCACGTGTGCATGCACAAACAAATTTAATGGGAAAATACATTAATATGACATTTTATGCATTTTTTCAACCAATAGGGAATGAGTAATAATTATAGCCCTGCGTGTTATGATACAGAAATGAATAGCTAGTATCTATGTGGCACCACAGGTAAACAAACGCACCTCCCCAAACATGACACCTGGCCGACATGCAGCCTTTCACCTTTCTATTTTAAGGCTGACTCCCAGGCTTCTAATTTTAAAAGTGTTTGATTTGGCTGAGAATCAAACTCCAGGTATCCTCCTTCAGACATTTACTTCCTGCACGTTGGTCCTGCATATTTGTTTCCGAGTCATCATAGTTAATATTATATGTCAACAGCTGCTTGTGCAGAAATGAACTCATCTTGACCTCTTAGCATGTACCAACTGTTCATGCTACAGACAACACTTTAAAAGTCCTCTGAGTATGTAGAATTGATGAGTGATAAGGATAATTTTCTTTTTAAACTGTGTGCATAATGTCAATGCATGATTTTCTGTCAGTGTTGCCAGAAAAGCTCAAATGGACATAATGTGTCTTTGTGCAATTGGATTTTGTTGGCCACTGCCATTAAGCTCTTTTCAAACATTGTCATATGTGTATATATTTGTATTTATTTGCATATTAACACGTACAACAGAGAGACTGAAATTGGTACATTTGTCAAAGATGTATCTTTGATATCATTTCTTGTTAAAGCACCACATTCCTGTGTCTCTGACAAGCACAGATGGTTACCAGTGGAAGCGTGTATTGGTGTACATGGACGTTTAAATGTTTAAATCTGTCCCAGAGCTTAAAGCCCAAACAGTCCGTCTGTTGTTTATGAGGCTTAGAGATGCAAGTGCAGAGCTTTTCAAGATTCAGAGAACTGTTCTGTGCATACAAGAATTTGTTTATACTGTTGCTGGTTACAGAATAATATTAGATTTCTAGGCAGAGGATGTAGCCACCTAACAAATCAAGGTTATACTCATCTAATTCCTGTGGAAGAAGTGTTCGCTCTTTGGATGACAAACAAAAATCAACTCTTATTGGCTGCAGTGTGATATAGATGACGAGGTCAAAAGGAGGTGGCAGAGGAGTCTTAATTAAAAGTCACTGCTGATACGACCCAAATTCAGCCTGTCCAGTCATTTCTTTACTGACAAAGAATCATTACATTAGATGTCAGAGTGGATCAATATTCTGACAGGGTGAGGTACCCTCATTCCCATCGCCCATCTCCAAACCTGTGCATTGACTGCAAACCTTAAGCAACAAGAGGGATGAGGTCAAAGATTTGTTCAAATCAGCACCTCCATCCCCGCAGCTAAGACAGGGCGAATCACTCTTCGTTTGTTGAGGCAGACTGTACCAGCGAGACATCATTAAATTCCTTCTCACTGCTTATTGTGCATAATTCATATTCAGCCGTTGAAATATGAATGTTGCTGTGTTGCAAAAACTCTGCTAGACCGAGGCGCAAGATGAGGGCCAGAATCAAACCCCAAGTGGGACTTCAGGTTGAATGAAAAACGTAAGAGTGAGGACTCCTTTGGACAGTTCTGGATAACCTGCAGCAAAATCAATTTTGAATGTGATCCTGAGACACACGGGGGAACAGATAAACAAAGACGGCCATTTAATTGGTCGTTATGTTAAACATTTTCTCATTCAGATCATTCAGATTTCAAGAACGGTAGGTGATAACAACATGCGCCACCAAGATATTAAATTCACAGCAGAAAAGTAAAATGTGTTGTAGTCATTTTCTCATTGCTGGGACGTGCTGTTGAGCAATCTGAGCACATGTTGTCTGGACAAACAGGCTCTGCGTCTGCTTTCTAGAAGCTTTTACACCAAAACTTTGTTTTCTTTAATTTTAACAAACACTCATATATTAAAGAAAAACATTACTAGTGAAATCTGGAAATGGGAACAAAATGAAGTAATATAAAAAAAGAAACAAATCTCTTTTTTTTTCCTTTCTATATAATGATGTGTCATATCTCCATGAGACTTCTCTTGGTGCTGTGTACTTTGTTCACAGCAGGGATTACTAGTGGATCAATACAATGTGGATGTATTCTAGCCTTATTCACAGGGATCTAGCTTCCCCAGCCTAGCTTGCATTTAGGTGAGCTGCTCCTCTTGTGCAGTGATCCCTACGGAGTGATTCACTGTCCCGTCTCTCTCCTACATCCTCCCAAATCCTTCTAAGTTGGCCTGCTTTCAACCCCCTGAAACATTATCAGTCAGCAAGCATCGTGTTCACCGTCAAGCGAGAAGCATCATTTACGGAAACATTACATTGTCCAGCTGTTGGCGCTTTCCTGCACCAAAATGAAAAACTTCCAAGAATGAAGTGCCACCTGTACCCACAATAATGGGCTGGATTTTTATATTCTCAGCGTGATGTGAACAAAATATTTTATTAGAGATTTGTTTTTATCACGGACCAATATTGGACAGCCCTCATGTGCTTTCAGTATTAGATTGCCAAGGTTTAGTGTGTGTGTGTGTGTGTGTGTGTGTGTGTGTGTGTGAGACAGGTCACTTAGCAGTGGCCTTGAGAGCAGGTTAGTTCCTGGCTGTAGCACAGTATTAATGATGGGAGTGCAGGTTGGTGAAGTTGATCCTATCTATGGGGCTCATTCATTTTTCCTTTCCTGTCGTCACAGCACTGTGTGGAGAATGCATGTAATGAATAATATACCAGAAGACTAACAGCAAGGTAATTACAGGATAATGAATGCACCTGCATTTTGCCCACAATGTCAGGAAAAAAACGACTTGCAATATGCTGGAGAAAGGCTTGTGCTTTACAGCACAGCGACCAGTTCGTGATTTAATACATTTAGCCAGGCGGTTGTCTGTCAAAACAACATTTTTTTTAGAGCGATGCTACACCACTGTTATTTGTAATGTCTAGTAAACATTTTTCATTAAAAAAAATCTAGTTTTTTATTGCAGAATTTAAGTATTGATGAATAGATTGCAAAAGGGTGGCCAGAATTCATACAGCAGGGACCCAGAGCAATATACGCAGGAACAATACAGTAAAATTATATTGACAAAGATATTTAGTTCTATTTAAGTGCTGAGTCCTCTGGGTGCCCAGGTCACTAGACTTAATGGATGTCCTAAATCCACACATCACTGCTCTCATGTCCAACATAAATATACTCCCAGGTTTTACTAATAATAATAATAATTTTATCTATTTATTGATCTTTCATAACCATCTGCGTTAAATACATTAGTATTAGAAATAAAGAGAAACACACAATTTAATATAGGCTTAAAAAGTAAACTTCAAATCACTTCAAGAAAAGGAAGACAACACCATAAACCCAGGATGAATATTAAAGATTTATAAAAACTAATTTCTTCATAGTCTGTGCTAAGGTGTCTTTACAAGTCTTTTCCAATAAAATACAAGGATATAGAGGTGTGTATTTGTGTGCTTGTGTGTCTCTTGTATTTTTCTGGTCAATTGTATTTTAGAAAAGAAAAAAAACTTTGATTTGTAGTATTATATTACAGCACAAATCTTCTGAATTACTACCTACAGTACTGTCTGTAGTAATTAACTAATAATCCAATAGCAATTATCCAGCTTCCAGTATGTATAGATAGATATATAGATATGCTAAAGAAAGAGCCAAATCACTGTGGATGTTTTAAAATCGATACATATTTAGTTTAGTGCAGGCACTGCAGCCGCAGTTGCCATCATTATGGAATGGTGAGTTATGGACATTTTGTGGCCTACTGTGAACATTTAGCAGTATAATTTTTTAACAAACATATAGATCATGCAGAAGAAAATCACGGTAACCTTTATTCCTATGGATCTGTCTAGAGCGAAAGGCAGCATCATTACCACTGAGTACAGTCACTGCTGGCCACGTCAAGCCACTGCTGAGAAACTGAGTGTTTTGCTTTGTACTGGAGGCACAGAGTGCTCTTCATGTTGAAAGTCCAAATTATTTAATCCCTGTCAATGAGAATGTTTTTTGAGAGTGCAAGTTTTTTTTTTCCTCAAACCAAGCAGTTCCTCCTTTGCCCTCTCTTATTTCCTGATATACTGCAGCTAAATCATGTTTGTTAAAATCAGAGTGGCAGGCCTGTTTTGTGTTTCACTGTAGGATTAAAAAAAAAAAAAGTCCCCCGATAATGGATTCACAATTGCTCATGTCCTCTGCCATTCTTTCATGCTGTACCCTGGTATTTCTCTTTTACCATGTCACAATAGTCTTTTATAATGTAAATTATTTTAACATGGTTGGTCTTTAAAAAAAAAGGGTGTCAAATGTTGACAATTGAGAACCAAACCTGTGTTGCTGTTTCTGCAGTGTGAAGGGCATTTTCACCATCTGTTATTGTGGCAATACAAACCAACATCGAAAACGTATCAGCTCATCTGTTAAAACATGTTTTTATTGAAAATACGAAGAAAAATAATGAGATGACAAAGTTAAATTACTGCCCCTTTTAGCCATGCTAAAGAAACCTTGCTCGAGGGATGGCAATGTCAATGTCACTTTGGTCCAGACCAAAATATCTCAACAAATGGATTGCCATGAAATGTAGTACAGACATTCAAGGTCCCCAAATAATACATCCCTTTGTCTTTGGGGATGTGGCCTAAGCTTTTGTCCTTAATGGCATTTTTCCCTTTACATTACTTTTACTTTTATAATTTAAGTAGTTGTGAAACCAGTGCTTTTACACTTTTACTTGAGTAAAAAGCTTGAGGTGATATTTCAGCTTTTACAGAAATCCTTTTAAACCCTAGTGTCTATACTTCTACCTGAGTAATGATTGTGAATACTTTTTCACACCTCTGCATCTATAAACCATATATTTACAGTTTTATTTTTGATGGGACCAGCACAGACACACACAAAACAATTTTGAAAGTAGCACATACAAAAAACGTTGCCAATAAATTCTCTTTAGTTTTGTTGTACTGTATTCTGCACTGTTACGCTTTAATGAGTGAGGGCATTCAGTAGAAGACAAGGTAAGGACTGAAGTTATTTAATGTTTGCTACAGTCACTTTAGATTTCACAGAAACTCAGTGGTGTTTCCTGCATGTAGACCCAGCATGAATCACACGTTTCAGTTGGATTTTACCAGGACATATATTCAAGGCTACATCCCAATTTCAGGAGCTGACAGTTTCTTGTCAGGCTATACAAACAGAGCTTTCAAAAGATAATGTTTTAAGGTAGAATCATCTGCACGTTAGTTTCTTATTTTTCCACTAAGATCATTTGGAACATCAAAATATCATACACCATAAGAGTACATGAATGTACCTTGAATGTTAATAATAAAGGTTTTTAAAACCTTGAGGACATGTGAACAGTTTACCATTAAAGCTGTAATCACAGTCATATCGGAAGTCGTACATTTTATTCTGCTTATTCTTCCCTTTCTATGAGTGTATTGCCTTTGTCGCCCCACACAGGAAACTTCTCTGTTTATCCAAATCTAGTTCGCTTGCTGTAACAATATGGCAAGCATGTGTTAGATCGTTTTAGCCTCCTTAGCTCCTTCTGGCTCCCTGTGATTGCAGTAAGATCGGCTGGAAACTACTGGGACACGGTGACTGAGGACTGACCTTGTCCAGAACAATCTTTCAAAGTTATTGAGCAGGGATGGTGATGACAGTTGAGAAATGCTGGGCTACACCACTGAGGATCTATCATTGGCTAAAATTCTCTTTATATTGACCTCCTTGAAAAGAATGAACTCATTCTCTCAGTGGACGAGAACTGGGGAGGGATACAAGAGCACCCAGAAACAGTGTGTGTGTGTTTGTTTTTGTGTGTTGCAGTATGCAACTGTCCATGTAATATTTGGTTGTTTTTAAGTCATCCTCTCAACATCAGAACATAGGAAAACCTTAATACTTCACGCATTTTCATCAAGCCTTTTATCCACACCAGAAAGAAATGTTGTATTCAAGCCATAAAAAAAGGTGACCAAGTAGTTTCTAATTATTGCACTGTTTTGAATGAACTGTTATGTTTATAATGAACGTGGTTTACTTAAGTCATCAGAAAAATGCATCTCAACCAATGCCCTGAACTGTTCTCCCTGCCCTTATTGGTGATTGCAGAGTTTACACAAGGACTTGCGGCTTGTCATCAGTTGGCAGTGTGTTGGCCTTTGAAGCTCATTGTTTTTAGCACTAAGATCATTTCCCTTTTTGAAAGGTGTAGTGTCAACAGCATGACATTTATTTGCAGGTGGGGGAAGTCAAGAGAAGGAAACCTGAGCGGTTTTCTCAAGTTATAGCTCCCTTACATCATCAACATTGTTTACAGTAATGATCTGTCTAGTATACCTCATTGACAAAATCAATGCAGTTTGTGAAGATACTGCAAGAATACCTGTAAACACACCTTTCCATTTTAAAAACCAAGTCAGCATCCTTTTCACAGCAATGAAAAGTAATCAAGAGTGAGACAGAGAGAGGACACTTGGACTTGTGCACCTGGATTCTTTGTATCACACCTGAAGTAGCAATGTCATCAAATGAGAGGATTCTGTGTGATGTGGGGCCAACCAGTCACACTGAGGAGGAGACAGGCTTTGATGGTATATAACAAACTATAAAAGAAATTAATAAGCTCTCTCTCTCTCTCTCTCTCTCTCTCTCTCTCTCTCTGCTGCCAGCAAGTGTAAACAAACTCCAGGAATCCCAACCCAGACTTGAATGCAACACACATGTGGATACAGTATAGACAGAAAGTTACTTTGACAGTACTGTAAGTTGTTGTGTTGGCTCTGTACCCCCAACGTTGGATTTGAAATGAAACCATGATTATGATGTGTATATTAGCTGCTTTAGTTTGAGGGTGAACAGTATAGGAAAAGTAGCCATTTTATATGAAGTTCCCCATTTTTATGAGACAAAGTAATTGAAGTGAACTTAATTAAAGTCATAATTTATGTTTGATTGAAAATCCTTTGCAGTAAATAAGTATAATCAGCAGACACTTGCCATGTTCTCTGTACTGCAGACATCTTCACTTGTTGTTCATTTGGAGGTTTTTGCCTTCACTCTAGTCTTCAGGAAGTGATATATGCCAAGTTTAACTTTTATTTTGATGTATTCATTTGTATATTTTATTATTTGTTTTTTAAAGGTTTATTAGTTTACTATTAGTTTTTTTTAGCTCAATAACGATTGACGGGAGCTATTAGTAAAGTATGCGGCTCTTTCGTATGATTCTTGACACAAAAATATCCAGTATTTGACAATATACAAATGTGTTTCCTCACAAAGGTTTTCAGTAGTATTTGGATGTTTAATTAGCATGTGTCTATGACTGTTGAAGAAATATGTTCAACACAAAAAGATACACCAAGTACAGAACAGAATTGTTTGTGTTCTCCAGTCAGTCTGACTGCTGCTCAGACTGTGCTGCAAAAGAAAGGGGACAAAGGGAGAGTTTCTTGCTCCTGTACTTTATGATTATTATACTAGTTTGATCACTAATTTAGTATTACTGAGGCCAGTTTTCCTTCTTTTCATGCCCTGTGGGTTTGCCCGACTGCCCTGCTGATGGGAGCAGGGGAGGACTTTCTGTCCTGACTCTGCTGTACAGCTGGGATGTTGTTTCCCCACATTGCTTCGCACTACTGATCTTTATTAAATAAAACTTGAAGACATCGGATAGAAGCACAGTAGCCAGAGATAAAATCTATTCCTTCCAGGGAGGATAAAGAAGATTTTGATATTACTTATTGATACTGGAATATACAAATAAGCAAAAA